>OU342741.1:121810720-122122993 GCA_910589775.1 Avena eriantha | reverse complement strand
GGACACTCTAATCGTTGGTAGGTGATCGCTCTATGTATGGCGCTAGAAAAGTGCTGGTGCGATGTTGATGTAGAGCTCGTTGGGAACCCCAAGAGGAAGGTATGATGAGCACAACAGCAAGTTTCCCTCAGTATGAAACCAAGGTTTAATCGAACCAGTAGGAGCAAGGAAACACCCCAAAGGTGTAGCTAGCTGAACGATGGCAGGGCGCACTACAGGTGCCAGCAGCAACGTGGAGACCTGCACAACACAACCACAGAACATTGTCCCCAACTTGCGATGAGGTTTTCAATCTCACCGTGTTTTGCGGAAAACAAAGGATTAAACGTATCGAATGGAAAGAAGTAATAGTTTGCAAAAAGTAAACACAAAGCAGTAAACAGTTTATAGATTGTATGTAAAGAAAAGGACTGGGATCCATAGTTCACTAGAGGTGGCTCACGTTAAGATAGATAACATGCTGGGTGAACAAATTACAGCGGGGCAATTGACAAACATCGAGAAAGCAATACATGCATACACTAATCATCTTGACTCCTTTGGAACTTGATTGGGCATTACAACATTATAGATAGACCGCCATCCAACTGCATCTATGACTAATAATCCACCTTCAGGTTATCATCCGAACCCTCTCCAGTATTAAGTTGCAAGCAACAGATTATTGCTTTGCGAACTGCGTGTAAAGTAAACAATATGATTGTTCTATGAACAAAGGATTGTTGTTTTCTCCCTAGTAGCAACAACACATCTAGTACCTTAGAGATTTCTGTCACTTCCCCAGATTACCAAAGGCATGAACCCACTATCGAGCATAAATACTAACTCTTGGAGTTGCTAGCATCTACTTAGCCAAGATAGCTACTAACAACGGAAAGCATGCAAGATCACAAATAACAAAGACATGATAGAATCAATAATCAATCTAAAATAGCATCTCAATATCCATCAGATCCCCGCAAAGACAACATGCAGAATTACAAATAGATGATCTTGATCATGAACGGAGCTCACAAGATCTAAACATGAAAGCACAAAGGATGAGAACCAGCCATCTAGCTACTACATGGATCCGTAGTCCAAGGATGAACTACTCACGCATCACACCGGAGGCTTGCATGGTGATGAAGAAGGCCTCCAGGGTGAATTCTCCTCTCCGGCAGGGTGCCGGGAAGAGCTTCAGATCCCTCCTGATCTAGGGATGGAGATGACGGCAGCTATAGACTCTTTCGTGGATTTTTGATCGGGAACTTAGGCTTTTCGTCCCGAGGGCATCTTATAGTCGGAAGGGAGGCCGAGGGGGTGCCAGGGGCCACCACACCACCCCCTGGCGCGTGCCAAGCCTGGCCGCGTGGCCAGGTGGTGTGGCCGGCCTCTGGCCCCTCTCCGTCTCGTATTCTGGCATCTGACGACTTCTAGAAAAATAGGCACTTTGGCTTTTGTCCCGTCCAATTCCGAGAATATTCTTTTTCTGACTTTCCTGGAACCAAAACAGCAGAAAACAGGCAGCTGGCACTGTGGCTCTTGTTAATAGGTTATTCCAAGAAATCATATGAAAAGTACTCCAAAGTGTGGACAAAACATAAGGAAGTAGATAAAACCAAGCATGGAACATCAAAAATTATAGATACATTTGCAATGTATCAACATCCCCAAGCTTAACTCCTGCTCGTCCTCGAGTAGGTAAGTGATAAAAAGAAAGAATAATTTTTGAGGTGACATGCACCATCGTTAAGTTGATCAAAGTATTTGTGAAACATTCAATGCTGGGATCATAGTACTTCAATCATAACATGAAAGACAAAGTTCTAGCAATAAGACAAAGAAACTATGGTCCAACATGAAAAGTCACAAACAAAAGATTAATGAATAACAATGCTTTGCAAGACGTTTGTTTGTTTCACATAAAGAAAACATAGCATAGTGGCATTCAGCTTGTCCCTCATAGAGTAGCAAACATAAATGCATAGGACACCTTCAAAGTTTATAAGAGTGACTAGATACAAATAGTTCAAAACAAGCAATATCAAGTTATGCATCAATCAACTAGTCTTGGGACAATGCACATAGAACTAAGAATGGCCACTATGCTCTCAAAGTAGGTGCATAAAGATAGAAGGTGGAGACTCAGTATAATGGTGGAAGAAAAGCCTTCATAGAAGGAAGTAGAGATTCAAGTTTCATAAAGAGCTTCCAAAAATTATGGTACTTATAGCTTTCAGCTCTCATTGCCCCTATCATAAGCATCTTGAAGGTGATTAAGGTTAAAGTGACACAACTAAGAGGATATGCTTGACAAGTTATAAACCGAAATCTCATGCCCCTTACTTACGAAGACCGAACCTCATGCTACTCAACTTTAGTAACGAGTAAGGTCTTGTCATTGTAAATACATGTGTATCATAAGGAACCGCCAACGGGGTACCCCTTGTACATGATACAGGAGCTATCCCATAATCAAAATGACAAGGCAAGCAGACAATGAGCATCTCAGCGATATTTTTATTTGCTATTTGCATAGGTTTTTATTGAGGATGCTTCATAGAGTGCTCATTATGGTGATGCTGCAAGTTTCCACCATGATTAGGCATGGCTTAGGCTAGCGGCCCACCCGTTTCTCTAACACACATAAAAACTCCATGATCTTACAAGTTCTACTTTTATTTCACACCGCCGGGATCCATAAGCAAAAGAACATGATATCAACGGGGTACAAAGTACAAGTGCAATGTTGAAAGCGTTCCCCATGATACATGGTTCTGCTAACTTCAACTCATAAAGCGCAAGCATATACGCAACAAAGAAGGACCCAATGGTTCAAGTTTATTAAATGCAAAAAAGTAAAGTGTGCCATCAAGTTTGTGAGAGCTTTAATCACTAGTTTTCTCATAACAAGTTTAATTTGGAAGATAAACAAAAGCATGAACATACTTGGAATAGCATAAGCTAGTAGGTAGGTATGGTGGACTCTTTGGAATAACTTGGTTTAGGGAGTTGGATGCATGAGTGGAACTCATACTTGGTTGTGGAGGCTAGCAAAAGACTGGGAGCGACAAACTAAGAGAGCAATAATGGCCATAATCATGCAGAGCAACAAAACATCATTGATCAAAGCATAAAGTGATACTACAAGTTGAAAAGTAAAGGATCATAAAGGCTATGGTGACTTGAGATAGTCATAACATGGTGTGAGCATGTGCCAAGTCAACCAAAATAAAGCATCGAAGGAGAATACCACTATACTATGCTTTAATATGCTAAAACAACGCATGATTCATCCAAGGCACATTAAGCAATCTCAATTGTTTATAACAAGTCATGCTACATCAAAGAATACTAAGCATAAATCCAAAACAATATCAAGCATGGCATGACAGAGCATAGGCCACAGTCAAAAATGAGCTCTTTTTACCACATAAGTATGAACTTTCCTACTCTTTTCCAAACCAAACCAAGCTATTTGCAAACCAATGTAAGAAAGAGGGGGTCCAACCAATTTATTCATAAAACTAAGCAAACAAAATCAAACGAAAAACCAAAACGAAAACAAAAAAGAAGACTCCCCAAGAACAACACAACTGTGCATGAAACAATAAAAATGAAGCGTTTGGAAGAAACCTGGGATTTTTATTGATGAAGAGGGGATGCCTTGGGCATCCCCAAGCTTTGACGCTTGTACTTCTTGGATATTTCTTGGGTTGACACGCGTGGCATCCCCAAGCTTGAGCTTTAGTCCATCCTTCATCTCATTAGTCGTTCCTTCCATACACCTGAAATTTTTCCTTCATACAAAACTTCACACAATCTTTATTAGTAACATTAGTGCACTCAAGATAACAAGTCTTTAGGTTCAGTTCTAACACCAATAAAACTTCCATTAAAACACTAGCTACTGAAGCACTTCCCTAAAAAAGCTCAATTCCCCAAAAGAACTCAAAAAGGAACCAACAAGAAGCAAATGCAGAAAATGGCAGAAATCTGTCAAAACAGACCAGCAGGTAAAGACGGATTTTTTCAAAGACCTTTTGTTGCTCCAATAAAAAAGTGTTCAACTAACAAAAGTTAGATAACAACCTGGGGCAGAAGCAAAAAAATTTACGCCTCAAAAAGACGTTCAGAGATTTTACGCGAATTGTTTCGGTGAAGCACATAAATCTGTTTCGGGACAGTAACTTTCCCAATCATTACTCCTCTCTCATTAGAGGTTACTCTTGGCACAGAAAGCAAATAAAAAGGATAAGGAGCGGTTATTACTTAAGTAATAACTTCCAAGACTCATCTAAAACTTTTGGGTTATCTCCCAATAAGTACTTTTCTTTAACGCCTTTAAGTTAGGCATGATAGTTTGGGAAGATGCTCACGTAAGAAATATGAATTGAAGTAAAAGAGAGCATAAAGAAGCAAATTCATAGCACATTTAAGTCTAACCCACTTCCTATGCATAGGAATCTTGTAAAGAAACAAGTCATGAAAGCACAAAGCAACAAGCATAGGAAAGCAAAACAAGTGCAACTTCAAGACTTCCAACATAAAGAGGGGAAACTTAATATTATTGAGATGCATACAACCATGTTTCCCTGTCTCATAATAACTTTCAGTAGCATCATGAATAAGATTAAAAATATAACTATCACATAAAACATTCTTATCATGAGCCACATGCATAAAAGAATTAATACTCCCCACATAAACATAGTCATTCTTATTAATTGTAGTGGGAGAAAATTCAACAAAATAGCTATCATTATTATTCTCATCACCATAATCATCAAATATAGGAGGCATATTGTAATCATAATTTATTTCCTCCTCAATAGTAGGTGGACTGAAAATATCATATTCATCATTGCAATCATCATATATTGGAGGTGTAGTATCATCATAAGAAATAGAATAATTATCTTCCAAAGTGTGTTCATTTGTAAACATATCATCATTAGAAGGATCATGTATAGCACTAATTGTACAACAATTATTAATATCATCATTTTAAGAATTGGTACAAAAGATATTTTCAATATCAAAAGAAGTGTGATTTTCCCAATCATGATCACTACTATAGGTAACAGGCATAGGAACATCATCGAGTCCAGACTCATCAAAAACTATAATAGGAGCTACATGCTTAGGGAAAAATACCGTTTCCTCCCTCCTTTTACTCCTCCTTTTCTTCTTTATCTTCTTCTCTTTAGGAGGGAGAGGCTTGAAAGGAAGCGTCTCCATATACCCTGGTTTATTATTAGAGACAATAGAAGAAACTTTGGAGGATTCCTTCTTTTCATTAATAAGATGAAAACACATATTAGTCCTATCATATTTTGGTAAAATCTCATCTTCTATAATATTTTGTATGTAAGTGTTTGTGTGGCAATTATCAACACAATAAAGATGACAACCATGCAGGACACTATTCATATCAAAAGCACTCATCTACCAAAGAGGTTTTTCTTGATAACTCTTCACATCCCAAAAATAATGTAAGTTCATCATGTTGATTAGGAGTGATCATGTCATCACAATACAAACTTGCAGTACTCATTGGATTAGAAGGGTTATTATTATGTCCTGAGCATTGAAAATTGAAATGACCCACTTCAAAGCAAAGCTCACAAATAAAAGGATAAAGGGCACAAACTTTTTTACCAAGATCATTTAAAGCCGTATACCACATTCTAGTTTTTTCATTCCTGTGGGTGATACAATATTCTTCTTCAATTTCATTATTTTCACAAGGTCTATGTATTCCACAAAAATTAACATGCTTATAAGAAATAGTACTTTCAGAGGTTTGAGCATGTTTATTGCTATCATTAACAACAATTTCATTTTCCATGCAAGTGTCTTCAAAAGGCTCATGGTACATGTCCCACTTTTCTTTAGGAGCATTAATATGAGAAGCAAAGGTTTTAAAACAATCAATAAGAATTTGGGGATCAAGACCATATTTAGCACTAAGCTCTTGAAAATCAGCAGTTTTAGCGAAAGACTTAATGCAATCATACTCATAGTTTATACCTGGTTCTTTACCTTTGTCGTTATCCCAATCTTCGGTATTGCTTTGAATTGTTTCAAGAAGATCCCACTTAGCTTTGACCTCCTTACTCGTGAAGGATCCCTCTAAACAAGTATCTAGAAAGTCCTTGTAATGTCCTAAAAGCCTTGCATAGAAATTATTAATAACAATATTCCTAGGGAGCTCATGAATGGGACATTTGAGAATTAGTGACTTCAATCTCCCCCATGCTTGGGCAATACTTTCTCCATCATGAGGATGAAAATTATAAATGTAATTCCTATCTTTATGAACTTCATGAGGAGGATAAAATTTAGAGTAAAAGAGAGGTACTATTTCCTCCCATTCAAGAGCTTGACCATTCTTCAGCAGCTTATACCATTCTTCATCTCTTCCTTTCAGTGATAATGAGAATAACTTCTTCTTAACTTGATCTGTTGTGATACCTGCACACTTGAACAACCCGCATAATTCATGTATAAAGAGCAAATGATCACCAGGATGGACAGTTCCATCTCCAACATAATAGTTGTTTATAACACGTTCAACAATTTTTATAGGTATTTTAAAAGAGATGCTTTCAGTATGTGGATTTAAAATATCACAAGTATCATTAGAATTACCACATATGGGAGATAAAATATCATCAGAGCAAATTTTCTTCTTTAAAGCTGGGGAACTAAAAAGATCATTTTCATAAAAACTAGCTTCCCCAAGCTTAGACTTTTCCATAGCATTAGAAACAAAGGTGTTCAAAATATTCATACTAATAACATTGATATTAGCATGCAAAGAAGGTTCCAAGGGTTTTTTAATTTTCTTTTCAAAGAATTCATGTTCTACATTGGGAAAAATACTAAAAAGCTCTCTAATTTTGTTGTTGTTTTCCATTAAGCCTAACTAGTGAAAACAAGAAACAAAAAGACAAAATTGCAAAATCTAAAGGAAACAACTACGAGCACTCACACTAGAGGATGTGAGTACCTTTTACCTTACCTCCCCGGCAACGGCGCCAGAATATAGTTGCTAGCACATGGTTAACGTGGGAGCTTCTTCTTCTACAGTCCGCGGCAACGGCGCCAGAAAATAGCTTGATGTCTACGCACTTCTATTCTCGTAGATAGTAGTTGGGCCTCCAAGTGTAGAGGTTTGTAGAACAACAGCAAGTTTTCCCTTAAGTGGATCACCCAAGGTTTATCAAACTTAGGGAGGAAGTGGTCAAAGGTATCCCCTCTCAAGCAACCCTGCAATCAAGATACAAGAAGTATCTTGTGTCCCCAACACACCCAATACACTTGTCAGGTGTATAGGTGCACTAGTTCGGCGAAGAGATAGTGAAATACAAGTGGTAATATAATTATATGTGGTAACGGTGAGCGAAGATAACTTGATGGCGTGGAAAAGACTAAAAGTAAACTGAAATAAAGATGGAAGCAAGCAAACATGTAACAGATCTAGTAGCAAACGGTGTTTCAATGCTAAGAAACAAGGCCTAGGGATCATACTTTCACTAGTGAACACTCTCATATAAATATATTCTTATTTATGATACTACTCTTAACTACTCTCCGGTTGGACACTCTAATCGTTGGTAGGGCTATAACAGCACACCTCAAAGTAAGCCTTTCCCATCTAGAAAACCCCACACTGTCACCTTGAGCACTAGATGGTTCCAACAAACACCACAATTTCATAAACACATCCAACTCCAAATATAACTCATAACAAGTATTTGTAATCTCTAGCCTAAGTGCCACCATGGTGTGCACGCTATCACTTTCACACACATGGGGAGAGCAGAGATCTATTAAAGCACTTGAGTAGCAAGGTAGATCTACTTGATTACAAAGCTCATGATCACAATATGATCATGCATATAGAGAGATGAACACATAGCTACCGGTAGAACCCTTAGCCTCGAGAGAGATCTACTCCCTCATCATCATGGGAATCAGCAACGGTGATGGAGATGGTGGTGGAGATCGATGGAGATGGCTCCGGGGGCACTTCCCCATCCCGGCAGGGTGCTGGAACAGAGACTTTCTATCCCCAGCGGCGCTGCGGAACTTTTCGTGGATTTCTGATCGATGATTTTGGGTTTCTGCCTCGAGGGAGATATATATGCGAAAGAAGCAAGGTCGGTGGCCGAACAGGGGGCCCACACCATGCCCTGGCGTGGCCTAGGTGGACCCGCGCCTAGGGGTGGTTTGGCCACCCTGTGGCCCCTCTCCGACTCTCCTTCTGGCTCCATGAGTCTTCCGAGAAAATAGGCACTTTGGCTTTTGTCCCATCCAATTCCGAGAATATTCATTTTCTGACTTTCCTGGAACCAAAAACAGCAGAAAACAGGCAACTAGCACTGTGGCTCTTGTTAATAGGTTAGTCCAAGAAATCATATGAAAAGTATTCCAAAGTGTGGACAAAACATAAGAAAGTAGATAAAACCAAGCATGAAACATAAAAAATTATAGATACAGTTGCAATGTATCGAGGATCCACCTAGTGTCATTGCATGTGTGTTCATCTAAACACACCACATAAGGATCCACCAGTGTCATTAGATGTGTGTTCTTCTCATGAACACACATGGATCCACCAGTGTCATTGCATTTCTGTTCTTTTCATGAACCATAGCTAGAGTCATTGCATGTCTGTTACTTCCACAAACCACACACGGATCCACCGGTGTCATTGCGTGTATGTCCTTTTCATGAACCACACCTCGTTTCATTGTATGTCAGTTCTTTTAATGAACCACATAAGGATCCACCAGTGTCATTGCATGTCTGTTCTTCTCAAAAACCACATAAGGATCCACTAGTGTCATTGCATGTCTATTCTTCTCACAAACCACATAAGGATCCACCAGTGTCATTGCATGTTTGTTCTTTTCATGAACCAGACCCAGTGTCATTGCATGCGTGTTCCTCTAGAAAAACCCCATAAGGATCCACCGGTGTCACTGCATGTCTTTCTTTTCATGAACCACATAAGGATCCACAAGTGTCATTGGATGTGTGCTCTTTTCTGGTGCTGGAACAGAGACTTTCTGTCCCCCGAATCTCCCCTTTGGTGGCGGCGGCGCTGCAGAACTTTTCGTGGATTTCTGATTGATGATTTTGGGTTTCTGCCTCAGGGGAGATATATATGCGAAAGAAGCAAGGTCGGTGGCCGGATAGGGGGCCCACACCATGCCCTGGCGTGGCCTAGGTGGACCCGCGCCTAGGGGTGGTTTGGCCACCTTGTGGCCCCTCTCTGACTCTCCTTCTGGCTCCATGAGTCTTCCGAGAAAATAGGCACTTTGGCTTTTGTCCCGTCCAATTCCGAGAATATTCATTTTCTGACTTTCCAGGAACCCAAAATAGCAGAAGATAGGCAACTAGCACTGTGGCTCTTGTTAATAGGTTAGTCCAACAAATCATATGAAAAGTACTCCAAAGTGTGGACAAAACATAAGAAAGTAGATAAAACCAAGCATGGAACATAAAAAATTATAGATGCAGTTGCAATGTATCGAGGATCCACCTAGTGTCATTGCATGTGTGTTCTTCTAAACACACCACATAAGGATCCACAAGTGTAATTAGATGTGTGTTCTTCTCATGAACCTCACATGGATCCACCAGTGTCATTGCATGTCTGTTCTTTTCATGAACCACAGCTAGAGTCAGTGCATGTCTATTACTTCCACAGACCACACATGGATCCACCGGTGTCATTGCGGGTCTGTTCTTTTCATGAACCACGCCCCGTTTCATTGCATGTCAGTTCTTTTAATGAACCACATAATGATCCACTGGTGTCATTGCATGTCTGTTCTTCTCACAAACCACATAAGGATCCACCAGTGTCATTGCATGTCTGTTCTTCTCACAAACCACATAAGAATCCACCAGTGTCATTGCATGTTTGTTCTTTTCATGAACCAGACCCAGTGTCATTGCATGTGCGTTCCTCTAGACAAACCACATAAGGATCCACCGGTGTCACTGCATGTATATTCTTTTCATGAACCACATAAGGATCCACAAGTGTCATTGGATGTGTGTTATTTTCTGGTGCTGGAACATAGACTTTCTGTCCCCTGAATCTCCCCTTCGGTGGCGGCGACGCTGCGGAACTTTTCATGGATTTCTGATTGATGATTTTGGGTTTCTGCCTCGGGGGAGAGGTATATGCAAAAGAAGCAAGGTCGGTGGCCGGACAGGGGGCCCACACCATGCCCTGGCGTGTGCTAGGTGGACCCGCACCTAGGGGTGGTTTGGCCACCCTGTGGCCCCTCTCCGACTCTCCTTGTGGCTCCGTGAGTCTTCCGAGAAAATAGGCACTTTGGCTTTTGTCCCGTCCAATTCCGAGAATATTCATTTTCTGACTTTCTTGGAACCAAAAACAGCAGAAAACAAGCAACTAGCACTGTGTCTCTTGTTAATAGGTTAGTCCAAGAAATCATATGAAAAGTACTCCAAAGTGTGGACAAAACATAAGAAAGTAGATAAAACCAAGCATGGAACATAAAAAATTATAGATACAGTTGCAATGTATCGAGGAACCACCTAGTGTCATTGCATGTGTGTTCTTCTAAACACACCACATAATGATCCACCAGTGTCATTAGATGTGTGTTCTTCTCATGAAGCACACATGGATCCACCAGTGTCATTGCATGTCTGTTCTTTTCATGAACCACAACTAGAGTCATTGCATGTCTGTTACTTCCACAAACCACACATGGATCCACCGGTGTCATTGCGTGTCTATTCTTTTCATGAACCACACCCCGTTTCATTGCATGTCAGTTCTTTTAATGAACCACATAAGGATCCACCAGTGTCATTGCATGTCTGTTCTTCTCACAAACCACATAAGGATCCACCAGTGTCATTGCATGTCTGTTCTTCTCATAGACCACATAAGGATCCACCAGTGTCATTGCATGTTTGTTCTTTTCAAGAACCAGACCCAGTGTCATTGCCTGTGTGTTCCTCTAGACAAACCACATAAGGATCCACCGGTGTCATAGGATGTGTGTTCTTTTCATGAACCACATAAGGATCCACCGGTGTCAGTGGATGTGTGTTCTTTTCATGAACCACACGCAGTGTCATTGCATGTCTGTTCTTTTCATGAACCACATAAGAATCCACCAGTGTCATTGCACGTCTGCTCTTCTCACAAACCACATAAGGATCCACCAGTGTCATTGCATGTCTGTTCTTTTCATGAACCACACCAAGTGTCATTGCATGTGTGTTCCTCTAGACAAACCACATATGGATCCACCGGTGTGACTACACGTCTGTTCTTTTCATGAACCACATAAGGATCCACCAGTGTCATTGGATGTGTGTTCTTTTCATGAACCACACCCAGTGTGATTGCATGTATGTTCCTCTAAAGAAACCACATAAGGATCCGCCAGTGTCATTGCATGTCTGTTCATTTCATGAACCACACGAAGTGTCATTGCATGTCTATTCTTTTCATGAACCACACCAGTGTCATTGCATGTGTGTTCTTCTAAACAAACCACATAAGTCATTACATGTCTCTTCTTTTTATGAACCACACCCGGTGTTATTGCTTGTGTGTTCCTCCAGACAAACCACATAAGGATCCACCGGTGTCACTGCATGCTGTTCTTTTCATGAACCACATAAGGATCCACCAGTCTCATTGGATGTGTGTTCTTCTCATGAACCACACCCAGTGTCATTGCATGTCAGTTCTTTTCATGAACCACACCTAGTGTCATTGCATGTCAGTTCTTCTCACAAACCACATAAGGATCCACTAGTGTCATTACATGTCTATTCTTTTCATGAATCACAGCTAGAGTCATTGCATGTCAGTTACTTCCATAAATCACACATGGATCCACCAGTGTCATTGCATGTCTTTTCTTTTCATTACCCACACCCAGTGTCATTGCATGTGTGTTCCTCTAGACAAACCACATATGGATCCACCAGTGTCATTGCATGTTTGTTCTTTTCATGAATCATAGCCAGTGTCATTGCATGTCTGTTCTTTTCACAAACCACATAAGGATCCACCTAGTGTCATTGCATGTGTGTTCTTCTAAAAAAACCACATACGGATCCAAAGTGTCAGATGATGTGCATTCTTCTCATGAACCACACATGGATCCACCAGTGTCATTGCATGTGTGTTCTTTTCATGAACCATAGCTAGAGTCATTGCATGTCTGTTACTTGCATAAACCACACATGGATCCACCGGTGTCATTGCATGTCTGTTCTTTTCATGAACCACACCCAATGTCATTGCATGTCAGTTATTTTCATGAACCACATATGGATCCACCGGTGTCATTGCATGTATGTTCTTTTCACAAACCACACACAGTGTCATTGTATGTCTGTTCTTTTCATGAACCAAATCCAGTGTCATTGAATGTGTTTTCCTCTAGACAAACCACATAAGGATCCACAAGTGTTACTGCAGGTCTGTTATTTTCATGAACCACATAACGATCCACCAGTGTCATTGGATGTGTGTTCTTCTCATGAACCACACATGGATCCACCGGTGTCATTGCATGTATGTTCTTTTCATCAATCACAGCTAGAGTCATTGCGTGTATGTTACTTCCATAAACCACACATGGATCCACCGGTGTCATTGCATGTGTGTTCTTTTCATGAACCACACCTAGTGTCATTGCATGTCAATTCTTTTCATGAACCACATAAGGATCCACCAGTGTCATTGCATGTCTATTCTTTTCATGAACCACACCTAGTGTCATTGCATGTGTGTTCCTCTAGACAAACCACATAAGGATCCACCGGTGTCACTGCATGTCTGTTCTTTTCATGAACCACATAAGGATCCACCAGTGTCATTGGATGTGTGTTCTTTTCATGAACCACACCCCGTGTGATTGCATGTATGTTCCTCTAAACAAACCACATAAGGATCCACTAGTGTCATTGCATGTCTGTTCTTTTCATGAACCACACCAAGTGTCATTGCATGTGTGTTCTTCTAAACAAACAACATAAGTCATTGCATAACTGTTCTTTTCATAAACCAGACCCGGTGTCATTGCATGTGTGTTACTCTAGACAAACCAAATAAGGATCCACCTAGTGTCATTACATGTGTGTTCTTCTAAGAAGACCACATAAGGATCCACCAGTGTCATTGGATGTGTGTTCTGCTCATGAACCACACATGGATCCACCATTGGCATTGCATGTCTGTTCTTTTCATGAACCAAAGCTAGAGTCATTGCATTTCTGTTACTTCCATAACCCACACATGGATCCACCGGTGTCATTGCATGTCAGTTCTTTTGATGAACCAGACCCAGTGTCATTGCATGTCACTTCTTTTCATGAACCACATAAGGATCCACCAGTGTCATTGCATGGCTATTCTTCTCACAAACCACATAAGGATCCACCAGTGTCATTGCATGTCCGTTCTTTTCATGAACCACACCTAGTGTCATTGCATGTGTGTTCCTCTAGACAAACCACATAAGGATCCACCGGTGTCACTGCATGTCTGTTCTTTTCATGAACCACATAAGGATCCACTAGTGTCATTGGATGTGTGTTCTTTTCATGAATCACACCCAGTGTCATTGCATGTCTGTTCTTTTCATGAACCAGATAAGGATGCACCAGTGTCATTGCATGTCTGTTCTTCTCACAAACCACATAAGGATCCACCAGTGTCATTGATTGTCTGTTCTTTTCATGAACCACACCCAGTGTCATTGCATGTTTGTTCCTCTAGACAAACCACATAAGGATCCATTGGTGTCACTGCATGTATGTTCTTTTCATGAACCACATAAGGATCCACCAGTGTCAATGGATGTGTGTTCTTCTCATGAACCACACCCAGTGTCATTGCATGTCTGTTCCGCCAAACAAACAACATAAGGATCCACCAGTGTCATTGCATGTCTGTTCTTTTCATGAACCACACCCAGTGTCATTGCATGTGTTTTCTTCCAAGAAAACGACATAAGTCATTGCATGTCTGTTCTTTTCATGAACCACACCCAGTGTCATTGTATGTGTTTCCTCTGGACAAACCATATAAGGATCCACCGGGGTCACTGCATGTCTGTTCTTTTCATGAACCACATAAGGATCCACCAGTGTCATTGGATGTGTGTTCTTCTCATGAACAACACATGGATCTACCGATGTCATTGCATGTCTATTCTTTTCATGAATCACAGCTAGAGTCATTGCATGTTTCTTACTTCCATAAACCACACATGGATCCACCGGTGTGATTGCATGTCTGTTCTTTTCATGAACCACGCCTAGTGTCATTGCATGTCAATTCTTTTCATGAAACACATAAGGATCCACCAGTGTCATTGCATGTCTCTTCTTTTCACGAACCACATAAGGATCCACTAGTGTCATTGCATGTCTGTTCTTTTCGCGAACCACATAAGGATCCACCAGTGTCATTGCATGTCTGTTATTTTCATGAACCACACCCAGTGTCATTGCATGTGTGTTCCTCTAGACAAACCACATATGGATCCACCGGTGTCACTGTATGTCTGTTCTTTTCATGAACCACATAAGGATCCACCAGTTTCATTAGATGTGTGTTCTTTTCATGAACCACAACCAGTGTGATTGCATGACTGTTGCTCTAAACAAACCACAAGAATCCACCAGTGTCATTGCATGTCTATTCTTTTCATGAACCACAGCCTGTGTCATTGCATGTGTGTTCTTCTAAACAAAGCAAATAAGTCATTGCATGTCTGTTCTTTTCATGAACCACACCCGGTGTCATTGTATGTGTGTTCCTCTAGACAAACCGCATAAGGATCCACCTAGTGTCATTTAATGTGTGTTCTTTTCATGAACCACACCGAGTGTGATTGCATGTCTGTTCCTCTAAACAAACCACATAAGGATCCACCAGTGTCATTGAATGTCTATTCTTTTCATGAACCACACCGAATGTCATTGCATGTGTGTTCTTCTAAACAAACCACATAAGTCATTGCATGTCTGTTCTTTTCATGAACCACACCCGGTGTCATTGCATGTGTGTTCCTCTAGACAAACCACATAAGGATCCACCGGTGTCACTGCATGTGTGTTCTTTTCATGAACCACGTAAGGATCCACCGGTGTCATTGGATGTGTGTTCCTCTCATAAACCACACATGGATCCACCGGTGTCATTGCATGTCTACTCTTTTCATGAACCACATCTAGAGTCATTTCATGTGTGTTCGTCCCACACAACACACATGGATCAACCAGTGTCATTGCATGTGTGTTCTTCTCACAAACCACATATGGATCCAGCAGTGTCATTGGATGTGTGTTCCTCCCATAGACCACACATGGATCCACCGGTGTCATTGCATGTCTTGTCTTTTCATGAACCACAATTACAATGATTGCATGTGTAATCCCCTCGCAGACCGCACATGGATCCACCAGTGTCATTGGATGTGTGTTCTTCTCATGAACCATAGCTAGAGTCATTGGATGTGTGTTGTTTCCATGAACCACTGCTAGAGTCCTTGCATGTGTGTTCTTCTCACAAACCACATAAGGATACACTAGTGTCATTGTATGTGTGTTCTTCTCATGAACCACAGCTAGAGTCATTGCATGTGTGTTCTTCTCACAAACCATATCATGAACCACACCCAGTGTCATTGCATGAGTGTTCTTCTCATTAACCACACATGGATCCACCAGTGTCATTGCATGTCTGCTCTTTTCATTAACCACAATTAGAGTCATTGCATGTCTGTTCTTTTCACAAACCACATATCACCAGTGTCATTGCACGTGTGTTCTTCCCATGAACCACACATGAACCACACCTAGTGTCATTGCATGTCTGTTCCTCTCATAAAGCACACATGGATACACCAGTGTCATTGCATGTGTGTTATTGTCATGAACCACATCTAGAGTCCTTGCATGTCTGTTATTCTCACAAACCGCATAAGGATACACCAGTGTCATTGCATATGTGTTATTCTCATGAACCACACCTAGTGTCAATTGCATGTGTGTTCTTTTCACAAACCACATATCACCACTGTCATTGCATTTGTGTTCCTCTCATAAACCAAACATGGATCCACGAGTGTCATTGCATGTGTGTTCTTCTCACAAACCCCATATGGATCCACCAGTGTCATTGGATGCGTGTTCTTTTCATAAACCACATATGGATCCTAATTAACCTTAGGGAAGCCCTAACCTTAGCGTTAGACCGAGTCTTCTAGAAGGCACGCCCTAACACAGTTGTTCTGCTTGACGATTGTTACATACCGTTCGATTGGGCGCTTGGACGATTGGGATGGTTTTCATGAGATCAATCCGCGAGTAGTCTGTTCTGCGGCATGATTGGCCACACTTGCTCTGGACAAACTGGCAATATCGGGGGCTCCCCTGTTGTGAGTGTCACGACTCACGAGTTGAGTGGGCCATATCCCAATGTCATGTCCCCATTACTTCTCTTCCTCTCCGTACTTATCTTCCTTCCCCTCGAAGCCACTTTCCCCACTTCACTCCCATCCTGCTATAGCCACAAGCCGACGGTGCCTCCATCCCAATCCCCTCTCCGGCAGCCACCCCCTTCCCTCTCGCCATGGGTTCAAGGGGAGACAGCAAGGAAACACGTTGTGACGACAGGGACGGTGATTTCGATGTGAGTCGTCTCATCTCTATCTCTATCATCCATGTCCAGTTATCTATATTTTGAGCCAGATCTACTCCGTTTAATCATGCGCGTATGATGTGTGAGGCCAACCAGACGATGTATGACGCCGACTATCACGGTTTAGCAGATGAAGACAGTCCTCTAGTATGTAAACATGGATATGTGCCCGCTAAATTTGTAGCGCTCGAAGGAGGAAATGTAGGCAGGAGGTTTCTACGGTGTCAAGGACATCGTGCAATGATGCGAGGCAGAAGTTGTGGTGTTGTCAAATGGGTAGGTTCGGAGTGGCCCAAATCGATGCAGAAAACGCTAGACAAACTATGGGAAATGACTGTTGAGTTGAAAGTATCCGCATTCAGCTCACTTCTTGACAGTGTTGAGATGAAGCTATGGGAACCAGTTGACATGACCAAGCATAAGCGAGATCTCAGGTGGGTGGAAGACAAGGTTAGCAAAGTCGAGAAGGAGAGGGACGCGGCGTTGGCCCTGAAGGCTCAAGTAGAGCAAGAACTGACTCAAGCAAGGAAGGATCTTCACTAGGCCAAAGTCCTGCAGTTCACAACTACGAGTATTGACAAGTGCATGAGGAAAAATGCAGAGAAACAATTGAAGCTGTGCAAGGAAGATGCTAAAAGGAAGGAGTAGATGATTCGATCCTTGCTCTCACAGGAAGATGCGCATCGGGCTAAGATTAGGAAGATCAAGGAGATGTGTGATAACTAGTTCTATTTAGCTTGAGCTCCATGACTTTTTTAAGTTGTAATAGTTGTACTTGTTGACCTAGCAGTCTGAACTATTGGCCCCGGAGTCCTGGGAGTAAAAAAATTGGTCGCCCGTTAATCTGTCTTAACCCTTCATTACTTCCTTTTGTCTAACCAATGCCCCTTGGATATTCCGCCCGTCGCTTCGTCATCCTCGTGTACAAATAGGAGGCGCCACCGCATGTTGCTTCGTCATCCATCCCCTCGCCCTCTCCAATCTCCACCGCGCCGTCACTTCGTCGTCCACCCCTCGTTCCCTCTCCAATATCCACCGCGCCACCATGGAGATGCCCTCGCTGAACTTCTACGAGGCGGTGATGTTCGTGCACTTCGACATCCTCGCGCTGCCGGCCGTGATGGTGCCCCACAGATGGCGCATCAGCTATGCGGGGGTGTTGGTGGCTCTGCTCCTCGTCCCCGGCGGAGCCGTGATGGAGAGCGAAATCACGGCGCGCCGCCGCTAGATGCTCGCGTGGAAGAGGGCGCTGCCCCAGTACGCGGCGGCCAGCCCGTACTGGCCGACGCTGTTCAAGAAGGATCGGAAGGCCAAAATTGGCAACTGCATCGTTTACGGGCGCGTGGTGCACCAGGATATCCGCAACTGAGAAGGGCGGGAGAGGTTCTAGTCCGTCCCTGGATGGACCAAGTACACCGTCATTGCCGCCACTCGTCGCGAAGAGGTGCTCCGTCTCGCGAACAATGCGGAAATCGTGGAGGTTCCGTCCGACGACAACGAGGAAGCTAGTGGCTCGGAGGACAGTGGCAATGGAAGTGAAATTGTTGACTAGTGGTTGAATTAATGTAGGATGTGAAATCGCACCTTTGTTTAGAAGAATTTGTGGTTGAAGTAATGAAATGCCTCGATTTAGATCTCTGTCTCGACTAATTTGTGGAAGAATTTGTGATTAAGATCAATTTTTGCCTCGATTTAGATCTCTGTCCCGGATTGGGAACGTGACCGTGGACCAAAGGCCCCTTTTCTACTAGTGTATTCTGACATTGGTGGTTTGTTTAAATGTAATCTACGTGGATTTGGCCACATGCAAATGGCACAACCACAATTTATAAAGTGGAAGCACGTAGACCCAGTTACTGGAGATCCGGGAGCTTTGCCAGATGCAGGAGATGCAGGAGCAGAGAGGCGGTGAGATAGACGGCCTCAAGATTAGGCCAGAAAGTGGTACCGATTTCCTCCTCATCTGGGCATTATCGGTGAGAACATTGCTGTTTATGTTGCCACGTCGTTGTGCAACATTTGAAATAAGTTGCTGCTTCGTGGAGTGTGGCAGCTTAAATAATTTATTTCTGTGTCACTTACATTTCGTCATATTTGGAGACTTCCTGCCCCTCAGCAATCGTGGAACCGGTGGATCCTTGTTTTCAGATAGCAGTGGCACAATCACAATTTCGGATTCAACTACTGACTCGGGCATTTCCAAACCCTAAGTCGCTGTACATTTTACTCAGAGAACGTGGGTAGATTGTTTCGCCCAGCAACATGCCACACACAGAGCTTCAGAATTTAACAGAAGTACATATATAGGTTCAAGTTCAACACATTACTATGCATCTTCATTGCCAGCATCCTTCTTCCGCAGCCTGGGTGCCAAGCCTTCACGTCCACTGGCTTCTTCATTTCCTGGCTTCTTCCTCTTCCTCGGTGCCAATTTTCTTAGCTTCACGTACTCTGCATCGCTGGGACAATGGGCACCAAAATCGTGTCCAGCATCATCTTTCCACTCGTTTTTAATTTCTTCGTGCAGCAAAATGACTAACCCGACAGTCATGTTTCTAACCTTGCGACGCTTCCTGTCAAAGAAATAAGACTGTTGCATAACTGCCCAATATCTACAGAGTAAATAAAACAAAAATTACAATTCAGCACAAACATGCGAACCCCAAGAGACGTTTGCTTACCAGAAGCTAATTGGGTTCGAGCAACCACCCTGTCCAAGAATAGAAGGATGACTCCCAGTTGCAGCAGCTTCCACATCCAATACATCACATTTCAGCTCAAACATGGCAGCCGAAGCATACCTTTTCATCAACCCAATTAGCTGACTGTCACACGTTATAGGAACCATGATGCCACGTTCATCCATGAAGCTGAAATTTGCAGTCTGCTTTGGCCATAATTCAACATGATTACGCAGAGAAGCAACCATACCAGATATAGTCCAGATCTGTGCATGCGCTTCTTCCATCGTGAAAGAATGGTGTCCATACCACTTGCCCTTAGAGTCGTACCTGTAGAGGACTACCATAACCAGGTAAGGGGGGTCTGCGCAGATCCCACTTGACAGAAAACTGTGGACAAAATATGTTTGTCAGCGTTGGGCTAACAAACAATTTGAGGTTTAGTAGCCAGCTAGCATTTATAATTAGTGTGAATAGCAAAGAGAAGGGTAGCTCACCCGCTTGTAGCCAAAATTTCTTCTTCCTTGATAGTAGGATCTGCCATCCTCCGAACTGCTCGGCTCGTCGGCAGCGGAGGCGGGCTAGAGCCTCGCAACGGCGGCTACGGCATGCGCCATTGGAGCTCGGGATCAGCGACTAGGCGCAGCAAATGGGCATAGCAACTTGGCCCTAGAAGTCAGTCCGAAGGGATCGTCCTGCCTGGAGGGTGGATTCCGACACCGCCGGTGCTAGGGGAAAGCTGGGAATGGATTTGTGAAATTGGTCAACGCATCCAATTCACTTAGCTGCTCGATTTTCCTAAGAGGTTGCCGCATTGGCGCTCGCGTCACGAACAGATGACCGACATGAGGGTCCCGACCGTCTACTTCATGGGGCGGTTTAATGGAATGTTTGAATTTGGCAGGGGTGAGATGAGTTTGCCTTGAAATGGCCCCTCTCAGTAGTTGGCGGCCCAACTTTTCGAAACGCCGTAATTTCAGGCAACTTAGGTACCGCCATGCGCTGGCCTGCAAACTTTGGTACCGCAGACAAACATTCCCCCTATGGGGGTGCGGGGGCGACAGCCCCCGCGGTGATCGTTGATGACCTAGGTTACCATCGCTATATATACCTCTTGTAAGCCGCTGGGATAAGTTGCATCTGTGAAATCCCCGTCATTGTGTAAACACTCCTCGTATAGTGAAGTTCTGCTGGCTGGTGCCCATGGTTTTTCCCTCTCTTTGTTTGAGAGGGTTTTCCACGTTAAATCTGTGTCCCTCTTGCTATGATTTCGTTTTCGTTCTTCGTTATTTGATTGTCGCAAAGCTAACAACATTCCGACTCGTTAGCACACCAGGCTCGATGAGATAGCGGCATGGCAGGACGTCAATCCGTTTCTTGTTGCCTACAGCTTCGTTAGCACAATAGGCTCACGATACTGCAAGGCCAAAGTCGTCTGAGTACTACTTCATGGAGGGTGGCGGTTCTCAGAAACGTCCTAACGATCATGGCAGGGACCCAACTTTTTGCCACACCAATATCAGTGCACTAAAGCTGCCAGAACATATGAGAAGATTAGAAATTGATTTGTGGAGCAGCACAGGAGAAGAGGAAAGAGAGAGGTTCACCTAGCGCCGTGGCTGTGTCGTTGTCTAAAACTCCGATGTAACTGGCACAATACGAGACTTGAGACGGGGGTTAGTCATGGCGGTCAAGTGGGGATACGGACATCATCATCAAAGACAACCCGATCTCCCCACTCCCCAGCGGTCCAATCGGCGGCATCGATGATGGAGTCTAATAGGGAATGAGGAGATACGGAGATTGCTAGGAAACTGGGGAGGAGGAAAAAGTGAGATGGACTTCTCCGCATAGAACTCCCAAGGCAGCATAAGATGACGGCGTCGACGGCGTTTGGCGACCTTCCCTCGAATCCCTCTGCTATCACCATCGACTGGAGGTCGTGACGACTCCCTCCGGGTCATATCTCTCCTTGAGAGAGTTCCATAAAGCTAATGGGTCATCCTCCATCATATATTCAGTTTTTAAATCAGGAAGGAGGTGGTGTCTTATGAAATGTAATGCTCCACACTTTACCACTTGGGGTATTTCTAGAGCATTTTGGGAGTGTTATAATTGTGGGGCCAGGGTTACATCCAGTTAAATTTATCTTCATATCCATATCCCATGATATATAGTTACTTCCATCAACTTGTAGTTCTTGAATTCCTTTTTATTGATGTCACCCATTTTTCCTGCAAATGATCATGCATTTAATTAATTTTACTTGATAATAAAATTTACTTTGGTAAACAATAAAATTGTTCTAGAAGAACATTTGGATTTAAATATATGCTTATAGGCCGTATAAGTGTAGATCTTCAAATTTCAAGTTAACATATCGTAGATAATCTCCATATTTGTATAGTACATCTCTCAGTAGTAGGAAGCATAGTCTGATAATGTCAGTAGACACCTTATCCTCCTACTTGTGTTATACTTTCATAATAATTTATTTGGAAGATCACTTTGTAGATAATCTTATTATCATAATGAAGAATAAGTACACCTCACAGTAATGGATAATCTTCACTTTATGCAGTCTATGCCATCACCTTGTGTTTCGCAAATAATATTCGAGATAGTCACATATATACATTATAAAATAATGAATGAGAAATTTGCAAGAAACTAAATTTCACGCGCAAATTAAAATAGTTGTACCAAGTAACATGTTATAATATGCTAAAGGTAAATATATTAGTAACATGTCACATTACATATTTGTATGCTATATTAGACATAAGGTCTTGGAATATATATTTACATCACAGTACGAACAGAAGTTTACTATACTGCTACAATGCTTCTATTGCAAACAATACAAACAATAGTACATCAGCCTATATATTATTCTTTTACTGACGAGAGCACTAGGACTGTGGCTTGTTTAGGAGTAAATTATACAGAACTACCATAATTGGGGCAGTAGTGCAAGCCAGTACCGATTCTGGTAATTTTCTCCAAAATCTACCAATTTTGGGACAACTTGTTACAAATTGGACTAATATTCGTTTGACACAGCTCTAACTGCAGATCTGACCGGTAGGGCCCGTGCATAAGAGCTGAGTTGGAAAAATAATGCTGAGGTGGACAGGGGCCCACCTGTCAGCCCCATATTCGTCTTTTATTTTGATTTTTCCTTCCTCTTCTCTTATTTACCGTTGGTGGGCCCCAACTGTTAGTCCCCACCGCTCAGAGTGGGAGTCCTGCAACGGCACCGCCGCCAGGAACAGCAGAATCGCCGCCAAGGAGTTCGTGCTGCTCTGCTCCATCGTCACCGCGCGCGCCGTGCAGGCTGCTGATGTTCGGCCTCTTGCCGTAGCTCCTCACGCTCACCGCAGTCAACTCTAGGTTGGGCGCCACCACCGCCTTCATCATCGACAGCACCGAGGATGGAGACGTCATGCGGCTCGTGCTCGCAGGGTGCATCGGCGGCTCGTTGGCCGCCATCCACCGGACCAGGTACCCCGACGCGACCGGAGAGGCATGGGCACTGTTGTTGCATGCGCGGGATGCGGGCTTGACGTGCATGCGCCCGATGGGGCCTGAGCTAGGGTGGATAAGAAGTGGACAGCGCAACGACTGGGGGCATATGACTCCGATTCATTCGGGCGGGAGGACCAACCGACGATCGACAGCGGCCTGAGGTGATAAAGAAGAAGGAGAGGGAAGGAGGTATGAGGCTGACAGATGGGGCCCACGGGCTGTGAATAAGAAAATAAAAAAGAAGAAATAAAAAAAGAAATGAAAATGGTGCTAACATGTGAGCCCTGTTGGGGGGATACCCCCGGGTGGAGTCACGCCGGTGTATAGAGGCCGAGTTAGCCGAGGTATGGCAACGTCAAAGCACAAGCTGGCCGGGTCACCTCAAGGCAGGCTGACTTACGGAGTAACCCGGCCTAGAGAATGTCCGCCTCACCGCGTCCCGGCCGACGTATATCATATGTCGGCAGGCTCTATGTAACTTGTCTACAGGTACCCACGGGGCCAGATTAACCAGGCCTGAGTCAGGTTATATCAGGCTTGCAAGAGAAGGAAGGTATCCCGCTGGTCAAAAGGTGGTCTCTGTGCGCTGGAGCGTGAGCGAAGCAGACAGAGGGAAGGACCAGCAGGGCGTGGCCGACAAAGGTGACATAGTCTATGTCGGCTGACGCCGGCGCCGCAGAGGGTTACGTAGCCTCTGCATGGCTTACGAAGGGAAAAGGTGACCCGATCGGTTTGCTATTTTGGGAGAGGCATATTCCCAGGAATATGCCTCCATGTATGCCATACCAAGTAACCTAGCCTCCCCTTTATAAGGAGCGCTAGGACCTCTGTAGAAAGGGGCTAGTGGGCTAGTGGACTGATCATTGGGTGAAAGTAGTGGTGAGAGTAAGAGATCTTCTTCTTCCTCCTCTCCCCAACACAGCTCAAGGAGCATCTGTAAACTCGGTGAACTTGGAGAATACAAAGCATCTATGTGTGGAATCACCACACTATCCCTTCCTGGATTCCTCTAGTGCATATTGTCCCCACCTTTAACCTATCCATGGCATCTGCCGTGACACCACCATGACAGTTGGCGCCCACCTTGGGGCTAGCGGCGCTAGCAGGAGTGAAGATCCAGATGGGAAGCATCATCGGCACCGGCGAGTGCATCGTCTCTGGGCTCGTTCAGCGCTTTGGAGCGCTGGACTACATCAGCGACAATGCTGGTAGCTTTGGAAGATGACCTCCACCGCGCAATGGCCTCTTCATCAAGCTTGGTGCGCAAAAGATCTACATCAGCGTCGATGTGTCTTGCGTTCACCCGCAGCGCATCGTCGAGGGAGGCGAGCCACCCCTTAGCACGGCTCACGGTGTGCGTATCACTCGCTCCCCTGACCGCGCTGAGGTGATGATGATAGTGCCTGACACTGGCGCGAGCAAAGACCCGGCACCAGATACGGAGGTAACACCCAAGGCACCTAGGAAAAGTAGAGGTCCTCCGCTAGAGAGGCCAGAGAATGTGCTGCAGTAGGCAATAGATAGCTTGGAAAGCCCCATAGCACATGTGTTAGATCCGGCACAGGCACAAGCCGAGTTAGAGGAAACTAGGCAGAAATATTAGAGGGTGCGAAAAAGATAGCCGCGGCTCAGCAGTCGTTGAACATGACACTGCGCAAGTACACAAGAGCAAATAAGGTAAATGCTGTAAAAGTAAAAGGGAAAACCTCATCAGTGAAATGAACAAAGAGGGTGAGACCAGAGTTGAGGAATCAAAGAACCTTTTGTCCATGGGGCTGCCGAAGTACAGCACCCCGGCAAAGAACCTCAGGGCAGCGGATGCGGCTACATCCGAATTAGAAGGTTTGACGGGTGAAGCCCGGCAAAGACAGCAGGAGAGGGTCAACGAGTTAGTTCGGATCACAAACAGATAGAATGAGGAGTTGCTCAGGGCTAACCCGGAAAGAGCTGGGGCTTCCAAGGTCGTTTATTCGGCAGTGGGTAACCCGGATAAATCCGCTGGGGCTGCATCATCCCCTCATGATGGTCCTAGAAGAGAGGAAGTGGTAACCTCAGCAAGGAGAAACAAACAGATAGTCTCGTATGACCTGCCAAGGGCAAGGAAAGGAAAGGCAGTGCAAGGTAATGAGGATCGACAAAGTGTCAGCTGAGGTGAAGCCGGCCGAAATAACCGCGACCACGGCAATGCCGGTCAGAGAAATGCTGGAAACGGCAATGCCGAACATCGTAACTCGGCCGGTGCAGGGCAAAACCTACCTCGGCAACAGCAGCAGTGGAGTACACCTCGGCAAGAGCAAAGTGCCGGCCAAGGTATGTGAAAAAATGTGCTCAACGAGAGCAAGCCAAATACAACGATGGTGATTCCGAAATGGCGAATGCAGGATACCATAGGCCAGATCATCATGTGATAGGGTCTAGGTTGGGAAGCAGGAATTTGCTACGGGATGACGCCAGGCTAAAGCTGGATCGGCTCTATAGGTCGGAGGAAATTGACGGGCAAGGTCCTCCGGGTCCAGCGTGTTTTGGGCCCCAGATCATGAAAGAGCCTCTGGTACCTAACTTCCAGTTACCCAGAGGCATGAAAACATATGACGACAGCACTAAGCCGGAGGATTGGTTGATTAACTACGCAATGACAGTGAAAATTGCTACAGGCAATTTGAGATGGGCAGTGCGATACGTACCTCAGATGTTGGAGGGGCCAGTGAGGGTATGGCTAAAGAATTTACCACCCGGTTGTATCAACTGCTGGCTAGATTTTGAGGGAATGTTCATCAGTAACTTCTCAAGCACATATCAAAGGCCGAATAGGCCATACACCCTAGCAATGTGCAAGCAGAGACGAAATGAGACAAACCGGGAATTCCTAACTCGCTGGTGCAATGTGCGAAACTCATGTGAAGGCGTGATTGAGTCACAGGACATAGCTTGGTTTGCACAAGGGTGTAGATATGCAATGATGCTATGGCAAAGGTTACAAAGGGATATGCCAACTACGTGGCAGAAACAATCCGGATTGCTGATTCATATGCTTTAGGTGATCCGACTCAACCCCGGCTTGTGTCAAACGAGTCAACTGAGGAGTACTACCAGCCAGACGGAGCTGGATCATCTCGGCGAAATGACTACTGGAGTAAGAGAAGAGATGATAGACCGGATTACAGGTACAATTCGCAACAAGTTGCTGCTGTAAACCAAGATTAACCTGGAGCAGGGAGTAATCAGCGTCAGAAAACTGGAGGGCAGCAGTGGACTCCAAGAAATGATGGCAAGAAAACTTGGACGCCGGAGCAAAAGAGACAGTGGCAAGAAAAGAGAGACCGGCTGAGGTATACATATGAGGCAATCCTGGATCAGCCGTGCAAGTTTCACATGCCAAATCCGAATAACCCGGCGGGTCATACAACTCGGCAGTGTGAGTGGATGAGGAAGATAGAGCAAAGTGGTTCGGGGAATGCTCAGGCACCTCGGAATGATCAACCACGGCAGGAGGTACCATGGCAGCAACTAATCTCGGGAGCAAATACGAAAGAGTTAATGTCGCCACCACCACCGCCGAGGTATGAGAACCATGAGAGAAGGGATGGAGTGCATCAGGTGGAAAATCAGGATCATCCAGATCAAAGGTACCCCGGCAATGAGGGGAGAAATGAATACAGGGAGCATCACATGAGTTACTGTGTGTTTAGCACGGAGGAAACGGATAGAAAGAGCTTGCAACACCGACATATGGAGGTGAATGCGGTTATGCCGGCAGTGACTCGGTATCACTACTAGAGAAAACCCTACCGCCGGCGAACAGAAAAGGCTCATCAGTGGCGCTTCGGTGCTCGCCGGCAACCACCTCGCCGGCGCTAAGTCCTGATCACCGGCGTTTTCGTAATTCACCGGTGGTAGTATGCATCTACCGCCAGCGAGCACCTACAAATGCCGAGGGTAGGTCCGCATTGTCGGCTCCTTTGTTTTTCGCCGGTGGTAATATGCTCCAGCGCCGGCGAGCACCTACAAACGCCAGGCATAAGTACGCCTTCTCGGCACCTCCAATATTCACCGGTGGTAGTTTAGTACAGGCGAAAGTTTATTCGCTAGGGATAGAACATTATTTCGCTAGGGGTAACATTATCAGGAGTTAAAAAAAGAAAATACACACAGAATACACTGTAATATTGATAGAATACACAGGATAATAACAGAATACACACAGCAGATACAAGAAATACACATATGTTGAAACCATGCATCAATAACATTCAAACAGTTCACACAAGTGTAGAAAGTGACCATATATGACATAATATTACAAGTCTCTGGAGTTGCATGACACATTCAAACAGTTTCACACATTCAAACAGTTCATAGTTCACTCAACAGATACTACTGGACTCCAACTAGCAAATAGACTAGAGAGGCGGCGGTGGCTGCGAGCATCATCACGACGAAGGGGGTCAACCAGGTCCTCCACATCTCCCTCCTCCGCCGTGCTAGAAACCTCGCATAGTGAGTTTCCGCCTCCTCCAAAGTGGCATAGCCCTTGTAACTATTCCCGCAGAAACGGTGGACCTGCCTCCTACAATCCTCCCACTCGTCGTAGACTCCGGGAACCCTGCCCTCGTACACGACATACCACGGCATCCGCGCACACACACACAAGAAAGAAATGTTAGTGTTGTCATCACATATTCATAATAGAGATATAACATATAGGTATGCAAAAAAGAAAAAGCATCAGATATAGCTAAGTAATTCTATGACTAACATTTGCATGGAAAGATAGGTATGCAAAAAGAAAAGCATAAAATAAACTAATCGTAATTCTATGACTAACATTTGTAGGAGACAAGTTTGTGACTCGATCAGCTTTTCTTCGGCTTCGGCGGAAAGGGATGGATGCCACCTAGCGTGGTGAATGTCCTCCCATCGACGACCACAGCTAAGCAGTACTCGATCTCTGCATTAGTCAGCGGGATACCGCTGTAGTTGAATGTGGAACTCTAATCAAGACATCCCTCCTGAGTATCGTGCCAATCTCCCATTAGATGGCACGAAACCAGCTCTGATGTTTGCATCGGTCGTTTCCTTAATGTCTCTTCCCCTTTTCTCGAGACCGGATGGCATCAAGAGTTGCTCCTCATCCTTTGCGTACTCCCTCATCTGTAGGATGGCGAACCAGGGCTCCATCCCATTGTCAGTCGATGATTTCCTAAGGCAGGGGAAATTGGTTACGTGGGAGTTCACATAGATGCCTTTGGATATTTTCTTATACTTGAGTGGGCCAACCGTGGCTCTGAAACCATTGAGGGCTTTATCAAGAGTAGACTTGACGTCGGTGTAGTCTTTCTGTACGTCTCTCCCGGAGTCGAGATAGATGACATGGGAATAATACGGTTGAAAGGCGATGACGACGCACCCATTCTCTCTGCGCAAAACAGTTGGAATAAACCATCATCCTTGGCTATTGAGGAAATTCATGAAAGAATGTAATAGCGGGAAGTTTAGCGACCGACTGCTTACTCGGGAAAATATGGAAGGAGAAAGCAAGACTTGTCCTTATTCGCCACCAAGAAATCCATGATATAATTCGTGGCAAACGCTTGTTCCTTGTCGACAGTGCCTACAGTCATGTAGAAGGGGTCCATGATAGCGAGGTGCGGGGTCTTCTCCACGATGATATCGTGCGCCATTTTTATCGATACCAGGCGGACCACGTTTCGATCAAGCCGTAACATGTGGAAGAGCTTGAAGATGTCTTCATACGTGATGGACCAACTCGCCAGGGGTGGTGGTGGTGAAGCCACAGTTAGTGGGCACCCTGACCGTGAAGAGCGGGTACGAGGGATTTTTATCTTTGAGAAGATGCTACTCTAGATACCGAACAGTCTGATGCAGGCTACGCAGGTCCGGCGACAGCGTCTTGACAATGTGGTCCGGCAGGATCCGTTCACCAAGGGAATGCATCGTCCTCCACTTGGTTGGCAGCTTGTCGAGAACCACTTTCTTGCTTGCTGCAGCGTCTTTCCCATGCTTCGGCTTCCGCTTCCTGCCGCCCTTCTTATGGAACAGAGGGGTGCCGGTGTGTCTTATCACCTCCATGGCCGTTTCACGGAGTGTCCTCGGGGTAACTATCAGGGGGATGATCCCCAGGTACCCCAACCGAATAAGAAACAAGACAGTCGGATCGCGTCCGACTGACCGGATGCAGCCGAACAGGGCAGGACAGGCCGGCTATCCCTCGGTAGCCGGATCAGCAAGAGGCGGCCGGATACGGCTTTAGCCGGACTCAATCAACGAGACAGGGCGACGTGGGTATCAGTGCACGGTACGCCCTGTACGGTGACAAGACTGGCAACTACCCGGCCATACCGAAGACTTTGCGTGCGTGACGCAGGAACAGTGGCCGGTGCTGATGACATGCTCGCACGACGTCCACTGTGCCTATGACAGCCATACCACTCGTACTCCGATGAGACAAGCCATACCAGACACTGTAGATGACTAGTCGGCTGGGACCCACCTGTGGGGCCCGCCAACCGGACTAGCCAGTGAGACCTTTGCCTCTCTGCCTATATAAGGAGAGGCAAGGCCTTAGTAGAAAGGGTTGGTCTTACAGCATTTAAGGCAGTAGCTAGCGTATACAGCTCGAGGAGCACTTGTAGTTCGTGTATCCCCCATAGTCAGATCCGGCAGGAGTAGAGGCTTTACCTCACCGTGAGGGCCCCGAACCTGGGTACTTCTTGCGTCCCGCTACGCTCGCTTGTATCCAATCCCGCCTGCGGACGTTGTCGATAGCTTCCCTGCTAGTCCCCACACCTCTATCTAACCTCCTTAGGTACTGCCGTTCCCAATACAATGACAGTTGCCGCCCATCGTGGGGCAGATGGCTTCGACTGGAGTCACGTTCCGCACGGGACCCCGCACTTCAGCCGGTGAGCGCATGGCGTCCGGCCTGGTGCTCACGCTC
Organism: Avena eriantha; assembly: GCA_910589775.1. NCBI lineage: Eukaryota > Viridiplantae > Streptophyta > Magnoliopsida > Poales > Poaceae > Avena > Avena eriantha. Next base: position 122,093,115 of record OU342741.1, on the reverse strand, counting down.
GGCAATTTGACTGCCTAATCGACAATGCTTCCTGCTTCGCCGGAACCTCCTTCCTGGCGAATGGCACTGTTCTGCTATTCGGCGACCTCCCCGTTTATGTCGCCTCCGTCCCGGAGCATTTCCCTAGGGAAATCGTCTCTGTCACGGAGCTGCCGTGCTCAGGCGGCAGCACCTCCGCCGTGTCTTGCGGCGTAGAGGTCATGATGGCCGGTTCCAGCTCCCATCCCCGCCAGCCGCGGGAGCGAGGCACGGACGAGGTCGGAACTTCCGCTCCCCCGCAGCCCCGGAACCCGGTGGAAGATGCCATTGATCGGCTCCTGACGCCGGTTAACCTCGGGATAACCCGGAGGAGGCGGAGGCCAACTTTAGCATGGAGAGACAGATCCTCCTCCATGAGGCCATGGAGCTAGCAGCAGCCCGCAAGCAGCTCGAGATCACCCGGCGCGAGTACGACCGCGCACACGGCCTCACTCCGGCTACCCGCGGAGCCGAGCCGGCGTGGACAGGTACGACGTCGGGGCGGCGAGCTTGGCGGTAGGTTGGAAAAGGACGGGGAACCGGATCCCGTGCCCGCCCTCGCCGGCCCACCTACAACACGCCCATCAAGAACTTGCGCGTGGCACGAGCCGCGGCAGATGAACTACCCAGCCTGGAGGGCGAGGAGCGAGCCCTCCAGCACGCTCGCGTGCAGGAGCTCCTCCGCGTTGCGGACGAGCAGGCTGGTGCCAACCGGCAGATGCAGGAAGACCTTAGCTACTCCAGGAGGAGCGAGCTACCGTCCAACAGCAGGGGCGCACCGCGCGACACCCAGCAGGCGTCCTCCCCTCAGCTGCCCAGGGCCCGCAGCAGGCGCCGCAGCTCTGGCAATAGGGGCCAGCCGCGCCAGGAGCAGACGGTGAGCAGCAACCCGCCACCTCTCCCTCCGCCAGCCGAAGCGCCCAGACCAGCCGGTTCCAGTCTCTCAGGCCGGGTGGGAGCGCCCAACCCGGATTGTTTGGATGCCCGCGACCGCATCGAGCTCCTCGCTCAAGCACGCGTCACGGAGGAGGAAGATTCTACCGGTCCGGTTTGTTTCGGACCCCACATCCGGAACGAGCCGTTTCCGGATATATTCTCCCTGCCCAGGGACACCCCCAAGTACGACAGCAGCATGAAACCGGAAGACTGGCTAACCGACTACGCTACGGTAGTCGGTATCGCCCACGGGAACAAGCGCACAGCCGTGCGCTACGTCCCCCTAATGCTAACTCGGTCGGCGAGGAAATGGCTCAACAGCCTCGCGCCCAACAGCATCAACGCCTGGCCTGACTTCGAGAAAGTGTTCGTCCGCAACTTCAACGGCACGTAAAAGCGCTCAGGGCACCCGCGCGACCTGGCCTTGTGCGTCCAGGGCGACCACGAGACCGACCGCGAGTACCTCGCCAAGTGGACGGAGGTGCGCAACACCTGCGAGGGCATCCTGGAGAGCCAAGCCATCGGTTTCTTCATCGAGGGTTGCCGAGAGGGCACCATGCTTCGCCACTGGCTACTGTGTGACGAGCCGAAAACCATGGTGGAGCTCATGACGGTTGCGGACCAGTACGCCATGGCAGATGCCGCCATGAAGAAGCCCCTCCGAGTAAACGCGGACGGCCGCCCGACTCCCACGGAGCAGGCTCGCGACTGACCCAGCAATCCGGCTGGACAAGCCGGATCCTCCAGGCGCCACGGCAACGAACCGGTTCCATGGGGACCGCCAGGCCGGACAGCAAAAGCTTCGCTACCACGCGCGGCAGGTCAATGTTGTGGAGGGCGCGCCCGATGCGCCGGCTAATGAGGCAAGGAGGCAGAAGCCACGGCTCACCTTCGACCAGATGTTCGATGGCCCGTGCAAGTGGCATAGCGGTCCCTTCAAGCCGGCTACGCACACCACCTAGAACTGCAGCTGGACCCGCCAGCTAAAGGACCAGGGCAACCAGCCTCGTCCCCTACCTCCCCCACCGGGTGGACCTCCACCACCGGCTAGGGGAGCCAGCAATGATGGTAACAGCGGCAACGGCGGCATCAACAACAACGGCTACCCCCAGCAGCACGCCGCCTACCACATCTTCGAGACGGAGCAGGACGACAAGCACAGCCGCAGGCGACACTCCAAGGAGGTCAATACCATCGCCTCTCCGGTCCCCCAGTACCTGAACTGGTCGGAAACCCCCATCACATGGAGCCGGGCGGACCAGCCTGAGCATCTACCAACTCCCGAGGGCTACACCATGGTGCTCGACTCCCTCATCGTCTCCATTGCACGCACTTGCCGATTCTCGCGTGTCCTCATCGACGGAGGCAGCAGCCTCAACCTCCTCTACTAGTCCTCGCTGGAGAAGCTAGGCATTCGCGAAAGCGACCTGCGACCGACTACCACGACGTTCCACGGCGTACTGCCGGGGCCAGCCTGCGCCCCGCTGGGGAAAATCCAGCTGGATGTCATCTTTGGGACCGAGGAGAACTTCCGTCGCGAACCAATCTGGTTCGAGGTGGTAAACCTAACGAGGTCCTACCATGCTCTCCTCGGGCGCCCCGCCCTCGCCAAGTTCATGGCCATCCCCCACTACGCCTACCTCAAGACGAAGATGCCGGGACCCCACGACGTGATCACCGTCGCCGGCTGCTTCAGGCGGTCGATGGAGTGCGCTTTAGCCGGTTCCAAACTGGCAGAGGCCCTCATCATAGCCGAGGAGAAGCGCGTGATCATGCGCAATGTGGCCATGGCCCGGCAGGACATTCTGGCTAGCAGCAAGCCGGCTAGAGAAGGATCCTTCCAGCCGGCAAAGGAGACGAAGAGGATCCTGCTCGACCCCTCTGAGCCGACCAAGTTCGTCACCATTGGCGCCGGCTTAGACAGCAAATAGGAAGGCGCGCTCGTTGACTTCCTCTGTGAGAATCGGGACATCTTCGCGTGGTCCCCCAAGGACATGCCGGGTGTGCCGAGGGAGTTCGTCGAGCACTCACTTCACGTGCGTCCGGATGCCAAGCCGGTCAAGCAACCTCTGCGCCGGTTCGCAGAGGAGAAGAGAAAGATAATCGGTGACGAGATCACCCGGCTCCTTGCAGCCGGGTTCATCATGGAAGTGTACCACCCGGACTGGTTGGCGAACCCAGTCCTGGTGTTGTAGAAGAACAAGACCTGGCGCATGTGTATCGACTACACCATCCTGAACAAGGCGTGCCCGAAAGACCCCTTCGCCTTGCCCCGTATCAATCAAGTCATCGACCCCACGGCCGGCTGTGATTTGTTTTCTTTTCTAGATTGTTATTCCGGGTACAATCAGATCCGGCTAAACCCGGCTGATCAGATTAAGACATCATTTATCACCCCCTATGGGGCTTTCTGCTATGTAACCATGCCTTTCGGCCTAAAGAACGCATGCGCCACCTATCAGCGATGTATGCAGAAGTGCTTGCAGTCGCAGATAGGCCGAAACATGCATGCTTACGTGGACGACGTGGTCATCAAGACCAAGGAGAAGCGCACCCTCCTCGAAGACCTGGGAGAAACATGTGGCAACCTCCGCCAGTACCAGATGAAGCTGGACCTAGAGAAATGCGTCTTCGGAGTACCGTCCGGCCAGCTACTCGGTTTCCTCGTCTCACAGCGAGGCATCGAGGCGAATCCGGAGAAGATCGCGGCCATCGAGAGGATGCAGCCGCGCAGGAACCTGCTTGGAGTCCAGAAGTTCACCGGATGCCTGGCTTCCCTCAGTCGTTTCGTTAGCCGGCTGGGGGAGAAGGCACTCCTGTTGTACCAGCTGATGAAGAAGATGGGCAAGTTCTCCTGGACTTCGCAAGCCGACGCCGCGTTTCACGACCTCAAGCGCATGCTATCCACAACACTGGTTCTAGCCACGCCGGCTAGTAAGGAGCCAATGTTGCTCTATATAACAGCCATCAGCCGGGTTGTCAGCATGGTCCTGGTGGTGGAGCTCCCTGAGGAAGGCAAGGCTCAGCCGGTTCAGAGACCCGTCTACTACCTCAGCGAGGTTCTCTCCCTCTCCAAGCAGAACTACCCCCACTACCAGAAGATGTGCTACGGCATGTACCTGGCATGCAAGAAGCTCAAGCACTACTTCCAGGAGCACCCGATTAAGGTCGTGTGCACAGCACCCCTTTCGGAAATCATCGGCAAGAAGGACGCCACTGGCCGAGTCGCCAAGTGGGCCATCGAGCTTGCCGCCTACTCCATCCAGTATGAGCCCCGACTCACGATCAAGTCGCAGGCATTGGCGGACTTCCTCGTCGACTGGGCCAAGACCCAGTATCTCCCACCGGTTCCGGATTCGGACCATTGGCGAATGCACTTCGACGGGTCAAAGATGCCCGGGGGTTTGGGAGCCGGCATCATGCTCACCTTGCCCAAAGGAGACCGGCTAGAGTACGTACTGCAGATCCACTTCAAGGCCTCCAACAACGTAGCCGAATACGAGGCACTGTCACACGGGCTCCGGCTGGCCAAGGAGATCGGTGTCAACCGGATCCTATGCTTTGGCGATTCGGACTTGGTGGTGCAGCAGGTATCCGGATAATGGGACGCTAGAGACGCAAACATGGCTCTCTACCGGTTCCACATCCAGAAGCTCAGCGCCTCCTTCGACGGGTGCGAATTTCACCACATCCCCCGCGTCAACAACGAGGCAGCCGATGGGCTCTCCAAGATCGGCTCCAACAGGCAGGCCATCCCACCAGGGGTCTCCTTGGAGCACCTGCGCAAGCCATCCATCAACCCGTCGCCAGAATCGGACTCCATCGTCTGGGCAGGAACCATTCCGGCTGACGGAACGGCGGAAGAAGAGCCGGCAGAACCGCCAAAGAAGAAGACCCGCACCAATTCCGGCCAGGTAGCGCCTTCCGGCTCGCAAGACCCGGGGGCTGCCGGCTCGCCTAGCGGCTCGGGGGCTGCCGTTCCGGGTATGCCATCCGGACGACCCCCTACATCCGTCAGCCGAAGGACACGAACGTCCTCGTCATCCGGGAAGTGCCATCCTGGGCACAGCCCTTCATGAGCTACATCGCTGATGGAGAACTTCCGGATGATGAGGTGGAGGCTAGGCAAATCCGGCGCTGCGCGCACACATACACCATCATAAACGGCGAGCTGTACAAGCGCAGTGTATCCGGTATCTTCCAAAGATGTGTTGATGTGGACACGGGCTACCGGCTACTCAAAGACATCCACCAGGGCGAGTGCGGGCACCACGCTTCATCAAGAGCGATAGTCGCCAAGGCATTCCGGCCTGGTTTCTATTGGCCCACCACCCTCGAGGACGCTGAGCAGCTGGTCCACGCATGCAACGGATGCCAGCGCTTCGGCCAGCTCAGGCACATGCCAACTTCGGTACTCAAGACCATATCGATCACCTGGTCTTTCACGGTCTGGGGCCTTGACATGGTAGGTCCCTTCAAGCGAGCACGCGCGGGCATGACCCACCTGCTGGTGGCGGTGGACAAGTTCATGAAGTGGATCGAGGCCAAGCCTATCCGGAAGCTGGACGGGGCAACGGTTGTCACCTTCTTCACCGACATCATCAACCATTTCGGCTATCCCAACATAATCATCACCGACAACGGCACCAACTTCGCCAAGGGGGCCTTCGCCCGGTTCTGCAGCAACAAGGGCATCCGACTGGACCTCGCCTCCGTCGCGCACCCCCAATCCAACGGGCAAGTCGAAAGAGCAAACGGCTTGGTGCTAGCCGGCATCAAGCCACGTCTCATCGAGCCATTAGAGCGGTCACCCGGATGTTGGATCGAAAGAACTTCCGGCTGTGCTGTGGAGCCTCCGCACCACGCCTAATAGGTCAACCGGCTACATGCCATTCTTCCTGGTCTATGGATCGGAAGCCGTCCTCTCCACCGACATCGAGTTCGACTCCCCTCGCAAGCTCCTCTACAACGAAAAAGCCAACCAGGAGGCGCGGGAGGACGGAGTGGACCTCCTGGAGGATGCCCGCGAGCTGGCCTTATCCAGATCAGCCCTGTACTAGCAGCGACTACGTCGCTACCATTCAAGCCGGATCCGCCCAGTCGCATTCCGCGAGGGCGACCTGGTTCTCTAGCTGGTGCAAAACACGAAGGGCATGCACAAGCAATCGCCACCCTGGGCGGGCCCCTTCATCATCAGCCGGGCGCTGCCCAACGACTCTTACTACCTCATCGACGCGTGGCAGCCACGTAAGAACAAGATGGACAAATCGGACGAGGAAACCGAGCGTCCCTGGAATGCGGCCCTACTGCGCCCGTTTTACACCTAGTCGCCAGGCAGTGTATGTATCCCAAAAACCCTATGAACGAAAATGCGGACCCCCACGAGAATCTCGGGGGCTCCTTGCTAGAAATGTGTATGCATCCGTTTTCTGGTTATTATTTTCCAGCTCCGGGAACCCCTACCCGGGGGCTCGCCGGCTGGCCCGGCCTGCTAAGTCAACAAACCGGCTGAGTACTGTGCGACGATGTCAGAGGCCCACTCTTCGTCTCAGCTACAGACCGCAACCCGGCTATTCGGCTAGCAAGAGCAAAAGCCCGAGGCATCCCACACGAAAAACAGGGAGGAGACGCGATAGATCGGGTGTCCCGGCCCTGCAACTAGCTCGAACCAACCCAGCTACTAAGCCATTAGTCCCGTGTGCAATGTACTGTCAGCTCCCTTCGATTCCGGCTGCAGACCATAACCCGGCTGCCTGGCAAGGACGCAGCGAAAACAGCAGAGCGCATGGGAAAGCGACTAAGTGTCTAGAAGGGGACAAGCCAGTTTTCGAAAAAACAAGCCGTTTTCCGGCTACAATTTGGCAGACTAACCTACTAACCTATGTGGACATGTGTGTATACGTATGTACGTTTTGCCCGACTACTTAGAGTTGGAATCCAGGAGAAGGAAAGAAGATTCGAAGTCCTTGCCTTCATCAAGCGCTCCGAATCTCGGGGGCTACACCCACTGGGTGCGCTCGCATGACCCCAGTGGAATCATGTGGTTCCCGACCAGATAAAGGCGTTTGGACGGCCGATCGGAGCCCAGGTGAGGGCAAGGGCAGGAGCAAGAGAAGACAAGGAAGATTCAAAGCACCTGGCTACGCCAGCTACTCCGAATCTCGGGGGCTACACCCAGTGGGTGTGCTCGCGCGCCCCCACTGGAATGTTATTTCCCCCGGCTAAAGGTGTTCAGCCAGCAAAAGCAACCGACTGAGATGAGTCTAGTCGGATAAAGATAGAAGAATGGGGAAAGAAGAAAGATTCGAAGCACCTGGCTATGCCAGCTACTGCGAATCTCGGGGGCTACACCCAGTGGGTGCGCTCGCGTGCCCCCACTGGAGGTCCGGTCCCCCGACTAAAAGTGTGTAGCCGGGCAAAGTTAACCGGCAAAGTATGGAAAGAAAATTCGAAGCACATAGTTGAAGGAAATCCAAGCAAGATAAATATTAACAAACAAAAGAGAGACGAAGCTCCCATAAGTTACCCGGCATCAAAGACAACCGGCATAAACAGACAAGGTTCATAAGTATGTAGCACAAGACAAATACACCCGGCATCCCGGGGCGATATCTAAGCGGCAGGACCCTTGCCATGGGGGAGTTCTTGGCCGGCAGAGGCTTCGGGCGGTGGAGGAGGGGCGGAGCTTGATCCGGTTCCGGCGCTGGCAGGCGGCGGCATCGGGGCCTCCACATCAGGAGTTCCGACGGACTCCGAGTCGGTGAGCACCTCGTCGGGGTCCACGTAGTCGGCGATCTTGATGGCGGACCCGTGGAGCTCTGGATGGGCTTGGCGGATAGCGGCAAGATCAGCTCCGGCACGGAAGCCTCCGTCGATCTTCTCGATGCGGGCGTCCTTGTACCAGGAGAGCATCAGAGCCAGGGCCATCTCCTATCCGGCCCGCGCCGCCAGGTCCTGCAGCCGGTCCACCGCAGCCGGCACCTCTCCGACCTTCGCAGCCAGCTGCGCCATTGTCTCTGGAACCGGAGCCTCCGGCCATACGAAGGAGAAGATGTCCCGCGCCGCCTGGTGAAGCTTGGCAGCTTCCTCGCCAAGAAGGACGACGAGCTCCTGGGCCGTCGGCTGCGCTTCTGGCCAGTTCTCCTGCAGCCGGTTGTAGGCCAGCAGGTCGATGCCGGGGTAAAAGGCTGTCAGAAAGGAGAAGTCAGATCCGGCTACCGGATCCGGAAAGAAAAGAAGATGGAAAGAAAACTCACCCTTGGTAGTGTGGCCGACCTGCATCATCTCTTCCACCAGCGCCTTCTCCTTGGTCGCTAGCCGTTTAATCTCTTTCTCTTGGTCCTTGTTCTGGGCCTCGAGACGGGAGAAGGCTTCGGTCCGGCTAGCGAGCGAGGCGTCGCGCTCCTTGATGGTGGCCTCCAGACCTTCCACCCTCGCGTGCCAATCCTTGTTCTGCTGCCGCAGAGTAGAGTTGGACTTTCTCAGCCGGTCGTTCGCTTTCTTCAAGCGATCGATCTTGCGCTGAGCGCACACGAGGATGGCTGCAACAAAACCGACTATCAGTGCACAAAAAAAAGGCAAGCCGGATGAAGTGAACTTACTCTGGGAAGTCCTGTTGGCGGCAGCAAGCTTCTGCTCCAGCGTCCGGTTCCCGCCGGCTGCAGCCTCCAGCAGCCGGATCTCCTTCACCACCAACTCGAGCGTGGCGGCAAGGTCTGACAGCGAGGCGGCGGAGGAAGCGTCGTCGTCCACGGCGTTGATGGCCAAGGACTCCTTCGCCGCGACCACCGCCGTCTGCCATTCCTCCCCAGGCTCCTCGTCAGAGTTGTCGTTGCCAACGACGACGAGCTCCTTGCCAGCAGCCCCCCGCGCGCCCGCGGAGGAGCCTTCCAGCTGGGAGGACCCTGCCTCCGGCTGGGCGGAGGCAGTCGGCTCAGCCCTAGGGGGAGGCAAAGGCTGCGCCTCAGAAGAAGGAGGGGCGCTGGTCGGCGCAGTCGGGGCACGGGGCGGCGACCCGGCTGGCGCGCGTGCCGGGCTCACGGCTCCGAAGGAAACCAGTGTGCTAAAGAGAAAAAGGAGAAGACAAGAGCGAAACAAGCCAAAGTCAGAAAAGGAGGAAAAAGGCAAGCAGATAGAAAACAGGCAGAAAGGGAAGGGGGAGAAAGAATACCCCGGCACAACAGGGGGCGGCCCCTTCTTCCGGCCAAGACAGCTTGGCGGCAGGGCGCCGGACCGGCTCCTCTTGGGTGCCGGCTCCTCCGTCGCAGGGCGGCGGGAGCCGGAACTGCTGGAGCCGCTCCCACCCGCCTCCCCGTTCGTCGAGCGTGCCGCTGGCTCCGTGGTCTGCGCGGCCTCCTCCTCGTGCACCTCCGCGTGCGGGTCGGCGGTCGGCTCGTCATTCCGGCTGTGGAAGGCGTCGCCGTCCCCATCTGATTCCTCGCCAGACTGCCGAGCGCGCGGTTCGGGCAGGTCGGGCGTGAATTCCTCGAGGGGAGCCACGCCCTCCTCGCGGATGATGCAAGGGAACATCTGCCGAATAAAAGAGATCAGCCAGACGAAAACAAAGAAGAAGTACAAGAAACACCAAACATGCATCCGGTTAGAAGAGCTTACCCGGGGCGCGCGGTTCTCCTGAGTATAAGGCGCCAGACTGAACTTCCAGTTCTCCGGCAGCCGCTCCTTGGTGATCGTCCACACCCACTCCTTCAGGTTGTGGTAGCGGGGATCACGGCGCGACAGCCGGGTCGGGTCCAGCCGGCCGGAGTAGTAGCACATCTTGTGTGCTCGCTGCTCCAACGGCATCATCAGCCAGGACATCCAGCTGAGAGTGACGTCCAGGCCGGTCAGTCGGTAGTGGACGAGCGAGCGCATGCGCTTCAGCAGCTCATCCGTCTCCGCCTTGTCGCCGTGGAACTTCAAGTCCCAGTTCTGCCGGCTAGACTCGATGTCCTGGAAGGCCGGCAGATTGATCCGGTCGACGTTGGTGAGGTTCTTCAAGTAAAAGTACGACTGCTGCCACAGTCGTACCGTATCGTGAAGAAGGAACTTGGGGTAGCCGGCCTGCGAGAGGGAGTAGATGGAGGCGCCGCCGTAGACGACTAGTGGCCCCTGCGTAAACTGCACCTGTGGCCGGACCCGGCAGAGCCGGCAGAAGAGTCCGAGATCCGGCTGGATCCCGAGGTAGCTCTCGTAGAAAGCTACGAAGTGCGCCAACGTTCCGATTGCGTTGGCGCCGAGGTGGTGAAGGCAAAGATCGAAGAAAGCAAGGAAGGTCAAAAGGATTGGGTTCACCGGAAGGGCGAACCCGCGTGCCAGGTGGGAAAGGAAAATGGCGCGTTCTCCCTCCGCTGGAAGCAGCGACACCTCCCTGACCGGCGCCAGTCGCACCGCCACCTCCTAGGTACCCCAACCGAATAAGAAACAAGACAGTCGGATCGCGTCTGGCTGACCGGATGCAGCCGAACAGGACAGGAGAGGCCGGCTATCCCCCGGTAGCCGGATCAGCAAGAGGCAGCCGGATCGGCGACGTAGCCGGACTCAATCAATGGGACTGGGCGACGTGGGTATCAGTGCACGGTACGCCCTGTACGGTGACATGACTGGCAACTACCCGGCCATACCGAAGACTTTGCGTGGGTGACGCAGGAACAGCGGCCGGTGCTGACGACAGGCTCGCACGGCGTCCACTGTGCCTACGACAGGCATACCACTCGTCCTCCGATGAGACAAGCCATGCCAGAAACTGTAGATGACTAGTCGGGTGGGACCCGCCTGTGGGGCCCGCCAGCCGGACTAGCCAGTGAGACCTTTGCCTCTCTGCCTATATAAGGAGAGGCAAGGCCTCAGTAGAAAGGGTTGGTCTTACAACATTTAAGGCAGTAGCTAGCGTATACAGCTCGAGGAGCACTTGTAGTTCGTGTATCCCCCATAGTCAGATCCGACAGGATAGGGGCTTTACCTCACCACGAGGGCCCCAAACCTGGGTACTTCTTGCGTCCCGCTAGGCTCGCTTGTATCCAATCCCGCCTGCGGACGCTGTCGATAGCTTCCCTGCTAGTCCCCACACCTCTATCTAACCTCCTTAGGTACTGCCGTTCCCAATTCAATGACAGTAACCTTAGCATGCGGTGGAGCGGTGAAGGCGGTAGCATCTTCCGCCTCAGGTGTTTCTTGAGAAGAGAAGAGCTTCTTCTTCGTCATGGTATCACGGGCGGGTGCCTCGGAAGGAGCAACATCAATGGGAGCCTCCAAATCAGTGATGCACGAATCGATGTGAGCCTTATCGATGTCCACCGCGTTATCGTGCTCATGTGTCTCGGGCTCGGGAGGATCACTAGCAGGTGGAGGAGTGACCCTTTGGCTTGCCGCCGCGGGCACAGATGCTGGAGTGACCCTTTCTTGGCTTGCCGCCACAGGCACATACGCTGGAGTGACCATTTCTTGGCTTGCCGCCGCAGGCACAAATGTTGGAGTGACCCTTTCTTCGGCGGTCTTCAGCCAAAGTAGGGCTTTCGGCCATAGAAGTACATGATTCTTCAGTTGCCCGACATTCAGCTCTTCTTCGGACCCGGGGGTTGATGAGGAGTAACCAAGTGTGCGCATCCCGGGAACGACTGATCCACCTCAACCCGGTGCATGCTATCGTCCATAGGCTTGCAGTGGAACGTCCGATGTGCTGGGTTCATGATGCGTCCCCTCGCAACATCCTTGAGCTTGTTCTCCACATACATGAGCATGGTGCAAGGAACACTTTGCTCCTTTGAAGAAACATGCATGTGTAGGCCAGAGAGGGGCGGCGACGAAGTAATGAACTTGCGTAGAGGCTCAATTAATTACCGTGAGAGCTTCGAGCTCGGCTCGCGTCGAGGGACCGGGGTCAGGCGTGCAAGTGACCGAGGGGCTGTTGGCTGCCCCATGGCCAGCGAATCCTCCTTGGCACCTGCATTGGCGCCGACGGGTGGAGTCACCAATATAGGCGCGTCTTGAGCCCGTCTAGCATGAGGCCGCATATTGCCCGAGTTGCTGCTGTCTAGGCTGATCACCGGGAGTGGCCTCGCTTGGCCATTGGCGAAGTAAGTGGAGATCGATGCCACCATTCCAGGAATGATCTCATTGAACCGGCTGGCCACCATGCCATCGACCTTGCGGGCCACCTCTACCTAGACCCTGGTTTCTACCTCGGCTTGAAGCGCTGGTGAAAGGTTGCTTCCAAGTTGGCCACCTTCTCCAATAGAGCTGTGTGCTCCCGGTCCTTCTTCGCCTGCATCAAGTCCTTGGTGGTGGGCACATCCAAGCCATAATCGACATGCTGGCAACCTCCTCCAGCGCCGGGGACACGGCCTCTTGCCGGCCTCTTCAACGGCGGCTGCTCCTTCACGATGTTCAAGCCCCTCATAAAAGTGTTGTCCCATGGGACTTTGCCCGTCGACGTTTGGGTCGACGCCTGGGACGAGGAGCCAGACTCGTTCGCTTCTTCCACGAACTGCAAGAAGTAGCATGAATAATTTTAGAGATGGAGTTGTGGTGAGCATTATGAAACTAGTAAGCTGGTAAAGTTGCTTACCACTCCGTTATCAACTTGCACCACCTTTGGGTCGGTGACCAAGACAACACCCTCCACCACTGTAGGGCTCGTGGTAAGTTTCTCGTCCATCTCTTTACGGTACCAGGACCTGACAAATGCCCTTGGTGTAGGCTAGGTCCTCATTTTCTAGGAAGCGTGTGTAGTCCTCGGGCGTAAGCCGCGGGAAGTGGCGCTTGATCTCTTCCCATGGCTCGTCGTTAGCACTCATCCCCCTTATCATGGTTTTATAACTGCTGAGGTTCCTGGTGAACCTGCCGAGGGTGAACTTGTTCACGATGTTCTCCTTGGGATCTAGGTCGTGAAGCCCTCGGGGAACTGGTACCGCGCGTGCAGCCGCAAGAGGAGTTGGTCATTCAGATGCTACTTCTTCTTTGTTCGGAGTTTCGTCTTGTTGACATTGATGACGTCCTGAAGGATAGCTCCCAGCTGGAGGCCGTACCCCCTCGCGAGATGCTTCGGCTCCATAGGGATACCGGTCTTGGGGTCCACCGCTGTGAATGTCTCCTTCGTGGCGGCGAGCGTGTTCGGTTGCCGCTTCTTCCGTTCCCTCTTGGCCTCGATCGTTGTCTCCGAGCCACCCCCGGTGGCACCGCTGTCAGTGGTCTCGTTGCCCCTCTCATGACGGCCATCAAGGCCATCATCGATGCCCATCTCCTCACCACCATCATCGGTGGTCTCGTCGTCTTATTCGCCCCCTACCTCCTCTAGCTCTGTGTCCTCGGACATGAGCCTGTAGTGCTCCTCTAAGTATCGCTGGCCCCGATCGTCTTTGTTGCGGTTTCCAAAAGACAACATGGCTATACCAAGCACTACACAAGCAACAAGAAAGGATTTTAGATATGCAAATTCACGGCGAAAATCCGGCATGACCTTTGCTAAAAATGGTCATGCCTGAGTGCCAGAAATTCGCCAGAACGGAAGTTAATCAACATTTCGACGAAACATTGGCACTCAATGTACCTTTACAACATTCGGAACTGCAGCAACACAGCTACAACCACCATATTTGGCACAAAAACAGGGGCAGCCGTAGCTAAACCACCATAATTCAACCACCATGCACCAAAACAAGGGGAAGCCATAGCTAAACCACCATAATTCAACCACCATGCACAAAAACAAGGGGCAGCCATAGCTAAACCATCATAATTCAACCACCATGCACCAAAACAGGGGCAGCCATAGCTTAAGCCACCAGAATCCATCTCACAACATCACCAAATAAAAAGGTGCTCACCGAGGGTGCCGAGCACCTGGAGCATAGGCTTGACGTAGCACGCGGTCGCGGACGAGGTGGACGTGGCGGTGCTCGGGCCTCCTCCTCCACGTTCTTCTGCAAAAAGGAAACATATTAGGAAAATTAGTTAACTAACTATCATACATATAATATAGATCCATCGATTCTGAAATCACCTTTTTGGTTTCTTGAGATTTGTTTTGAATTTGAGCATTTATAAAATTGTATTTTTAGAAATGTTCAAAATATTTAATTAGACGATCCCTTCTACTCCTCCTATCTCATTGCTAAAGATTGTAACAGCCACACGAAGGAGGATTGTAACAACTATATCTTCCATATGCAGAAGGATGGTAACAACCATGCTCTTAGAGGCGGTCGAACATGTAAATCACCATCTGCCACTACATTGTTTCATTTTTCATTACAATGTGAGCACACAATGTATTTCTAAACTTGGAAGGTTAAAACATGTTTCATATTTCTGAACCACATACCCAAACAGAAACATGGAAAGGCTACTAGGGTTAGGTAGTGGAGGGCGAGGCGGAGAGAGGAAGGGAGGGGAGAGGGGGCCGGGTGGGACTCACCTCGCTGACGGTGGATGGCAGCGGATCGACGGGGTCGACGATGGGTGGACGGCGGCAAATCAACGGGCAGGATGCGCAAGATCTCGGCCGGCGTGGGGAACCCCGTGTGCTCCTCGACGGCGGACTTGCAGTGGAGAGGCTAGGGTTAGGTAGTGGAGGGCGAGGGGGAGAGAGGAAGGGAGGGGAGAGGGGGCCAGGTGGGACTCACCTTGCTGACGGTGGACGTCGGCGGATCGACGGGGTCGACGTCGGGCTGGCGCTCGAGGCAGAGTGTGGTGGGGATCGATCTATCCTCAGAGTGTGGTGACGACACACCCTTCTCCCTCGGGTGGGACCCACAGTCAGAGTACCCCCGGCGTATGAGCGTAATCGCCGGTGATAACCTTAGGGTCACTGGCAGGTGGGGCCAGCGCCTGGTACCCCCCGGCGTATGGCCCAAATTCGCCAGGGGTAAGTGTCTTTTAGGCAAATTAACACACATTAAATGGTAACCTTAGGGTCACTAGCAGGTGGGGCCATCGACTGGTACCCCCGGTGTATGGCCCAAATTCGCCGGTGGTAAGTTTTTTACGCAAGTTAACGCACATTAAATGATAACTAGGGATGTAATCAGATTGGACCGCCGGAGGCAAACACACATAAAATGATAGCAATTCCATCGCAGGCAAACACACATAAACTGATGGCTAGATTATATTAGTTGAAATTCCATCGCCATCTCCGTAGGAGTTTAATGAGTATGTAGTACACACTTATACATAAAATCCTTAATAAGAGATACACATAAGATGATGAGTGTTAATTTCTCGACCACACCAATCTTATCGTATCTTCTTCGCACTCTGCTTCTTCTTCTTGCCCTTCTGCTTGGTCTTTTTTGACTTGACCCCGCCAGTCTCATAATCGTGACTCCTTGTGTACGGAGGAGTTGTTGTAGCTGAAGACCTAGGTAGCGTGCTCCTTCTTCTTCTTTTTGTGTATGCTGCATCATCTTCATCGAGTTCTTCCATCATCGGGTCAGCGAGAGTCCACTGAAGTCTTTCTCGTCAGCGACTCCATCCATTCCAACGAGGGCCTTTTTGCCTCTCCTCATGACGACACGGCTAGGCCTTGATGGGTCAGTAATGAAGAAGCATTGCTCGACGTGCTTAGCCAGTACCCATGGCTCATTTTGCGCGGTGGGTTTCTTGGTCTTGGATTTGTTGGGCAAACGCATGGTGGTGAAATACTCGTGTTCTTTTCTGACATCTGTAGCCCATGTGACACGAAACATCAGTAGCTTCTCCCCGATGTAGCCGAGCTCCCAAATTTCCTTGATCCTTCCGTAGTATCTTTTCTTCTCTCCACCCGTGTAAGATTCCATCGTCACACCTGAGTTCTGATAGTCGCTTCTTTTGTCTCTCTCCTCCGTGTAGAATGTATAACCGCTCATGTCGTATGCTTGATAAGTCATGAGGTTTGGCGCGGGCCCGTAAGACAAGGCCACTGTGATTCTGTCCGTGACGCTTGTCATTGGCGAGGGATTGGCATCAATCTGGTCTTTGAACCAGTGCGCGAAAGAGGAGTTGTGCGCTCTAAATACCTCTTCTTCCATCATTGGCCTGTTAGCATTGTTCTTGATCATGGTTTTCTGTTTTTCTACCCAAGGCGTGACATCGTCCATGTGTTGTAGAGCTACTAAGTGGGCCCTATCAAAGTCGGCTCTCCTATCAGACTGATCCACATCCATTTCCTTCTTGTCAGTGCGGTGGCCTACTCCCTCAAACCTGCCGAGGTGCTTGTTCATGGGCAAACCAATCGGACGTGGGTTTTCCTCGTTTAGATAATTCTTGCAGAAAGAGACGCACTCCTCGGTGAGAAAGCCCTGGACGATGCTTCCATCCGGATGTGCCTTGTTATGGACGTATCCTTTGATGATCCCGTTCATTCTTTCTAACACCATCATGTTGTGAAGGAACGGAGGCCCGAGATCCTCGATATCGTGCACTATATGCAACAGTAGGTGGACCATGATGTCGAAGAATGCGGGCGGGAAGTACATCTCCATCTCGGATATGATGGTGACTATCTCTTCCTACAGCCTCCCGAGTTTCTTAACGGTTATCGACTTCCGAGTGATGACGTCGAAGAAGTTACAGAGGCTAGTCGGCGTTGCACGGACGTGCGGTTCCATGATCCCTCGGATTGCAATCGGAAGTATCTGCGTCATCATGATGTGATAGTCATGAAACTTCATCCCGCTGAAGATTCCTTTTGTCGGGTCCATCAATCTACGTATCAGCCCCGCGTAGCCTAAGGGATACTTGGTTCCGAGGAGGCAACCAATCATCTATTCGAGCTCATTAGGATATAGAGTGAAGCAGGAGGGACACGGGGTTTCACTCTTCTTTGCCCTTTTTCCCTTAGGATCTTCTGTATCCTCCTCCGCCGGCTGCTTCCCCGCCCTTTTGAGCTTGCGATCGTTTGTCTCCTCCTCAACCCTAGAAGAAGACAGGGGGTGAAGCTCTTCTCTGATATTCAGGGCCTTCAGGTCGTGTCTTGCTTTCAGCCCGTCTTTGGTGCTATCCGGCATGTTGAGCAGAGTGCCAAGCAAGCTTTCGCACACGTTCTTCGTGATATGCATGACATCAAGGCTATGAGGCGTACCGAGGATCTTCCAGTACGGCAAGTCCCAAAACACGGACCTCCTTTTCCATACCCCCATGAGCAGGCCGTGTTCCTTTTCCTTCTTCTTATCTCCTCGCTTCTGCTTATGCATCTTTATCTTACCCGGCGGAGGGCAGTGTTTCCAGCGTTTCAACAAAGCATCGATCTCCTCGCCACTGCGCTTATGTGGAGGTACTTCGAGCTCATCCTTGCCGTTGAACATATCTCCACGCTTCCTCCATGGGTCATTCTCGGGTAGCCACATCCGAGTCCTCATGTAGACGGTTTTCGAAGACCCGAGATCCTTACCCAACTGAAGAAACGACGTCCCTTCCATGCACCTCACACAAGCCTTGTGCCCGTGGCACACCTGGCACGCGATATATCCGTATCCGAGATAGTCCTGCACTGTCGTGATCAGCGCTGCTTTCAGATGGAAAGATTGTTGGAGGTGAGCGTCCCATGTTTCTACCCCTTCGTCCCACAAGATGGCTAGCTCCTCCTGCAATAGCTCAATATACAGGTTGATGTCGCTCCCTGGCCGCGTCGGCCCTTGGATTAGCATGCTCATGTGTATGTACTTCTTCTTCAGGCATAGCCATGGGGGAAGGTTGTACATCCATACAAACATGGGCCAGGTGTTGTGCTTGCTTCTCTGGTTCCCGAACGGATTGAGTCCTTCGGTGCTTGCACCCAGTCTGATGTTCCTTGGTTCTTTCCCGAAATCTTCGTACTCATCGTCTAATGCTTTCCACTGGCTTGCATCCGAAGGGTGCGTCAGCACTGGGTTTTCAACCCGCACTGTATCCTTCATCACCTCCTCCTTCCTTTCCGCATGCCAGCGCATGAGCTTCGCTTCCTTGGGGTCCGCGAAGTACCGCTGGAGACAGGGCCTGAGCGGGAAGTACCACACAACTTTTTGAGGAGCTTTTCTCGTCCCTCTCTTGTATTGAGGCTCGCCGCAGCTTGGGCTCGCGGTCAAGTCCTTGTGCATGTTTCGATACATCACGCAGTCACTGATGCAGGCGTGGTATTTTTCGTGCGGTAAATCGAGAGGGCACACCACTTTCTTGGCCTCCTGTAGGCTACCTGCCAACGTGTTATCTTTAGGTAAGTGCTTCTTCAAGTATCGGAAGAGATCGTCTGCGCTTGCGTCGTTCCATCCGTATTTTGCCTTCATCTCTAAAAGATCGAGAGTTACTCTCAAGCGGGTCTCCTTCGGCCCACGACCTGCGTGGTACGACGGAGTTCTCGAGTCTATCTCTAGTTGATCAAGCTTAGACTTCTGTCTACCGGCGAATCTGGGGTCGGCCGATGCGTTGCCAATAAGAATTTCCTGAAGATGAGGGTCATGCACGGCCGCGGTTAGCGGGGCATTACTACTCATGTCCTCATCGTCCGCATGTTCTTCTTCTTCCCGACCTTGTTCATCACCGTCGTCGTCGTGTGCGACATCCCGTTCTTCTCCCTCCTCATCCTCTTCATTTTCGTGTTGAACGTCGTCCTCTTCCTCATGGTCATCTTCATCATCTATCCACTAAGTGTAGCCCTCCATGAAACTATACCTGAGCAGGTGCTCATTCACCGTGTGTGACAAGGGGTCAAACAATGACGATAGTTTGCATTTTCGACATGGACATTTTATTTCCATGCGGTTATTTTGATACATGTCGGCAGTCGCGCGTTCCACATATCTATCCACGTCGCTTTCCTTCATGTCGATTACCATCGTCGCCTGCACGATAAGAGAATAGATTAGAACCGTTGGCTCAACTTTCACAGAAAAATTCGGCATGACCTTTGCTAAAAATGGTCTCGCTAGAGTGCTAGAAATTCGCCAGAACGGAAGTTAATCGACATTCTGGCAAAACATTAGCTACTCATTGTACATGCACATTCCACCAGCAAAATAACACAAAAAAGGTCCACATATGCGTGCAACCACTTTTCACCATCACAAGTGACATCACCACAGTGACTTGTAGCTAACTCATGCACACATTCCACCACATTATACCTATTAGTTGACGCGAGGTAAAGAGCACCGGAGAGACGCCAAACGTCGACCGAAGAGAGTGTGTGTCTGTTGTCGGGACCTTATGCTCGAGATCTAGATCTACCAATAGAGAGAAGTGGAAAAGGTGGTGGATAGAGATCTAGATCTAGATCTTGCTAGGTAGATCTAGTAATGCATGCGAGGGGAGAGACATCTCCTCAAATATATCAAACTTGGTTGGTTGAATTAGCTAAAATGGGTAGGTAGAAGTGGGGGAATGAGCTAGCAAAGCTTGGGGTTGAGTTTCCATGAAAAGTGAGCTAGTGGTGAGTGAGGAGGTGTTGGTAGGTGGCTGGTTCGAGCTGGTAATAAATCCTAGGTTACCACCGGCGGAAACAGCAAAGGTGCCGGCGGTAATAGCACGGCCCAGTTGCCCACCCGAAGGCAAACACATCATCCCTGGCGAGCTTATAAGAATTCACCGGTGGTATGTGCACCTATCCCCGGCGCGCGCAGGCTGTTTCGCCAGCGGTAAGTGGCGTCCCATCCGGGGGGCACGCGACCCACTCTATCCATGGCGAGCTTGGGCCTAGTTTGCTAGCGCTCCTTCTTCTAGCCCCGGCGTGTGAAGCTAGATTCGACGGCGGTAAGTGGCGCCCCATCCGGGGGCACGAGGCCCACTCTATCCTTAGCGTGCACGCGACGAGTTCGCCGGCGGTACGTGTTGTAGCCCCAGAGTGACAAGTGTGTTTTGCCGGTGGTAACAGTATGCAGGTCTGGAAGCCCTTACCGCTGATGAGCATGTTCCCACTTTGCCGGCGGTAAGGGGTGCTGCTATAAGCTTTTCTCTAGTAGTGTATATGCCTTGGTCTGATCAGGAAATTACCTAGAGTATCAAGGACCATCCCAGGCTCATGTCGAGTCCTGGTTTGTATGCATTAGTGCTGGACCCAACGTTCATCAGGCCAAGTATCAATGTGAGGTTCTCCAAGGTGCTGATTGACAATGGCAGCAGCATCAATATCATGTACATGGATACAATGCGCAAGTTGGGTATCTCAGAGAACATGCTCCAAGCTACAAGGACAACTTTCCATGGCATTGTGCCAGGTATCTCATGTGAACCCATTGGCAAAGTCCGGGTTGACATGTTATTCGGCACAAGAGATAACTGCCGAACTGAGAATTTGCAGTTTGAGGTTGTGAACTTAGAAAGCGCATATCACGCGTTACTCGGCAGGCCAGCCCTGAACAAATTCATGGCAAGTACTCACATCAGTTACCTAAAGATGAAGTTGCTTGGGCCAAATGGAGTAATTACCATAGTTGGGGATTGCCGACGTTCCATTGAGTGTGCATCAGCCGGATCTAACTTGGCCGAGTCATTCGTGATTGCACAAGAAAAAAGAAAGATCTAGGAAGTAGCGGCATTCGCTCAGTCCGCGCAGCAATATATGCCGGTGCTGAGTAACCCGCATGGAAGTCTCTCATTTCAAGCAACAAAGGATACAAAGAATGTGCATATTGATGATCTGTTCCTAGAGCACACCATAACAATTGGTGCCGGGTTAACTGAGAAATAGGAAAGCGAGCTCGTAAATTAACTCCGTGAGAATTGGGATATCTTTGCTTGGTCCACATAGGACTTGCAAGGTGTTCCGAGGGAATTGGCCGAGCACTCTTTGAATGTGAGACCCGGAGCAAAGCCGGTGAAGTAACCTCTCCGCCGCTTCGCCGAAGATAGGAGAAAGGTCATTGGGGATGAGATAGCTCGGCTCCTCGCAGCTAGTTTCATCATGGAAGTGCTTTACCCGAATTGGCTATCTAATTCGGTGCTTGTGGAAAAGAAGAAAGATGATCTGAATGTGGCAGTGGTTTGGCGTATGTGCATCGATTACATGAACCTGAATAAGGCGTGTCCAAAAGATCCATTCCCACTGCCAAGGATAGATCAGGTCATAGATTCTACTGCTGGGTGAATTGTTGTCATTCATAGACGCATATTCTGGTTTTCACCAGATACCTCTGAACCCGGATGATCAAATAAAGACTGTGTTTATCGCCCCGTACATGGCTTATTGCTATCGCACTATGCCTTTTAGTTTATGAAATGCAGGGGCAACGTACCAAAGATGTATGCAAAAATGCTTACATGACCAAATTGGTCGAAATGTGGAAGTTTATGTTGATGATGTGGTTATAAAGATGAAGGAAAGGAAAACACTCCTTGATGATATCCGGCAAACATTCGTGAACCTAAGGAGGTTCCGAATGAAGCCTAACCTACAGAAGTGTACCTTCGGTGTCCCTGCTGGAAAATTACTCGGATTTCTGGTCTCTAGTTGAGATATCGAAGCTAACCCAACTAAAATCCGAGCCATAGAGCGAATGGAATTGCCGAAGTGCCTTAACGATGTCCAGAAGTTCACTGGTTGCCTGACATCCTTAAGTCGGTTTGTATGTCGGTTGGGAGAAAAGGAATTGCCTCTCTATCAGCTAATGAGAAAGTCGGACAGGTTCATATGAACGCCGCAGGCCAATGAAGCCTTCATCGAGTTAAAGAAGATGTTAGCCACTACACTGGTGTTAGCCTCTCCACTATAAAAAGAGCCAATGTTTCTCTACATAGACGCAACCAACCGAGTTGTAAGTGTAGTAATAGTGGTAGAGCGCGACGAAGAGGGTAAGTCGGTGCAAAGGCCAGTCTATTACCTGAGCAAGGTATTATCATCGTCAAAGCAAAACTATCCACACTATCAGAAGATGGCATATGGTGTGTATATGGCAGTTAAGAAGCTGAAGCACTATTGTGAAGAGCACCCCATCAAAGTGATATGTGAAGCCCCCATATCTGAAAAAATGAGCAACAAGGATGCAAGCGTCCAGATTGCAAAATGGGCAATTGAGCTAGCCCCTTATGCTCCATAATTCGACAGGAGAGATGCGATCAAGTCTCAGGCTGTGGCCGACTTTTTCGTAGATTGGGCTGAGATGCAATATGATCCACCGTTCCCAGATCTGAATTACTGGAGAATGCATTTTGACGGATCAAAAATGAAAACCGGGTTAGGCGCCGGAGTTGTGCTTACCTCTCCCAAGAAAGATGAGCTGAGGTATATGCTGCAGATCCACTTCACAGCATCAAACAATGTTGTCGAATATGAAGCACTTGTGCATGGACTCAGAGTGCCAAAAGAAATTGGAATACATCGGATCCATTGCTTCGGTGACTCGGATTTGGTAGTTCAGCAAGTCTCAGGGTAATGGGATGCTTTGGATGCAAACATGGCATCATACAGATGTCATGTGCAGAAGATATTGGGATACTTCGAGGGATGCAAGTTTCACCATGTACCTCAGCTGGAAAATGAGGATGCTGACGTACTGTCGAAGCTCGAATCAACCCGACGAGCGATCTCACCGGGTGTAGCACTAGAGCACCTCAGAAAGCCATCTATCATGCCATCCCCAGAATCTGAGTCCATCTATATCCCGGCCAATCCGGAGTGTGAAGATGTGCCCATGGACATTGATGTGGGAAGTGTTTCAAGAAACCCGAGGACTGCTTCGGCAAACCCGGAAACTACATTGCAGAACCCAGGGACTGCGCAGTGTGACCCGACAGAGGTTATGTCGGCGGATCAAATGGAAATTGACGAGGATGTGTTTTCGGTGCGAGCTATACCAGCTTGGGCACTGCCCATATTCCAGTTCCTGAAGGATGGAACTTTGCCCAATGAAGAAGTGCTCTCAAGGCAAATTCCGAGGAGGGCAAAGGCATACACGATTATCAATGCCGAGCTATACAAGAGGAGTGTCACGAATGTCCAGCAACGGTGTGTTGACCCGGAAGAAGGGCTTGACATCCTCCGAGATATACATCAAGGGGAATGTGGGCATCACGCCTCATCCAGAGCCTTAGTGGAAAAAGCTTTCCGGCATGGATTTTACTAGCCAAGTACCTTGGAGCAAGCAGAGGATCTAGTTAGAAAATGCAATGGTTGTCAGAGGTATGCTACCAAGACACACATGCCAATGTCAGAGCTCAAGACCATACCAATTACCTGGCCATTTGCCGTATGGTGTTTGGATATGGTTGGCCCATTTAAGCCAGGAAAAAGAAACATGACCCACATCTTGGTTATGGTTGACAAGTTTACAAAATGGATTGAAGTAAAGCCAATAATAAAATGTCATGGAGCTACAGCCGTGTCATTCCTCAAAGATATCATTCTGAGATATGGCTATCCTCACAATATCATAACGGATAATGGCACCAATTTTGCTGAAGGAGCATTTGCGTGATTCTGCCGGGATAAGAAGATCCGGCTGGACGTTGCCTCGGTAGCCCACCCCGCATCAAACAAGCAAGTGGAAAGATCCAACGGATTAGTATTATCTGGGATAAAACCCTGGTTCATTGAGCCGCTGCAAAGATCAGCGGGGTGCTGGATAGAAGAACTACCAGCGGTACTGTGGAGTTTAAGAACAGCTCTAAATCGATCAACAGGCTATACGCCATTTTTTCTGGTATATGGGGCAGAAGCTGTATTACCAGCCGACATAGAGCATGATTCGCCTAGGGTCACCCAATACACAGAAGCCGAAGTGCGAGAAGCCCGGCAAAATGATGTTGATCTCCTGGAAGAAGCGAGAGAATTGTCATTGTCCAGATCCGCCATATATCAGCAAAATCTCCGATGCTATCATAGCCGAAAAGTAAACCCCCGAGTCTTCCGAGAAGGTGATCTGGTACTCCGGCTGGTACAACATACTACTGACATGCATACGTTATCCCCCCCATGGGAAGGGTCATTCATTGTAAGCAAAGAATTGCACAATGACTCTTATTATCTCATTGACGCACAACCACAGGAGAAGAACAATGCGGACAGGTCCAGCGAGGAATCTAAGCGTCCATGGAATATAGCCCTACTTCGTCCGTTCTACACCTAAGAAAGAAGTGTGTGTATCCGAGTCTCTCATATTTCGGTATGTATGCCGGCAATGAGTTTATCAATAAAATCTTGGCAACTTGAGCAGTAACTCGGGGACTGCCTTAGTAATTTTTGTTGTTCTATGTGTTTACTATTTATTTTTATGTCGGCTAGCTTAAGTTCCTTCTGCATAAGCCGTATTAGTAGTGTGTGAGCACCAAAAACTCAACTCTTCGACTTGTTGCTGTCCAACAAGAATTGGCTTCATGGCAAGCAAGAGAACAAGTTTGGAATTGTGTAGCACACGAAAGACGACTAAGGAAAATAACGTAATCGAGCCGACATTTATTATTATTCGGAGTAACCCTATGTTTACATTATTTTTACTATGCTGGATTACTTTGAGCTAATCCTAAAGTTTCCAAGTATTGTTAAGTCAATTTTTGAAACTCGGACTCATAAGTCACAAAACCGAATCAAGGTAGATGCAAGCCAAGCCATGAAATTGGAGAAACAAGAAAATGAAACTCAGGGACTACGCCCAAGTTAATCCGGTGTGAATAAATTAATAGCAAAGTATAACCAGTATGCTTGATACATCTGCACCCGGCATACCGGGGATCTGATAAACTTCAAAGTGTTTTTGGTTCTCAAGGAACAGTAGCAGGAGTGGGTAACTCGGCGCCAGCGGGTGGAGCTTCGGCTTCAGGCTCGTTGTCTGGATTAGCCTCAACTTCGTCATCATCTTCATTCTCTTCGAGATCCGAGGGTTCGTCCTCTTCCTCGCCATCCGAACCATCTTCGACGTATTCGTCATCAACAATGCCAATGAAGCTTGGTCCTTCATTCCATTGATGGACAGGGGCAAACTGGATAAGGTTGTGGGCACAAGCCTTGCACCGAGCGACCCAATCCAGATCATTCGACCACCTGGACCCGGTGTGCAAGCGCTCGAGAACCTTCAAATCCAGCTTTTCATACCAAGTGAGCACGAAGTGGAGGACAGTATCAGCTCCGGCACGTGCGGCGGATTCCCTCTAGAGGTCGAGTAGGGTCTCGCAATCCATCAGCCTGTTGATCAAAGCAGTCGATCCCTCCGGAGGATCCTCACCAGGCCAAAGTGCACGGAAGATCTGGACGGCTGAATCCAGGATAACCGAACCATAGTTCTTCACAATTTCAATTCAAGAGGATAGGCTGACCAGCAGGTCCTCCATGTCATAAGGAATGGTTTCAGAGCCAGGACCAGTTGGGGTACCCCTCTGCCGGCGGAACTTGGCAATGGCAGTAGTCGCAATGGCATCGCCCTCTAGGAATTTGCCTGAAAACAAAACAAGTGAAATAAGTAAAGGAGTTTAACCCGGAGAAATACAGGTCGGAGGAAGGAAAAGAGCTTACAGGAGATATGACTATGGATCTAGGTCAGCTCTACGCTGCAATCAGCACGCCTCTTCCGGAGCCTCTCAAGTTCGCCACTAGCCAACTCAAGCTTGACGTCGGCCTCCTTCAGCAATTCCTGATCCTTTGCAAGTTGGAGGCTAAGATGTTCTCGCTCTTCGGTGAAGTCTTGGCAAGCCTTGTCCATCTCAGCCTTGTGGAGATCTTTGAGCTTTTTCATCTCAGCCTTGAGCTTGGCAAGTTCATCATCCTTGGCTTGGAGCTTGGCAAGCTCGTCGTCCTTCTTTTTAAGTTCGGCCTGATGTTTCCCTGCTTGTTCGAGAAAATGCAGCATCATATCAGACAGGGCACACTATCTTCAAGGGATGCTGCAATAGTTTGTTGACTCAGCAGAGCCGAGGTATAAATATCTACCGAGTTAAAGAGAAAGGAGAAAGAGCATGGAAAATGGGTAACCAAAGCGCATTACCTTTTATCTCGTCCAATTTTTTTCTCATGATTGTATTTTCGGCCTCCACTTTGGCTGCGCAATCCGAATCACAGATTAGTTCACGGGAAAAGGCAAAGAAGGATGGGGGGAAAGTCAAAGAGAAAACTTACCCTTTTTATCGCACTCAGCAAGAAGTGCAACATGTTTCGATCGCAGCCCCTTGTGTGAGTCCAAGAGGCGCTGAAACTTAGCAGTCCGGCAATTGGTAGTGATCTGAAAAGAGCAATGTTAGCTCAGCTATATGGATATTCGAAGTGTACAGAATCCGGGCCAAGTGGAACTTAACCTGGCTCTAGGTGTGTGCATATTCGAAGTGTACAGAATCCGGGCCAAGTGGAACTTAACCCGGCTCTAGATGTGTGCATATTCGAAGTGTACAGAATCCGGGCCAAGTGGAACTTAACCCGACTCTAGGTGTGTGCATATTCGAAGTGTACAAAATCCGGGCCAAGGGGAACTTAACCCGGCTCTAGGTGTGTGCATATTCCAAGTGTACAGAATCCGGGCCAAGCGGAACTTAACCCGGCTCTAGGTGTGTGCATATTCAAAGTGTACCAAATCCGGGTCAAGTGGAACTTAACCCGGCTTTGGGTGTGTGCATATTCGAAGCTACTAAGGAGCTATGCTAGTTCTCTAAGGAGCATCCGGCTGAATAACAAGTTACTCCCCCGGAGGCTCGGGGACTAATGAATATATCTCTAAGCACTTGCGCATATTAAGGAAAAGACAAAGTAGCCTACCTCCATCATCCGGCTAGCGAGTTGATAGCCTTGGCTGCCATGTTCATCTGCGCGCCGAACTCGGCGGGCCCAAACTTCTCCGTGAGATCATCGTTTGGATTGATGAACTCCGCGTTGTTCCAATTGTTGACATATTCAACCAAACTCGGAGGATAACTCTCTCCACTAAGCATGTGGGGCGCAACCAGGGCTTTGGCGTGGCCCTATCTCCTCGCAACTAGGGCGGCAGCAAGGCTAATATGTAGTGCAAGTTGCTTATTGCCAGCTGACCCGGAGGAGGCATCTCCCTTCAGCAGCATGGACGCAAGGGTGCGCTGTCCAACCTCGATGAATGATGCCTTGGTGGCACCAGAACCTTTCTTGGCCTGACTGCTGGCCTTGGGTTGCTGTTGGGAGGCTGAGGCTTGAGCTGCGCATTTGGACTTGGGCGCAGCCTTGATGCTAGTTGGGTCTTCTCGCTGGGTCTTGGAAGACTCGGACGAGGCAGGAGGAGCTAGTGTTAGTGCTGCCGTGGATGCTGGTGTTGCTGGTGGTACTGGTGCTGGCGCTTGTGCTGCTGTAGGTGCTGGTGCTGGTGCTGATGTCGGTGATGCTACTGCTGCCGGTACCTCGGAAACGACGGTTTGCGGCTGAGCCGATGAAAGGCTGGGAGCATCCGGCATTAGCGTTTCCTCGGCCGCACCACTTCCCCCCTACACCGACGTTGCCCTCCTCTAGACGAGATGGGCTAAGATCTGGAGCAACCACCGAGCCCTCCTGAACTGGGCTCAGTGGGCACGTGTCATCGTCGCGAGGGGGAGATGGGGTGCACCAGAAAGAGGAAGCGATGCTGGAGCCGCTCTGGGGAGCCTCGCTGGCAGCCCTGCCGAATCAAACAACGAATAACAAGTTATAACAGAAAGAGAGGCATGGAGACAAAGAAGCATGGAGCAGAAAATCGGACAAGGAAAAAGAGACTCACTCGTCCGAAGTCGGAGGCTCCCTGGGCTTTCGAGCTCTCCGAACTATGGCCTTAGTCGGAGGCTTGCTGGCGGCCTTTTCAATGGACTTCTTCCAACTTTTGGTTATTTGGGGAAGCTCAGAAGAAGCAACCAAAGTGGCGGCCCGTTCTTAGATGCGGCTGGAACCGGCTCACCCGTAGAAAGAAGGGGATCCTCGTGGATCTGCCCAGTCAGATTAGCTGAAGCCGAAAATGCGTAAGAAAGGGGCACCGGGTTAAATACCTCCAACATCTCAATATCGGAATCATCCTCATCGTCAGGCCAATCCCTTAAGGAAAAGAAGTTACCCGTGGTTCGCTTGGATCCGTCCGGGGCAGGCAAGAACATCTCTTGATCCGGCTCCTCCTTGTTTGAGACAAGCCGATCCTTCCCCCATTTGAGGGAAGGCTCGGTGCCACCTTCGATGGTCTGCTGGAGAAACAACTAAGAGAAAAATGCAAGGGGATCAAATAAATAATATGTTCCGACATAGGGTATAACTCGGAAAATGATTGGGTAAGAAAATTTACCGCAGGAGGAGGCTTGTCCTCGCAATAGTGCTCCAACCACCAATCCCAATCCGCGTTGAACTCTTTGTCGGTCGTGAAGATAGCCTTAACCTGGCGGAAGATCTCGGTGTTGTTCACCTCGAATGAGGAGGTCCGGTTGGGGTCAAGATGCTCGCT
Organism: Avena eriantha; assembly: GCA_910589775.1. Classification (NCBI taxonomy): domain Eukaryota; kingdom Viridiplantae; phylum Streptophyta; class Magnoliopsida; order Poales; family Poaceae; genus Avena; species Avena eriantha. The sequence continues at coordinate 122,064,877 of OU342741.1, read as the reverse complement.
CATATGGCAGAGCTTGTGTGTGCGCCTCTGCAGGGGGGAAATCCGGCTACAGACGAATGTGATCATCACATCCTCGTTGCATAGCCCCAACCTCTTCAGTTCCTTGAATCGGTTATTCACCTGATTCGCCAAGGCAGTTGGCTTCTTGGCGATCCGGTCCCATAGAGCCGGATTTGGAGTGCCCATCGCGAAGGGGCGCAGCCGGATCAGATCTTCATCCGAGCTGTTTCTCACAAAAAAGAAGGTTCGGGCCCAGCCCTTGCAAGACTTGAGGGCGGTAACCCGGGGAAAGACGGAATTCTTGCGGGCAAAGATGGAAGCGGCACCGCACTGGGTGAGCAACTTGTCGACAGGGGCACTAGTCTTATCCGGAATGGCGTTCTTCCGAAGACCGAAGAATCGGATCCAAAGCTCCTTAGTGGGCCACAAACCGAGGTCTCCTTCTATGGCAGATGCGAAGGAGGAGAGGGAAGTAATGGCGTTCGCCGGGAGATGATGAGGTTGGAGCTCATATGTGTTGGTAAGATCATGAAAGAAATCGCTGACTGGTAGGCCGAAGCCGCGCTAGAAGTGGGAGAGGAACACGACGAACTCACCCGGATTGGGCGAGGGGGCAAGTTCTTCGGAGGCGAGGCGGGATATTACGCCTTCGAGGATGTTGCGGGTGCGATAAAGCCAATCAAGGTCATCTTGGCACACCCACGAGCTGGCCCAGGCACCGCGCTCCTGCACCTCGCCTTCCTCCTCCATCTCATCTTCCTTGACGACGGCAAGCTCCTCCTCTGTCATCTCCAAATCGTTGTCCTCACCGGCACAATCAGAGGTGGGGGACAGTGGTTTGGATTGGCGTGGCCCCATGGTGTTGAAGCGGCGCGGGAGCGGCAACGAGGCTAATGCAAAGAAGCACGGAAGCAAGGTGCGGCGGTGGCAGTGCTAAGCAAAAGCAGTGGCGGCTGTGCTGTCGTAAGGAAGAAGAAGGAGCATATGGGCAGAGGGGCGCGAGAAGGGGGAAAACAGCCAAGGGGCACACCCTCTCTCCTATTTAACCACGCCCTAGCAAAGGATAGTGGGATCGGGCAGTGCATCGAAGCCACACGGTGTGGCCGTGTATCTGCCGGGTCAGCCAATCATAAGCAAGCCACAGGAAGGGCCACAGGGAGCAGGGGATCCCATGACGTGACATGGTGATACAGTTAACGAGGAGGCAGCCACGACGCGACGTTTGCGGCAGTAACCCCTGACAATAAGTACAGTAACTGGTGCATGCCCTTAAAATGAGGCAAAATGATGATTACCCTCCACGTAGGACGTGGGGAAGTGTACGAGAGAAGGAAGGATTACACGGAAAACTGACGAGTAACCCGGCCATCGAGTAATAACTCGGAACATGCCAAGGGAAAGCTAGGCCACGAGATCTGAACTACAGGGCAACTCGGAAAGGGCAGCAAAAAGCTTGGTAGATTGAACCTGCCATGGCCTTAGCAGGTGAAGTTGCTAAAACCGCACCAGCTTCGGGGACTAATGTTGGGGGCATACCCCCGGGTAGGGTCACGCCAGGGTATAGAGGCCGAGTTAGCCGAGGTATGGCAAGGTCAAAGCGCAAACTGACCGGGTCACCTCAAGGCAGGCCGACTTACGGAGTAACCCAGCCCGGAGGATGTCCGCCTCACCGTGTCCCGGCTGACGTATATCGTATGTCAGCAGGCTCTATGTAACTTGTCTGCAGGTACCCACGGGGCCGGATTAACCAGGCCTGAGTCGGGTTATATCAGGCTTGCAAGAGAAGGAAGGTATCCCGCTGGTCAAAAGGTGGTCTCTGTGCACTAGAGCGTGAGCGAAGCGGACAGACGAAAGGACCAGCAGGGCATGGCCGACAAAGGTGACGTAGTCTATGTCGGCTAGCGCCGGCGCCACAGAGGGTTACGTAGCCTCTGCATGGCTTATGAAGGGAAAAGGTGACCCGGTCAGTTTGCTATTTTGGGAGAGGCATATTCCCAGGAATATGCCTCCACATATGCCCTAACAGGTAATCTAGCCTCCCCTTTATAAGGAGCGCTAGGACCTCTGTAGAAGGGGCTATCGGGCAAGTGGACTGATCATTGGGTGAAAGTAGTGGTGAGAGTAAGAGAGTTTCTTCTTCCTCCTCTCCTCAACACAGCTCAAGGAGCATTTGTAAACTCGGTCAACTTGGAGAATACAAAGCATCTATGTGTGGAATCACCGCACTATCCCTCCCTGGATTCCTCTTGTGCATATTGGCCCCACCTTTAGCCTATCCATGGCATCTGCCGTGACACCACCATGACAAGCCCCATGTCCACCTCATCATCTATTTGCCAACTCAGCACTTATAGCTAGGCCCTACAACTTAGATTTGACATCAAAGCTATGTCAAACGAATATTAGTGCAATTTATAACAAGCTGCTCCAGAGTTGGTAGATTTTAGAAAAAAATACTAGAATCAGTACTGACTCGCACTAACAGCCCCAATTGTGGTAGTTTTGTGTAATCTACTCCTTGTTTAGGCATTCAGTCCAGGACATAGATTAGTCGGTCAAAGAAGAATAGAGAAACAATGTTGGTGGGAATCCTGTCCGCCTTCTCCTTATACGCTCGATGCCGCTGCCTTGCTACATGCTAGAGCACGCGGCCAGCTTCTTCAACGGTGTCTTGGCTCGGCCCCTCAATTGAGAAGGATCGGAGGAGGGCTCCACGAGAAGGCTGGTGAGGCCAAGGCACGCAGGCGACCAAGTCCCGACGCGGCTACCAGTGGAGGCCACCATGGCTGATGCGAAGCGGCAGAGCAACACACGGGCTTCCAGCGGGGGCGGCGGGAGGGCGAGCGATGATGTCACGTCCTTGTTCTCCTCCTCCACTTATGGTGTGGGGAGATTGAGGTTGGGGATGACTGGGCAAGCGGGCGCGGGAACCGTGGCATCCATCTTCTCTCACTTGAGTTCCAGAACAACGACGTCTCTGGCTTGAGCGTCGCGGCTGACGAGGAGGAGAACTCTAGCATGGGGTCATAGCCCGACGGAGCAAAGTGTGCTTGTCCTTGTCTGAGGGCATCAGAGATGGGAGGCAGGGGTCGTACCCGTGGGAGCAGGTAATACTGCAGGGGAGGCGTTGCCTCTTCTTCCTCGTCACTGAAGTAGTGCTCAGGGTCATCGACGAGCCACCCGGTAACTAGGCCCGCCCAATAGCCATTCCATGGGTGGGACACATGATGCAGTCAGAGGAGGCAGCAAGTCGTCGACGTTCGTGGTTGTGTTGGAGGCAGATGCCTCATCTTGGTGCTCGATATCAACCACCACTTCTATAGCAACCTCCTGCACAGCATTGACAACCACCGGCATAGCAACAATCTCCGGCACTGCTGAAGCCTCTTCTAGGGGCACAACTACCCTAGTACTTGGTCCTGGTTTTCTAGGGGACTATCGGTGTTGTGCTAAGTAGTGACCACGATGGTGGTACTAGCGATAGTTGTGGCGGAGGTGGAGGCCACCACCATGGCCATAGTGATGAAAATTGGCATTAAGCAGTGCCCTGCGATGGCGAAGGCCACCGTTCCTGTTCTGGCGATGTTACAAACGACAATCGAAGTTCCCACGATGTGCAGCAGCAAGACTGAAAGTACCGCCATGGTGACAATGCTCCTAGCCAAGAAAGCATGCAAAATCAAAAGCTCGGTGCAGCAGGGAAGCCATCCTTTTCTCACCTTTCTTCTCTGTTCTCTCTGGGCGTATTTGGTTGCAATGGCCCAAATTTCTCGTTTCGCCTACTTGGCCCACTGGGTGCTGCATGAGGGATATTGGCCTTGGGCCGAATTGGACACTTTGTTTGGCTTGCTACATTCAAATTTCCCGCAAATTGACTCAGTTGGTTGGTTGCTGATGGACTGGGGTTCCTACACCAAAACATGGTTATTGTAGTACTTGCAGCAGCAAATATTTAAGAGTTTGTCCCAATGGGAGCTCGGCGAACACGAACTCCGCAGCCGCATTGTCAATGCGACCACGTACACACCGAAATCGTGGTTTGGCAATAGCCTATTCTATAAGTTGCTAGGATAAATGAATTTAAGATGTTTCGTAATAATTACTACTAAAACTGGAAAGAAAACTTGAACAAAAGTAAAACTGAAAAGAGGTGAATGCAATGAGATAAAATATTAATGCGATGATTCCTCAAGTATTGTTGTGTATACTGGTGTGCATGATAAGTTCTTATGGAATAACTATTAACTATAATTGTGGCGGTCCCTCGTATAACGTTGTCTCCCACCGTTGGTAAGTGGCAACTAGATAACTCAATTGTCCACACCCTCTCTGAACATGGGTCATCCGTAAGAGAATAGTGTATTAAGGTAACAAGACCAATCAAGGTAAACCAGAGTAAAGGAATTAAGTTCTATGGACAACCGTACTCCTAAGCAAGTGTGCTAGTCACAAGATATCCCATATATCACTTTTGAGGTCAAGCGATTTACAACACTATACTTATCCATATCATGGGTGATCTTAAGGAAATTAAATCTTAATGGGCAGTGCATCCTAAGCTGCTATTGCCTCCACAAATCACTTATAGCAAATAGCCTATTAGTTATACCCACGGACTTGTCAGGCCCATGGAACGAGTAGAGACTAATGATAAGATTTGTGACACTCCATGAATCCCTAGTAAATTCCTCAACAATGGATTGGACGTCTCCAATCACTAGAATAATATCATGAATAGAACAATGTAAAGAGAAAGCACAAACATATTAATTAACAAGAACACACCACACTTCAATTATTCAAATCATCATAACATTAATAAAAGGGGGTTCAAGCCATGTTACAACCCATCACGGAGATCATGATGTGGAAGGATGAAGAAGTAGCGGCGATGGAGATGGTGATGACATCACATTGATGGTGGTGTCGGGGTGGTGATGGCGGCGTCCTCCTTCTCCTCCTCTTCTTGCTTGGATGTCTTGATGGTGTTGATGGGGATCTAGATCTTGGTGGAGCTTGAGAGGCTATGGAGGCGGCACGGCGGCAGGGCGCTGATTTCTACGCACGCTTTTATTCTTGTAGACAATTTTGGGCCTCCAAGTGCAGAGGTTTGTAGAACAACAGCAAGTTTCCCATAAGTGGATCACCCAAGGTTTATCGAACCCAGGGAGGAAGTGGTCAAAGGTATCCCTCTCAAGCAACCCTGCAATCAAGATACAAGAAGTTTCTTGTGTCCCCAACACACCCAATACACTTGTCGGGTGTATAGGTGCACTAGTTCGGCCAAGAGATAGTGAAATACAAGTAATATGGATGATTATAAGTGGTAATTGCAATCTGAAATAAAAGTAGCAGCAAGCAAACATGGAACATGACTGATTTAAAAGGTATTTTAATGCTTAGAAACAAGGCCTAGGGATCATACTTTCACTAGTGGACACTCTCATATAAATATCTTCTCTTCGTGATGCTACCCTGAACTACTCTCCTGTTGGATGATGTAGGGCTATAACAGCACACCTTAAAGTTCACATTCCCCATCTAGATAACCCCTCACTGTCACCTTGAGCGCTAGATGGTTCCAACAAACACCACAATCTCATAGAGAAATCCAACTCAAATTATACTCATGATAAGTATTTATGTAACCTTAGCCAAAGTGCCACACGGTGTGCACTGATACATTGCAAATGTATCTATAATTTTTGATGTTCCATGCTTGGTTTTATCCACTTTCTTGTGTTTTGTCAACACTTTGGAGTACTTTTCATATGATTTCTTGGACTAACCTATTAACAAGAGCCACAGTGTCAGCTGCCTGTTTTCTGCTGTTTTTGGTTCCAGGAAAGTCAGAAAATGAATATTCTCGGAATTGGACGGGACAAAAGCCAAAGTGCCTATTTTTCCGGAAGTCATCAGATGACAGAATACGAGACGGAGAGGATCCAGGGGCCACCACACCACCTGGCCGCGCGGGCCAGGCCTGGTCGCGCCAGGGGGTGGTGTGGCCAGCCTAGGCACCCCTCGGCCTCTCCTTCCGCCTATATATTGCCCTCCGGACAAACACCCTAAGTACCCGATCAAAAATCCATGAAACAGTCTATAGCCGCTGTCATCTCCATCCCTAGATCGGGAGGGATCTGAAACTCTTCCCGGCACCCTGCCGGAGAGGGGAATTCACTCTAGAGGCCTTCTTCATCACCATGCAAGCCTCCGGTGTGATGCGTGAGTAGTTCATCCTTGGACTACGAATCCATGTAGTAGCTAGATGGCTGGTTCTCCTCCTTTGTGCTTTCATGTTTAGATCTTGTGAGGTCCGTTCATGATCAAGATCATCTATTTGTAATCAGACATATTGTGTTTGCGGGGATCCGATGGATATTGAGATGCTATTTCAGATTGATTATTGATTCTATCATGTCTTTGTTATTTGTGATCTTGCATGCTTTCCGTTGTTAGTAGCTATCTTGGCCAAGTATATGCTAGCAACTCCAAGAGTTTGTATTTATGCTCGATAGTGGGTTCATGCCTCTGGTAATCTAGGGAAGTGACAGAAATCTCTAAGGTACTAGATGTGCTGTTGCTACTAGGGATAAAACAACAATCCTTTGTTCATAGAACAATCGTATTGTTTACATTACACGCAATTCATAAAGCAATAATATGTTGCTTGCAACTTAATACTAGAGGGGGTTCGGATGATAACCTAAAGGTGGATTATTAGTCATAGATGCAGTTGGATGGCAGTCTATGTATTATGTTGTAATGCCCAATCAAGTTCTAAATTAGTCAAGATGATTAGTATATGCATGTATTGCTTTCCTGATGTTTGTCAAATGCCCGGCTATAAATTGTTCACCCAGCATGTTATCTATCTTAAGGAGAGCCACCTCTAGTGAACTATAGATCCATGTCCTTTTCTTTACATACAATCTATAAACTATTTACTTCTTTGTGTTTACTTTCTGCAAACTTTTACTTCCTTCCATTCGATACGTTTAATCCTCTATTTTAAGCAAAACACGGTGAGATTGACAACCTCATCGCAAGTTGGGGACAAAGTTCTGTGGTTGTGTTGTGTAGGTGTCCACGTTGCTACTAGCGCCGGTAGTGCGCCCTGCCAAGGCTCATCTAGCAACACCTTTGGGGTGTTTCCTTGCTCCTACTGGTTCGATTAAACCTTGGTTTCATAACTGAGAGAAACTTGCTGATGTGCTCATCATACCTTCCTCTTGGGGTTCCCAACGAGCTCTACATCAACACCAAGCCATCAAGCATTTTTCTTGCACCGTTGTCGGGGAGTCAAGGACATCTTCACTAGGGGAGTCCCTCATAACCAATCTCTTTACTTTGTTATTTTTGTTTTGTTTAGTTTCTTTTGCTTTGTTTGCTTTCTTTATTGAAAACACAAAAAAAGTTCCTCCTATAGTTGTTATTTTTGTTGGTTTGCTATTGTCTTGCTTTACCATGCTCTCTATCAATGGTTTGTTTCTTTGAAACTGAATCTTATTGGCAAGGTGGGTTCACGGAAGAACAAAAATATTATTATAAGGAACACCGCTTGTCACATAAAGGGAAACACTTATGGGAACAAATTGATAAATTGAATACCATTGCTAGAAACGTGTGCTCTACTTATAATGTTACTTATTGCGTTGATAAATCTTGTTGATGTAGGAGGTATAAACACCTACCTTCTCAATGTGAGTATAATGATAATGTTACCATATCTTCTTATGTTAAAGGAAATTATGACTTTTATGATGTGGAACAAATTGAAGAATTTATTGCTTGGAAGGGTGCATTTGAACTTGCTAGTTTGCTTGAAAATACTGATGATGCACCTTATAAATATGAGGTTTATGATATACTTCAATTTTTCTTTGATAATTACAAGGAAGAAAATGGATATATTCTTGAATATCTTAATAGAAGTTGTGCACCAGTGGAAGAGACTAATGCCTTGCAGGAGCCTATGGAAGAAGAATTTGCTGGAACTAGAAGCTCATTGGATGAAAAAGAGGAGGAGAGTGAGATCAAGAGGAGGAAGAATGGATCTACCTATTCCTACCTTCTAATGAGAGTGACTCTTTACCCCTTACAATATTTGATTGTCCCTCATGCTTACTAAAGGAGGATGAATGTTATGTTACTGAGGATTCTTTTGAAAATGTTTATAATAAAGGTCTAGTGCTTGTAGATCATGAAAAGCATGCTTTATGTGATAGTTATATTGTTGATTTTATTCATGAGGCTACTGAAAATTATTATGAGAGGGAAAAATATGGTTGTAGAAGTTTTCATGGTAATGAAACACCTCTCTATCTGCTGAAAGTTTTGAGGTTGCTCTTGTTTTATCTACCCATTCTTGTTACTATGTGCTTCTTTGATTTATTTTCTTACAAGATTCCTATGCATAGGAAGTGGGTTAGATTTAAATGTGTTTTGAATTTTCTTCTTGATCGTTTCTTTTACTTTGATTCATATTCCTTATGTGAGCATCTTCTCAAACTATCATGCCTAACTTAAAGGCGTTAAAGAAAAGTACTTATTGGGAGATAACCCAAAAGTTTAGATGAGTCTTGGTAATAACCGCTCTTTATCCTTTTTATTTGCTTTTTGTGCCAAGAGTAACCTCTAATGAGAGAGAAGTAATGATTGGGAAAGTTGTTGTCCTGAAACAGATTTCTGTGCTTCACCGTAAAAATTCATGTAAAATCTTTGAACGTCTTTTTGAGACGTGAATTTTGTGCTTCTGCCCCAGGTTGTTATATAACTTTTGTTATTTAAACACTTTTTGATTTGAGCAACAGAAGGTCTTCTAAACAATTCGTCTTTACCTGCTGGTCTGTTCTGACAAATTTCTGCCATTTTCTGCATTTGCTTCTTGTTGGTTCCTTTTTGAGTTCTTTTGGGGAATTGAGCTTTTTGAGGGAAGTGCTACAGTAGCTATGTTCTAATGGAAGTTTATTTTGTGTTAGAACTGAACCTTAAGACTTATTTATCTTGAGTACACTAATGTTGCTAATAAAGATTGTGTGAAGTTTTGTACGAAGGAAAAATTTTAGGTGTATGGAAGGAATGAGTAATGAGGTGAAGGATGGAATAAAGCTCAAGCTTGGGGATGCCACGCGTGTCACCCCAAGAAATATCCAAGAAGTACAAGTATCAAAGCTTGGGGATGCTCAAGGCATCCCCTTCTTCATCAATAAAAATCTCAGGTTTCTTCCAAACGCTTCATTTTTATTGTTTCATGCACAGTTGTGTTGTTCTTGGAGCGTCTTCTTTTTCATTTTCGTTTTGGTTTTTCATTTTCTTTGGTTTTCTTAGTTTGCTGAATAAATTGGTTGGACATCCTCTTTCATACATTGGTTTGCAAATAGTTTGGTTTGGTTTGGAAAAGAGTAGGGAAGTTCATACTTATGTGGTAAAAAGAGCTTGTTTTTGACTGTGGCCTATGCTCTGTCATGCCATGCTTGATATTGTTTTGGCTTTATGCTTAGTATTCTTTAATGTAGCATGACTTGTTATAAACAATTGAGATTGCTTAATGTGCCTTGGATGAATCATGCGTTGTTTTAGCATACTAAATCATAATATAGTGGTATTCTCCTTTGATGCTTTATTTGGGTTGACTTGGCGCATGCTCACACCATGTTATGACTATCTCAGGTCACCATAGCCTTTATGATCCTTTAGTTTTCAACTTTTAGTATCACTTTATGCTTTTATCAATGATGTTTTGTCGCTCTACATGATTATGGCCAATATTGCTCTCTTAGTTTGCCGCTCCCAGTCTTTTGCTCGCCTCCACAACCAAGTATGAGTGGATCCAACTCCCTAAACCAAGTTATTCCAAAGAGTCCACCATACCTACCTACTATCTTATGCTATTCCAAGTATATTCATGCTTTTGTTTACCTTCTAAATTAAACTTGTTATGAGAAAACTAGTGATTAAAGCTCTCACGAACTTGATGGCACACTTTACTTTTTTGCATCTAATAAACTTGAACCATTGGGTCCTTCTTTGTTGCATATATGCTTGCGCTTTATAAATTGAAATTAGCAGAGCCATGTATCATGGGGAACGCTTTGAACATTGCACTTCTACTTTGTACCCCGTCGATATCATGCTCTTTTTCTTACGGATCCCGGCGGTGTGAAATAAAAGTGGAACTTGTAAGATCATGGAGTTTGTATGTGTGTTAGAGAAACGCCTGGGCCGCTAGCCTAAGCCATGCCTAATCATGGTGGAAACTTGCAGCATCACCATAATGAGCACTCTATGAAGCATCCTCAATAAAAAACTATGCAAATAGCAAACAAAAAGATCGCTGAGATGCTCATTGTCTGCTTGCCTTGTCATTTTGATTATGGGATAGCTCCTGTATCATGTGCAAGGGGTATCCCATTGGTGGTTCTTTATGATACACATGTAGTTACAATGACAAGAGCTTACTTGTAACTAAAGTTGAGTAGCATGAGGATCAGTCTTCGTAAGTAAGGGGCATGAGATTTCGGTTTATAACTTGTCAAGCATATCCTCTTAGTTGTGTCACTTTAACCTTAATCACCTTAAAGATGCTTATGATAGGGGAAATGAGAGCTGAAAGCTATAAGTACCATAATTTTTGGAAGCTCTTTATGAGACTTGAATCCCTACTTCCTTTTATAAAGGCCTTTCTTCCACCATTACATTGAGTCTCCACCTTCTACCTTTATGCACCTACTTTGAGAGCATAGTGGCCATTCTTAGTTCTATGTGCATTGTCCCAAGACTAGTTGATTGATGCATAACTTGATATTGCCTGTTTTAAACTATTTGTATCTAGTCACTCTTATGAACTTTGAAGGTGTCCTATGCATTTATATTTGCTACTCTATTGAGGGACAAGCTGAATACTATCATGCTATGTTTTCTTTATGTGAAACAAACAAACGTTTTGCAAAGCATTGTTATTCATGAATCTTTTGTTTTTGCCTTTTCATGTTGCATCATAGTTTCTTTGTCTTATTGCTAGAACTTTGTCTTTCATGTTATGATTGAAGTACTATGATCCCAGCTTTGAATGTTTTACAAATACTTTGATCAAGTCTTTGATGGTGCATGTCACCTCAAAAATTATTCTTTCTTTTTATCACTTACCTACTCGAGGACGAGCAGGAGTTAATCTTGGGGATGTTGATACATTGCAAATGTATCTATAATTTTTGATGTTCCATGCTTGGTTTTATCCACTTTCTTGTGTTTTGTCCACACTTTGGTGTACTTTTCATATGATTTCTTGGACTAACCTATTAACAAGAGCCACAGTGCCAGCTGCCTGTTTTCTGCTATTTTTGGTTCCAGGAAAGTCAGAAAATGAATATTATCGGAATTGGACGGGACAAAAGCCAAAGTGCCTATTTTTCCGGAATTCATCAGATGCCAGCATATGAGACGGAGAGGAGCCAGGGGGCCACCACGCCACCTGGCCGCGCTAGGGGTGGTGTGGCCAACCCACGCACCCCCTCGGCCTCTCCTTCCTCCTATATGTTGTCCTCCGGACGAAAACCTAAGTACCCGATCAAAAATTCACAAAAGAGTCTGTAGACGCCGTCATCTCCATCCCTATATCAGGAGGGATCTGAAGCTCTTCCCGGCACCCTGCCGGAGAGGGGAATTCACCCTGGAGGCCTTCTTCATCACCATGCAAGCCTCCGGTGTGATGCGTGAGTAGTTCATCCTTGGACTACAGATCCATATAGTAGCTAGATGGCTGGTTCTCCTCCTTTGTGCTTTCATGTTTAGATCTTGTGAGCTCCGTTCATGATCAAGATCATCTATTTGTAATCATACATGTTGTGTTTGCGGGGATCCGATGGATATTGAGATGCAATTTCAGATTGATTATTGATTCTATCATGTCTTTGTTATTTGTGATCTTGCATGCTTTCCGTTGTTAGTAGCTATCTTGTCCAAGTAGATGCTAGCAACTCCAAGAGTTAGTATTTATGCTCGATAGTGGGTTCATGCCTCTGGTAATCTAGGGAAGTGACAGAAACCTCTAAGGTACTAGATGTGATATTGCTACTAGGGAGAAAACAACAATCCTTTGTTCATAGAACAATCGTATTGTTTACATTACACGCAATTCGTAAAGCAATAATCTGTTGCTTGCAACTTAATACTGGAGGGGGTTCGGATGATAACCTGAAGGTGGATTATTAGTGATAGATGTAACTGGATGGAGGTCTATGTATAATGTTGTAATGCCTAATCAAGTTCCAAAGGAGTCAAGATGATTAGTATGTGCAGGTATTGCTTTCTTGATGTTTGTCAATTGCCCCGCTGTAATTTGTTCACCCAGCATGTTATCTATCTTAAGGAGAGCCACCTCTAGTGAACTATGGATCCTGGTCCTTTTCTTTACATACAATCTATAAACTGTTTACTGCTTTGTGTTTACTTTCTGCAAACTTTTACTTCCTTCCATTCGATACGTTTAATCCTTTGTTTTCAGCAAAACACGGTGAGATTGACAACCTCATCGCAAGTTGGGGACAAAGTTCTGTGGTTGTGTTTTGCAGGTCTCCACGTTGCTACTAGCACCGGTAGTGCGCCCTGCCAAGGCTCAGCTAGCAACACCTTTGGCGTGTTTCCTTGCTCCTACTGGTTCGATTAAACCTTGGTTTTATAACTGAGGGAAACTTGTTGCTGTGCTCATCATACCTTCCTCTTGGGGTTCCCAACGAGCTCTACATCAACACCAAGCCATCATGCACACTGTCAACTTCACACACGTGGGGATAATCAGAGATTAATTAAAGCACTTGAGTAGTAGAATAGATCTATAGATTACAAAGCTCATTCATAAGATCACGCATAGAGAGAGATGAACACATAGCTACTGATAGAGCCCTTAGCCTCGAGAGAGATCTACTCCCTCCTCATCATGGAGATCAGCAACAATGATGGAGATGGCGGTGGAGTCGATGGAGATGGCTCTAGGGGCACTTCCCCGTCCCGACAGGGTGCTGGAACAGAGACTTCTGTCCCCCGAATCTCCTCTTCGGTGGCGGCGGCGCTGTGGAACTTTTCGTGGAAATCTGATCTTGTATTTAGGGTTTTTGTCCCGGGGGGAATATATAGGTGAAGAGGCGATGCCAGAGGTGGGCCAGGGTGGCCACACCCCCTGGTGGCATGGCCAGGGGTGACCCACGCCACACTAGGGTGTGCCTACCTCCTGGATCCCATCCGTCTCCCTTTTGGACTCTGTGTCGTGTTGGGAAAAATAGATACTTCGGCTTTTGTTTCGTCCAATTTCGAGAATAGTTCTTTTCTATATTTTTTGAAACCAAAAACAGAAGAAAACAGGCAACTAGCACTGTGGCATCTTGTTAATAGGTTAGTTCCAGAAAATGTATAAAAATACCTCAAAGTATGAACAAAACATAAGAAAGTAGATACTAAACAAGCATGGCACATCAATAATTATAGATACGTTTACGACGTATCAACATCCCCAAGCTTAACTTCTGCTCATCCTCGAGTAGGTAAGTGATAAAACAAAGAATAATTTTTGAGGTGACATGCACCATCACAATCTTGATCAAGGTATTTGTAAAACATTGATAGCTAGGATCATATTACTTTAGCATAGACATGAAAGATATAGTTCTAACAATAAGACATAGAAACTATGTTGTAACATGAAAAGGTACAAACAAAAAGATTCATGAATGATAATGCTTTGAAAGATGTTTGTTTGTTTCACATATAGAAAACATAATGAGAATGGCATTCATCTTGTCCCTCATAGTGTAGAAAAACATAAATGCATTGGACACCTTCAAAGTTCATAAGGGTGACTAGATACAAATAGTTTAGGAACACGTAATATCAAAGTTATAAATCAATCAACAAGGTTTGGGACAATGCATATTAAACTAAGAATGACCATTATGCTCTCTCAATAGGTGCATAAAGATATAAGATGGAGACTCAACATAAAAGTAAAAGAAAGGCCCTTCATAGAAGGAAGCAGGGATTCAAGTTTCATAAAGAGCTTCCAAAAATTATGGTACTTATTAGCTTTCAGCTCTCATTGCCCCTATCATAAGCATCTTTTAGGTGATTAAGGTTAAAGTGAACAAATATGAGGTTATGCTTGAAAAGTAATAAGTTGAAAATCTAATGCCCCTTACTTATGAAGACCGAACTTCATGCTAATCAACTTTAGTCACGAGTAAGTTCTTGTCATCGTAAGTACATGTGTATCATACAGAACCTCGAACGGGGTACCCCTTGCCCCATGATACAGGAGCTTTCCCATATGAACATGACAAGGCAAGGAGACAATGAGCATCTCAGCGATCTTTTTATTTGCTATTTGCATAGGTTTTTATTGAGGATGCTTCACAAATTTCTCACTATGGTTATGCTGCAAGTTTCCACCATGATTAGGCATGGCTTAGGCTAGCGGCCCAGGCGTTTCTCTAACACATATACAAAATCCATGAGCTTACAAGCTCCCCTTTTATTTCACACCACCGGGATCCATAAGCAAAAGAACATGATATCAACCAAATAAAGTGCAATGTTGAAAGCGTTCCCCATGGGAACATGGTTCTGCTAATTCACAACTTATAAAGTGCAAGCATATACACAACATAGATGGGAACAATGGTTCATGTTTATTAAGTGCAAGAAAGTAAAGTGTGCCATCAAGTTTGTGAGAGCTTTAATCACTAATTTTCACATAACAAGTTTAATACGGAAGGTAGATAAAAACATGAATATACTTGGAATAGCAATAATGCTAATAGGTAGGTATGGTGGACTCTTTGGAATAACTTGGTTTTATTTCGAGTTGGATGATGAGTGGAACTCATACTTGGTACATGTGGAGGCTAGCAAAAGACTAGGAGCGACCAACTAAGAGAGTAATAATGGCCATAATCATGCAAAGCAACAAAACATTATTAATTAAAGCATAAAGTGATATTAATGTAAAAAACTAAATAATCATAGAGGCTATGGTGACTTGCTATAGTCTTCACATGGTGTGAGCATGCGCCAAGTCAACCCAAATAAAGCATCAAAGGAGAAT
Source organism: Avena eriantha (assembly GCA_910589775.1). Classification (NCBI taxonomy): domain Eukaryota; kingdom Viridiplantae; phylum Streptophyta; class Magnoliopsida; order Poales; family Poaceae; genus Avena; species Avena eriantha. The sequence goes on along the minus strand of OU342741.1, from coordinate 122,049,783 downwards.
ACCACAATATTATGCTTTTATGTGCTAAAACAACGCATGATTCTTTCAAGGCACATTAAGCAATCTCAATTGTTTGTAACAAGTCATGCTACAGCAATAATCACTAAGCATAAAGTCAAAGCAATATCAAACATGACATGATAAAGTCTAGGCCTCAGTCAAAACAAGACTCCTTTTATACCACTTATAAGAATGAACTTCCTACTCTTTTCCAACACATATCGAAAACTAAAGCTAAACGTAGTGCTAGAAAAGGAGAACACTCACAGAAAATAAGAGTGAAAACTAGAGTGTTCTAGGCAATGAATAACGGGGTGTGTCTCTCTTCAAAAGAAGTGTGTTGGGATCCAACCAACTTATTTAAGCAAACTAAGCAAAAGAAAACTAAAAATAAAAATGATGACGCTCCAAAAACAACATGATTGTACATGAAACAATAAAAATGAAGTGTTTGGAAGAAAACCTGAGATTTTTATTGATGAAGAAGGGGATGCCTTGGGCATCCCCAAGCTTGAGCTTTTGTCCATTCTTCATCTCATCACATTATTCCTCCCTACACCTTAAAATTTCCTTCATACAGAAACTTCACACAATCTTCATTAAAAACATTAGTGTACTCAAGATAATTAGTATTTCGGTTCAGTTTCAACACAAGTAAAACTTCCATTAAAACACAAGCTACTATATCAATTCCTTTTAAAATTTCAAGTGATCAAAGAGAACTCAAAGACAAAGAGATTAAGAGGCAAATGCAAATAATGGCAGAATGCTGTCAAAACAAACCAGCAGGTAAAAACCAATTTTTTCGAAGACCGTCCGTTGCTCAAATATAAAAGTGCTGATCTAACGAAAGTTAGATAATGACCTAGGGCAAAAGCACAAAACATTATAGCTCAATACGACGTATAGATATTTTTCACGATTTTTTACAATGAAGCACAAAAATCTATATCGGGACAGCAACTTTCCCAAGTCTTACTTCTCTCTCATTAGAGGATATTATTGGCACAAAAACCGCACAAAAAGGATAAGGAGAGGTTATTACTGAGGAAATATCTTCCAAGAATCAACAAAAGAAAAACTTACTGAATAAAAATTTGGGTTATCTCCCAATAAGTGCTTTTTTTAACGCCTTTGAGCTAAGCATGATAATATTGATGATGCTCACATAAGAAATATGAATTGAAGTAAAAGAGAGAATGAAGAAGCAAATATAGAATAAATTTAAGTCTAACCCACTTTCTATGAAAAATAATCTTGTAAATAAACAAGTCATGAAAGCACAAAGAAACAAGCATAGGAAAGCAAAACAAGTGCAACTTCAAAATTTCAACATAAAGAGGGGAAACTTAATATTGTTGAGATACATAAAACCATGTTTCCCTTTCTCATAATAACTATCAGTAGCATCATCAATAAAATTAAAAATATAACTATCACATAAAACATTCTTATCATGAGCCACATGCATAAAAGAATTAATACTCTCCTCATAAACATAGTCATTCTTATTAATAGTAGTAGGAGCAAATTCAAAAAAATAGCTATTATTATTATTCTAATCACCATAATCATCAAATATAGGAGGCATATTGTAGTCATAATTAATTTTCTCCTCAATAGTAGGTGGACTGAAAATATCATATTCATCATTGTAATCATCATATATTGGAGGCATAGTATCATCAAAGTAAATTTTCTCCTCCGTGCTTGGGGAACTAAAAAGATCATTTTCATAAAAACTAGCTCCCCAATCTTAGACTTTTCCATAGCATTAGCAATAATGGTGTTCAAAGAATTCATACTAATAACATTGCTATTAGCACGCAAATAAAGTTCCATAGGTTTTTAAATTTTCTCTTGAAACACTTCATGTCCTAACTCAAGATAAATACTATAAAGCTCTCTAATTTTGTTGTTGTTTTACATTAAGCCTAACTAGTGAAAAATAAAAACAAGAAACAAAAACATATAATTGCAGAATCTAAAGGAAATAACTTCGAGCACTCACACACGAACAACCGCACTAGAAGATAGCTTAGTAGCCAGAGAATGTGAGTACCTTTTACCTTACCTCCCCGGCAACGGCGCCAGAAAATAGCTTGATGTATACGCATGCTTACATTCTTGTAGACAGTGTTGGGCCTCCAAGTGCAGAGGTTTGTAGAATAACAACAAGTTTCCCTCAAGTGGATCACCCAAGGTTTATCGAACTCAGGGAGGAAGTGGTCAAAGGTATCCCTCTCAAGCAACCCTGCAATCAAGATACAAGAAGGCCCTTGTGTCCCCAACACACCCAATACACATGTCAGGTGTATAGGTGCACTAGTTCGGCGAAGAGATAGTGAAATACAAGTAATCTGGATGATTATAAGTTGTAATTGCAATATGACATAAAAGTAGCAGCAAGCAAACATGTAATAGGACTGATTGTAAAAGGTGTTTCAATGCTTAGAAACAAGTCCTAGGGATCATACTTTCACTAGTGTATGCTCCCATATAAATATCTTCTCTTCGTGATGCTACCCTGAACTACTCTCCTGTTGGACAATGTAGGGCTATAACAACACACCTTAAAGTTTGTATTCCCCATCTAGATAACCCCTCACTGTCACCTTGAGCGCTAGATGGTTCCAACAAACACCACAATCTCATAGAGACATCCAACTCAAATTATACTCATGATAAGTATTTATGTAACCTTAGCCAAAGTGCCACACGGTGTTCACACTATCAACTTCACACACGTGGGGATAAGCAGAGATTAATTAAAGCACTGGAGTAGTAGAATAGATCTATAGATTACAAAGCTCATGATCACATAAGATCACGCATAGAGAGAGAGATGAGCACATAGCTACCGATAGAGCCGTTAGACTTGAGAGAGATCTACTCCCTCCTCATCATGGAGATCAGCAACATCGATGGAGATAGCAGTGGAGTCGATGGAGATGGCTCCGGGGGCACTTCCCTGTCCCGGTAGGGTGCCGAAACAGAGACTTATGTCCTCCAAATCTCCTCTTTGGTGGCAGCAGCGCTGCGGAACTTTTCGTGGAAATCTAATCTTGTATTTAGGGTTTTCATCCTGGGGGAATATATAGGCGAAGAGGCGATGCCAGAGGTGGGCCAGGGTGGCCACACCCCCTGGTGGCGCGGCCAATGGTGACCCGCGCCACCCTAGGGTCTGCCTGCCTCATGGCTCCCCTCCGTCTCCCTTTTGGAGTCCGTGTCGTGTCGGGAAAAATAGGAACTTCGGCTTTTGTTTGGTCCAATTCCGAGAATATTTCTTTTCTGGCTTTTTTGAAACCAAAAACAGGAGAAAACAGTCAACTAGCACTGTGGCATCTTGTTAATAGGTTAGTTCTAGAAGATGTATAAAAATACCTCAAAGTATGAACAAAACATAAGAAAGTAGATACTAAACAAGCATGAAACATCAAAAATTATAGATATGTTTACAACATATCAGGCGCCGCCGTGGAGGCGGTAGATGGGGTCTAGATCTTGTATATGGTTGATTGTGTATATGATGTGGCTTCCTTGGGTCCTCCCTCCTTTATATAGGCTTTGGGGGTTCCCTAGGGTTCCCCAAATACCGTCATATAACTTAGGGAAGGTTTTAGAGCTTTTCTGGGGAGAAATCCTGACATTTTGGACCTTTTTTGACAACTATACAGGCAGAGCTATATGACCAAAAATATTGCTCCGGTCGTATAATTGCTCGTTAAATTCTGTGCATGCTTTAGTATTTTGGGCGCCATTTCTTCATACAAACTCCGTTTTGGGTGTTCTTGGGATCGTTGAGTTCGTATCGTCGAGGGATACAACCCTGTGGTATTGGATCTTTATTTTAAGAAGTTGGAAAAATCCATTTTTCCAACCTCTCAAATAGCTAAGTTTGATCCCTGCAGCTCCTCCACACTATGCTCTCTTGGTTCCTTTTGCCTTTGTTTTGTCCATACTCATCATCAACACCTACACACATGTCAAAGAAAAGGTAGAGGGATAAAATTCTACCTAAACTAATAAATGTGCAAAGATCATATTGAATTTAACAAAAACAAGTAATCATGCATATTAGGCATAGCAATAGTTAGATGGAGCATGATATGATAGGCAAATGACACATTTTATATTGCTAAAAAGTGTTGTATATCACAACCATCAACTTCCCCAAGCTAGATCTTGCTCGTCCTCGAGCAAAAGGGATTCATAACTTAATGGATGTGATCTTGCTTATCATTGGAAATCAATGCATCATATCCTTGTTTTTCCTTCAAGCTCAAAATAAGAGAGCACATAATCATACAACGCAATGTAAGCTCAGTTATATTTTTCCAAACCACTATGGATTAGTCAAAAACTTCTATGCCCCATGTCGAAGTTAAATCTAGCTTGCAAGTAAACTTGTGATCCTTCTATACGCACTTTATTGTATTTTTGTATTTTTATTTGTAAAAGGGAAAGTTGAACATTGTTAGTTGTCAATCATAAATAGAAATAGAGTTTTCCAATGCTTCCCACTCATGCCATCTATTAAAGTCTCTCAAGTGCAAAATTCGATTGTTGAGCTCAAAGAAAATATATTTCTTACTAATGAGACCATGCCAAAAGAGTTGTATATGTTCAATCGAGACTGTGTAGGCTAGGAAGGACACTCGTGACCATTACCAAGGTTTCCCTTTTTGGTATAATGATTTCTCATAATGGTCAAAGGAGTATTCTGACTTTCGCTTTTAACGTAGGCCCATGAAAATACCAATGCATACCCAAATATAGCATTTTTGCTACATATGTTGGGCAACTCAGAGCCGAACTCCAAGAGTTTCCTCTTTTTGAATTGTTTAAAGGCCAGTGGAGTTGTTAGCATACCATGTTGTGTGACACTGGTTCAAGACACACATCAAGCAATATCTCACTTTGATTTTAAAGACAAATTTTTGCATATGTAATCTCGAAACTTAGAAACATCATTTCTTATTTACCAACTCACTCAGCAAGCATCTATTAAGACCATCATTTCCAACACTATGGGGTCGTGCTACTCCATAACCATTCACTTAAGACAATTCTAAATACTGACAGCTAGCAAGTTTCGAAGAACTTCTTTATTATATTTTGTTTTTCTTTTTAAAATATAGAGAACATAGCAATGTATATTTAGAGGATCACAATATTTTTCACAAGCTAGATAAAAGTTGAACAACGTGCATCAAAGTTATGGCTTGTCTCCTATGGGGCCTAACATGAGCAAGTATATCCCTTATATAAATATGAACAAAATCTCACCTAAGCAAGCATTCAAAAATAGAGAGATACACAATAGCATGAAAACTTTTTAAGATAAAGAACTTTGCACAAGACTCTACGCATGCAAAATAACCTCCCCAAGCTAAGAATTTTCCAAGTATCCACTTAAGAATATCATGAAAACAAAAGAGAAAATGCAGTTATCAAAAGAGAGTATAAGAAGTGGTTACCTCCCGAAGCTTAAGTTAAAGCAAGGGTGACACACCTTACCGTTGAGGTGCTTTTGACCTCTACTTCGATGGACAAAGAACCTTTGCTTCAATGAATGCTTCATGATCCGGTGTATGCCTTCCTTAAGAACCTGGTAGGAACAATATTAGAAAGAAGACACAATATTTTTGTGTTTTTTAAGACATGGGTTTATCTCACATGTGATAAAAATACAAGTCCCACTGAGTCGGTTCATCAACCTAAGCACCTTGCTTAAGTCAACAAACTAGTTCTAGAAGTGGCCTCTCCTAGATTGTGATGAGGTGCAAGTGAAACAGGATACGAGACACGAGTGTGCAACCCCTATGTGCTTATTTAAAAGAGGTTCGAGTTGGAAGGTTTTACCAGACACTACTTGTTGAAACATTGAGTTGAAGCAACCAAGTGTCTCATGCGAGTGTTTGCATGGTTGGCACTACCGTACACGTCGTCACACAAGGTTCAAGTTCCTATGAAAATAACACACAAAATAAAAGACAATGGTTTGGTGTACGACCGAAGTTCGTTCACCCAGCTAATGAAACAAAATGAAAATAAAACATGAACTACTAAAGAGAATTACAACTTAAGGAATTTCTGAGATAGAACTTTATTGTTTACATACGCCCGGCTTTTCTAAAACATGGGAGAATCTCCCAGGTGGTGCTTCGAGGTTTTTAGAAGAAGAAGGAAAAAGAAAAAATGAAATTTTGAGCAATGATTACCTTCTAGTTGGCGTTTGAGGGGTTTTCCCAACTATACGGGCGCAACTATACGGCCAGAACAATGCGTTCCTGCCGTATAGTTGGCCTTCTATCAAAATTGTAGGGTTTTCTCCTGGCGGCGCAGCTATACGGGCGCAACTATATGGCCGGAACAAAATGTTCCCGCCGTATAGTTGGTCGTCAAACTATTTGTCCCTGGGAAAAAAATATACAAAGGCATAGATATATATACGACCGAAACTATACGGCCGAAATTTTTATTCCGGTCGTATAGTTGGTCGTTAAACTCTCAGTATTTTAGAAACGAATCTGTACGGAGGCACCGATATTTATACGACCGGAATTTTTATTCCCGCTGTATAGTTAGTCATTAAACCGTCAGTACATATGAAAGAAAAATTATCGATGGCAAAAATATCTATACGACTGGAACTATATGGCCGTAATTTTTATTCCCGTCATATAGTTGGTCGTTAAACCTTCTGTATTCATCAGAAAATTTCTATTTCTTCGTGAATTCTTTCTTGTCTTGTAACTTAGTGAAATACCATGTTTTGACAGAAAAATGACAGATTAAATTTTCGACCAACAAATACATATAATTGAAGCATTCACCTGAAACTGATTTTCTCTTCCTTTTTACCGAGTTTATGCAACACATAATATAGTGACAATAAATTGTACCTTTTGAAAACTTCAACAAGATTACTCTAATAGCAAGACATGTGAAGAATAAAAGTGCCAATGCAACATGAATGCAACTACACTCAAGACACAAAACTAAGAAAGACACGTAATGACTTCCAGGTTGCCTCCCGGGAAGCGCTCTCTTTAAAGACATAAAGCTAGGCTAGGATGCTCCGTACATTACCCACCTGGATCCCAAGGGATATCAATTCGAGGTGAGGTTGTACATACCAGCTTGGAGCATCTCGAAGTAGAGTTCGGTCAGAGTCATACACGCTTATGGTGCATCGGCATCATGTAGATGAACAAGTTCTCACTTTCAAGCGAGTGTTGATGCACCAAGCTTGGTGAACATGCCTCCGTGTATAGCTGCAATGAGAGGATTTGAGATTCATATAAAATTCTTAAATCTTTACTTTGGTTATCTGTGTAGGGGAACGCTTCATAGTATTCTTCCTTCATAGCAAGGAGTTCAGGACCCTGCCTGTTAGTATAGCAAGGTTCTATCTCTAGTTTATTATTATTAATGCTCTCCATATGAGTGTCTAGGCACAAGGCCTCCGCAAAACAATTATCAACAGTTTTAACATCATAAAAATCACTACTAGAGTAAGAGGCATCACAAAAAAAGTTGTAGTGTGACTCTCTTTGCCAACCTCACCTCTTTGTTCCTCCTTTTCATCGACTAGTGTTTTAATAGCAATGATAGAACCAAAAGTAGGAGTCGAAGGTGCGAGCGGATGATCAATCTGTTCTTCCTCCACTTCCTTGTGCTCCTTTTCCTCTCCACTTAAATTATTTTTGCAAAAGAGGAATATGAGGTATACTAAATTAAAAACTCCATCAAGTGCTTCACTTTCAACATCAATACTTCCTAGTCTAAATATCATTTGAGATGCACCTTTGAAAAGAACGTATTCTAGTACTTCCAAACTAGCATAGGATTTATCTCTATTATAATTTGCTAGAGTAGGATTGTTGGACTACTTACATTGAAAATTAAGGTGGTCATCTGTTATACAAATTGTGACATAAGATCCATCATTAGTACGCAACCATAATGAATGCCTTTCCAATTGGTCCAACAATTTCTTTATCAGCTCATGTCTAGCAACCAGGCTTGATGAACTTGAATCCTTTATATCCTCCAATGCTTGTATTATCTCTTGAACAAAATTTATCTCGGAAGACATGATTAGTAGCAACAGTTTTTATAAATTTTTGGTTTTGTAAATTTTTTTTGTTTTCAATAGAAAAGAAAGTAGTAAGATAATAGCAACAAACAAAAATAAACTATGTGCGAGTAGATAACCAAATGCTTTGCTCCCCGGTAACGGTGCCAATTTTATGGACTGGGGTTCCTTCACGAAAACAGGATTATAACAGTACTTGCAGCAGCAAATATTTAAGAGTTTGTCCTGATGGGAGCTCGGCAAACACGACCTTTGCAGCCGAGTTGTCAATGCGACCACATATAGCCTATTCAATAAGTGCTAGGATAAATGAATTTAAGATGTTTAGTAATAACTACTACTAAAACTGGAAAGAAAACTAGAACGAAAGTAAAACTGAAAAGAGGTGAATGCAATGAGATGAAATAGTAATGCTATGATTCCTCAAGTAATGTTGTGTATACTGGTGTGCATGATAGGTGCTTATAGAATAGCCGTTAACTATAATGTGGCGGTCCCTCATATAACGTTGTCTCCCATCGTTGGTAAGTGGCAACTAGAAAACTCAATTGTCCACACCCTCTCCAAACATGGGTCATATGTAAGAGAATAGTGTATTAAGATAAAATAAGACCAATCAAGTTAAACCAGAGAAAAGGCATTAAGTTCAATGGACAAACGTACTCCTAAGCAAGTGTGCTAGTCACAAGATATCACATATGTCATTTTTGGGGTCAAGCAATTCACAACACTATACCTATCTATATCATGAGTGATATTGAGGAAATTAAATCTTAATGGGTGGTGCATCCTAAGATGTTATTGCCTCCGCAAATCACTTATAGCAAATAGACTATTAGTTCTACCCACGGACTTGTCAGGCCCATGAATAATATCATGAATAGAACAATGTAAAGAGAAAGCACAAAAATATTAAATAACAAGAACACACCACACTTCAATTATTCAAATCATCATAACATTAATAAAAGGGGGTTCAAGCCATGTTACAATCCATCACGGAGATCATGAGTGGGAAGGATGAAGGAGTAGCAGCGATGGAGATGGTGATGACAGCGTGGTGATGGTGGCGTCGGCGTGGTGATGGCGGCGTCCTCCTTCTCCTCCTCTTCTTGCTTTGATTGCTTGATGGTGTTGATGGAGATCTAGATCTCGGTGGAGCTTGAGAGGCTATGGAGGCGGCACGGCGGTAGGGGCGCCGCCGTGGAGGCGGTAGATGGGATCTAGATCTTGTATATGGTTGATTGTGTATATGATGTGGCTTCCTTAGGTCCTCTCTCCTTTATATAGGCCTTGGGGTGCCCTAGGGTTCCCCAAATACCGTCATATAACTTAGTGAAGGTTCTGAAGCTTTTTTGGAGCGAAATCCCGTCGTTTCTGATCTTTTTGGCAACTATACGGACGGAGCTATACGACCAAAAATATAGCTCCGGCCGTATAGTTGCTCGTTCAATTCTCTGCATGCTTTAGTATTTTGGGCGCCATTTCTTCATACAAACTCCGTTTTGGGTGTTCTTGGGCTCGTTGAGTTCGTATCATCGAGGGCTACAACTGTGTGGTACTGGATCTATATTTTGAGAAGTTAGAAAATATCACTTTTTCAACCTCTCAAATGGCCAAGTTTGGTCCCTACAGCTCCTCCATAGTATGCTCTCTTGGTTCCTTTTGCCTTTGTTTTGTCCATAATCATCATCAACACCTACACACATGTCAAAGACAAGGAAGAGGGATAAAATTCTACTTAAACTACTAAACGTGCAAAGCTCATATTGAATTTAACAAAAACAAGTAATCATGCATATCAGGCATAACAATAGTTAGATGGATCATGATATGATCGACAAATGACACATTTTATATTGCTAAAAAGTGTTGTATATCACAGCCATCAGTTGCATAGATTCAAGACTTTTTCCCTTCTGATGCTTTTCACAGGTTTTTGGTGTGGTGCTCTGCACCTAATCACATGGGTTATGATCAGCATTTCAAATTGGGTTATCTTACCACCCAAGTACACACACAACACATGATTACAAGAACGGTCATATGCACACAGAACACATTACGAGCTACATGATCACAATAACAGTCATATGCTGACACAACATTACTAGCTACACAATAATAGTCATAACAGTCACATGCATGCAGCAATCAGGGTCCTAAATTACACCCCTGATCAAAAGAACCATTAGCATGGGCATCGCGTGCCCCTCAACCACCAAGGGTTTAACCCCTTGAAAGAGCATGTGGGCCCCGTGTGGTTTTGGTAATTAATGACAATCTTTATGGACTAATGTGTGTATTAAGTTGCACTTGTAGGAATTTTCCATTGGCATTGCTTGGAGCATGTGTTGGCTTCAAGGTAGATGAAATGAAGAATACGATGCATTGTGCAAGCTCAAAATCTGCCATCTCTAGAATATCTCTTGTTTGATGCTTGGCATCCTTGGTGATCATGGATCAATGAAGACAAGGTCAAAGTATGCTCAAGATAAAGGTATTCTTGATAGGTTTTCCCTTTTGCCGGTCATGTGTTGGTAGTTGAGAGACCGGGTATAGGATAGATAGTCGTACTATCAAGAGGGGATCTCGAGTGAGTAGCTTGATCATATCTTTCAGAGAGAGCTCAAACCATTGCATTCTTAGCATCATCTTTCTTGGTTGTTTGTTGGTTCTTATCCATGTTTGGTTCTAGAGCTTGTGCTCAATACAAGCTCTAGTTCATCAAAATTGGATCTCCCTTTTATATCTTATTACAATTTTGTTCTTGGAGGTTTTCCGGATCCTCACCAAGTGAGGTATCTCACATTATAATACTTGATATATTCTCACTTGTTAGGTAGCTCTTGTTGTCCTCTTTCAAACAAAATTGGTTTCGGGTCAATCAGAGTCTCCTAGTTCAAGTTATTGATATTTTCAAGAAAAAAGAAAAAGGAATTATGTTCGTGGGCCGTGCGGTGGTACCTCTGCGTGGTACTGGCCCAATCTGCATGAGCGGCACACACCTCTGCCTCGCCCAGTTGAGCACACTGGTAGTACCGGCCCAATGCGGTGGTACCGCCCGGGCGGGCTAGTACTACCGCCCAGCCCAGCTGCTCCCAGGCCCAACCGCCCTCCCGCTTCCTACCGTCTGGCTCAGCGGTTCCCGCGCGGTCGCTTGCCCGATCCCCTGCGCTTCATCGATTAGCTGCCGCGCTCGCCCCTGTTTCCTAGCTTGCTCGCTGCGCTGACTTTCGCTCGCCTATTCGCTACGCTGTCGCGGTTGGTGGGTTGGGCGGTAGTACTGGCCCAATACGGTACTACCGGCCCAGCCAGGTCGTTTTGCCCCAATGGGTAGAATTCGCCTATGGGCTATAAAAAGGCAACTCCCTTTTTTCCCAATTGCTTCTTCTTCTATTTTCTCTAGCTCTTGCCCTTTTTACTCTAATCTATTGAGCTTGATTCTTTCTCCCCCTCCAATGATAATTGCCAATATTTGAGGGGAAGTTAGAGGAGATCCAGATCTACAATTTGACCAATCCAAATCACCTCTTTGTGAGTGAATCTTTAGGATCTACAATTTCCCAATTGCTCCTCTTTGTTTTCTTCCTCTCTTGTTCCCCCAATTGCTTTAGTAGACTTGTTAGAACTTGAGAGTGAAGGATTGTGGCATCTTTGTGCTGTTCTTTCCTTTTGCATTAGGTGCATTGGTTTGGGTTCTCTCTAGAGGATTTGGTTGGTGATACTCAAGAAGCTTGTCCCTCTTGGGTTCTTGGAACCCTAGACGGTTGTGTGGCTTTTGTGGCATGTTCTTGGGGCCTTAAATTAAGTTGTGAAGCTCTCCCCAAGATGGAGGCCTTGGTGGCGATGAAGTTGTGGAGATAGCCCCAATCTTGTACGGGTTCGGTGACCACCCTCAAGTGTCCCATAGTGGAATGGGTGCTTACTGTGTGGTGGGTGCTCGGGAGAATAGGGTGAGGCCTCTTGTGGCGTTGGTGGTCTTAGTACCACCCATCCCTCCAATGATACGTACTCCCTTGTTGGGAGGAACTCAGTAAAATATCATCGTCCCCGTGTGCCTCGGTTATCTCTATACCCGAGCTCTTTACTTATGTACTTTACATTGTGATAGCCTTCTTGCTTGAAGTAACCTATCTTTCTATCACATTATTGCTTGTCTTGCTTAGCATAAGTTGTTGGTGCACATAGGTGAACCTTAGTATATCTAGGCTTTGTGCTTAGTAAAATAAAGCACTAGTTCTATTCCACCATTGTTAAGCCCATCTCATAAAAGTTTTAAACCGCCTATTCACCCCCTCTAGGTGACATCCGTGATATTTAACCCTTGATGAAAGAAACCATCAATAAAGGCATCACATGCCCCTGAACCACCATAGGTTTTAACCCTTGATCAAAAGAACCATCAGCCTAGTTCACCATCATGAGTTGTCCATCAACATTTGCTACTACTACTTACAAACTTACAAGCTACAACATGAAGGCCGTCAATGTCTAGCTGTGGTCAGGGCAGGTGTACTACCTGGCGTTAGAGGACCCCACCTTGTAGATCGTCATCTTGACGATGAAGGACTTGAGCTTGAGCTCCACGACATCGTCACGATCTAGGTCATATTTGTACACCAGCTCTGGCTAGTTCTTCCTAAACGCAACCTGTCTAGCGAACCAGTCCACATGCACCCACTCATCGCACTAGTGGCAGGCTGTGACCTAAACGACACGCAGTAGCGAGGCCTTGATCCAGTTCCTCAGGCCAAGCTAGAACGCATGTGGGATCACGAGCATGTGGAGGTCAACAGCTTCTAGCTATATGATTAAGCGGCAAGGGACCTCATCGATTTGGTAGTGGCCAATATTTGGCTACCAACCCTTCTTGCTTTGCGGGTGCGAAGCTGCCTCCACCCTGCCGATGACCACGGGCTTCATTTCCCAAAGGTTGATTGGGAGCATATTGGCAAAACCTAGTGGGGGGTGCCAACCCCTCCCCATAGTTTTGCTGTCAAACTTAACCACCTTGGCATGAAGCAAAACAAGGTTAGCATAGAAGTACTTGCTATAGCTAGAAGCATTGCCCAATTTGGCAATGGACATGGTAGAAACATGGGAAAAGTAACAAGGACTACAACTACTAGCAAATGCAACTAGTATCCCCAATCGGACAATGCCCAATGACACCAACCAATTTGAGGATTGGATATGTATCAATAATCGGACTAAGTCCTAGGAAAACAACCAATATGAGGATTTGGCTAAATTAAATCCCCAATTTTGATAGCACACTATGAAATCTGTAACTACGTAGTGCGAAAGGCCCCTAATCTCTCGTTCAACACTCTAACTACCTAGACCGAGTCCCGTTGATTTAGTACCAAACCCTAACAGCTAACTAGATCGAGAACTTACCCTGCTTGGCGGTGGTGCCATCGATGACGATGGAGCAGTAGCAGGTGTTGCTGGAGCGAGAGAAGACGCATCAGGCGTGGGGGTTAGGGCCTTCGGCACGGGCGGAAAAACCCTATCCAAAGTGTCGGGGGGATGAACCCTAGATAGCCTAGCTGGACAAGAAAGAGGGCAACCAGATCACGCCCCGCTAGCGGAGGCTAACCGGACACAGGCACTAGGCGGCGTAGAAGGTAGCCGGAACAAGGAAGGATGGCAAGACACGAATCCCACTAGACGAGCGTAGCCGGACGCAATCAAGATGGAGGCAGGGAGATGTACTATACAGTGCACGGTACTCCGTGGTACAGCGACAAGACCCCAGAAGGACGTGGATGATGGCTCTGAAGTACAACCATCTACGTCCATATTTAAACTGGATACTATTCATAATTTTGATGAAATATCTCTCTAAACCCTGCCACTAATGCCTAATATTTAGAGGGGTATGCAATTCTTTCTTTTATATTTTTCCTACGCAGATAATGTCGTTTGAAGATGGGAATCACTACATTAAAGTCAAAGATACGAGATTGCCAACAACCAGAAAAAATAGCAGCCGTAAAGCGGAGGCAGACGCTTTAACGACCAACTATATGACCGGAGCAAAAATTCTGGCCGTATAGCTCCGGTCGTATAGTTGGCGCCGCCACCGTTAGGTCAAACAGAACAACTTTTGTGAAGGGACCCCCCCCCTGTAAAGAAGCCTCAGGCAACGAGAAAACAGGCCAGACCTCGCCAAAAAGTCTCTGCCACAGATCACCAGCCGCCTCCAGATCTCAAAACCCTTCTCCATCTCCATAGCCATATTCCACCACTTGTAATAGTAGATCTCTTCTTCGAGTGGCGACATTGTAAGACTATTGCTATCAATCTTATGATTTTCATTATGATGTTTGAGATTGTTGATCTCATCTCTATGTGTGAGTAATTCTCCTTAGGCTAAGGGCTTCGGCCTAGAAATGTAGTGTTTGTGCATGTTATTAATCATAGATGGGATCGTGTATTAGTTTGTATGACATGATGATTATTGTATCCTCTCTTGCCTCAATTCAAGGACTTGTTAGGTACCCAAGACCCCAAGGGTTGAGCCAGGTATAGGGAGTATGAGTAATGACTGATCTGCAGGTTGGGAACCGGAGTGACATAAGGGGTAGTACGGCTGTATGTGAAGGATTTACTTGGGATTAACGGTGACATCACTATGCATATCATTAGTTCTCTTTCTTCCATGGATGAGACTAGTAGGTTATTGCTAAAAGCGGTTGCGGAGGCAATAGCAATTATGGATGCACTTCCCACATATAATTTATCTTGCTATAACAAGTATATGCATACTTTATTTCTATCTTTTATTCCCATCAGATATTTTGCACAGCTGATACGTCATAACGTATCTATAATTTTTGATGTTCCATGCTTGTTTTATATCTACTTTCTTATGTTTTGTCCACACTTTAGAGTATTTTTACATATTTTCTGGAACTAACCTATTAACAAGATGCCACAGTGCCATTTGCGTGTTTTCTGCTGCTTTTGGTTTCAGAAAAGCTAGTGAGGAAATATTCTCGGAATTGGATCGGACAAAAGCCAAAGTCAATATTTTACCCGAAGCAACACGGAGTCCGGAGGGGAGACAAAGTGGCGCACCAGGGCGGCCACACCCTAGGGCGGCGCTGCCTAGGGGCACCACCAGGGGGTGTGGGCCCCCTAGTACTCCACCAACTTTGCCCTTCTGCCTATAAAATCCTCCCGGAACGAAAACCATAAGGACCCGATCAAAATTCCACGAAAGAGTCTCTAGCCGCCATCATCTCCATCCCTAGATCGGGAGGGATCTGAAGCTCTTCCCGGCACCCTGCCGGAGGGGAGAGATCACCCTAGAGGCCTGCTTCATCACCATGCCTTCCTCTAGTGTGATGCATGAGTAGTTCATCCCTAGACTAGGGTCCATGTAGTAGCTAGATGGTTGGTTATTGTACTTTGTGCTACCATGTTTAGATCTTGTGAGCTTTGTTCATGATCAAGATCATCTATTTGTAATCTTACATGTTGTGTTTGCGGGGATCTGATGGATATTGAGATGCTATTTCAGATTGATTATTAATTCTATCATGTCTTTGTTATTTGTGATCTTGCATGATTTCCGTTGTTAGTATCTATCTTGGCCAAGTAGATGCTAGCAACTCCAAGAGGGAGTATTTATGCTCGATAGTGGGTTCATGCCTCTAGTAATCTGGGGAAGTGATAGAAATCTCTAAGGTACTAGATGTGATGTTGCTACTAGGGAGAAAACAACAATCCTCTGTCCATAGGGCAATCGTATTGTTTACTTTACACACTTTGCTTAATGCAATTATCTGTTGCTTGCAACTTAATACTAGAGGGGGTTCGGATGATAACCTGAAGGTGGATTATTAGTCATAGATGCAGTTGGATTACGGTCTATGTATAATGTTGTAATGCCCAATCAAATCTCATAGGAGTCAAGATGATTAGTATATGCATGTATGCTTTCTCGGTGTCTGTCAATTGCCCCGCTGTAATTTGTTCACCCAACATGTCATCTATCTTAAGGAGAATTACCTCTCGTGAACTATGGACCCTGGTCTAGTCTTTTACCATCAATCTTAAATATACTATTTACTGTTTACCGTTTACTTTCTGCAAGCAATTACTATCTTCCACACAATACATTTAATCCTTTGTTTTCAGCAAAACCGGTGAGATTGACAACCTCACTGTAAGTTGGGGCAAAGTTCTGTGGTTGTGTTGTGCAGGATTCAAAGTTAGAAACAACACCTTGGAGGTGTTTCCTTGCTCCTACTGGTTCAATAACCTTGGTTTCATAACTGATGGAAAACTTGCTGCTGTGCTCATCATACCTTCCTCTTGGGGTTCCCCAATGAGCTCGATATTTTGAGCCATCAAGCCTATTTTCTAGCGCCGTTGCTGGGGAGTCAAGGACATCTTCACAAGGGGAGTCCCTCATAACCAATCTCTTTACTTTGTTTTTTGTTTTTCTTAGTTTATTTATGCTTTGTTTGCTTGTTTATTTTATCAAAAAACATAAAAAATTGTACTAGTTTCTGCCTTAAAAACACAAAAAATAATGACTACTCTTGAAAAGACTAAGTTGTGTGACTTCACTAGCACCAACAACAATGATTTCGTGTGCACACGTATTGCTCCAGTTATTCCTGAAGCTACTTTCTTTGAAATTAAACCTGTTTTGCTTAATCTTGTTTTGAAAGAACAATTTTCTTGTGTTGGTATTGAAGATGCTGCTGCTCACCTTAATAACTTTGTTGAACTTTGTGAGATGCAAAAGCATAGGGATATAGATGGAGATATTATTAAGCTTAAATTGTTTCCTTTCTCTTTTTTTAAGCAATTACTGTGAGGGAGCCCCCCACAGCCACATTTTATTAATAAAGCAATATTTACATAGGAGAGAAACTTATTTACAAAGGAAAACACAAGGATTTACAAGAGATTGTCAATCCATCTAGCTAGAAGGGGAATATCTGAGGGTTTCACTCTATGCTTAAGCAAGGTGACTTCTTGGAAGAAAATGGCCTTCCATCCCTGGAAGGTGGGCCTAATTCCATGGAAGATCCAACCATTCCTTTGTTTCCAAATACACCAGCAAGTGATGATAATCACCTCAAAGAAACAAGGTCCTTTGAATCTTTTCTTGGCCCAACAGATGGTCTCCTCAAGGTCTCCAGGGTAGCATGGAATCTGTAGGTAATTCCAAATACGGGTACTATAAACAAAGTTAAAGAAAAGGTGCCTTCAGTCCTCTAACACAAGATCTTTGCAGAGGACACAACTATGATCATTTGTCACCTGCCAATTCCTTCTGATTAGCATATCATTTGTATTCATTCTGTCGTGTGAAATGAGCTAGGCAAAAAACTTAAGCTTTGAAGTGCATTTGCTTTTCCAGATCCAAACAGATGGAGGATGGTTATCAATATGCTCAAAGTGCTGTTTGTAAATAATACTTGGTTTAAATTCACCTTTGCCAAGCGTACAAATCCACTTGTCACTCAAGTGTTTATTCATAGTAATGGACTGGACCATCTTCTGCATTTCTGATAATTCCTGGTGGGCCTGAATGGAAAGGGGGAGACGAAAGCCATCCAAAACATTGCCTAAGTGTTTATATTCCATGATCGATTGGAATTTGTCCATAGCATAAGTGAAAAGCATCGGGAATCTTAGAGACAAATGTTGGTTGTGCCAAAGATCAGACCACAGAAGGATTGAAGAGCCAGAACACACCTCACACCTAGTGATGTCCCTATAATTATCAGTCAATTTAGAGACATCTTTCCACCAAAAGGAACCAACTGGTCTTGTAGCATGAGGCACACTATTGTAATAATAAGAGTTTCTAACCAACTGCACCCAAGGTGTATCATTATTATTATAAAACTTATGAAGGTGCTTCATGAGAAGGGCAGTATTTTGAACCTTCAAATCAATAATTCCCAGTCCACCTTTAGACTTTGGTTTGCAAATCATGTCCCAAGCCGCCAAAGAGTGAGTCTTATCTTTGTCTTCCTTTCTCCATAAACAGTGCCTTCTTCCTCTATCCACCACATTAATTACTCCAATAGGTAGTTGAAGGGTGAGCATGAAGTAGGTGGGTAAAGAGGAAAGAACATAATTAACTAGGACTAATCTGTCTCCATAAGAGGAAAGAGGGGGTAGCATTCAATCTTCTTTCAACTCTTTCAATTAAAGGAGATAGATATTTGATTGTGGGTCTAGTGGTTCCCATAGGTAGACCAAAATAAGTGAAAGGCATTTTACTCAGATTGCATTCAAATTCAGTGGCATACTGGGTTGCCTCCTCATTAGACAGATTAATGGGTATCATGGAGGATTTATGAAAGTTGACCTTTAATCCAGTGAAGTCATCATACTGTTGTAGGATTTCCTTGAAAGCATTGATTTGTCCAGGGTCAGCAGGCAAGACAATGATAGTGTCATCAGCATATTGTATTATAGGATAGTCACCCTCAACAGGGATAGGCCTCTAAAGGATACCACTTTGATATGCAAAATTGACCAAAACTTGCAGCAGGTCAGCTCCCTGAACAAAAAGGAGAGGGGATAAAGGATCACCTTGCCTGACCCCCCTCTTACAGTGGAAAACTCTCCCAGGTACCCCATTTAAAAGATCAGAAGAGGAACCAGATGATAAAACTTCTCTTACCCATGAGAGGAAAATCTCAGGATACCCCTTAGCTCTCATAATTTGAATAATAGCATCATGATCCAAAGTATCAAAAACCTTTTCAAAGTCAATTTCGAGAATCACAATTTTCCTCTTGGATTGCTGGCATTGATGAATAAATTCAAAAGACCAGGCAAGGCAATCTTGGATGGTTCTGTCTTTAATGAACCCATATTGATTAGCATGAATAGTCTTTTTAATGACCCCCTGCATTCTATTAGCAGCCGACTTGGTACGGAATTTAAGGCTGGTGTTGGTTAGAGATATTGGTCTGAAGTGACTGATGGCTTCAGGGCTCTGTCCTTTGGGAACCAAGGTAATGAAGGAACCATTGATACTCTAAAGAGAAGCCTTCCCCGAATGAAAATCGTGACAAAGATTAATGAAATCATCCTTCACAATGTGCCAGCATTTTTTGAGGAAAATACCATTAAAACCATCCGGGCCCGGGGCTCTATTAATCTTCATGAATTTCACAATATTCTCAATTTCCTCAATAGAGAAAGGAGCAACCAGAGGGTCCATTGAACTAGAATCTTCCATAGGATGAAGAAGAGAGTTGAGATCAAAAGGAGAGGGAGTAGGTATACACATTCCCATCCTTCTCTTGAAACTTAACAAAAAAGCATTAGCCTTATCATGGTGTTGCACAACTGTATTACCATTCTCATCCTTGATTGAGGAAATGACATTGTTCCTAAACCTTTCAGTAGCCTTAGAGTGAAAAAATTTGGTATTTTCTCCCCCAAGATTGAACCATCTAATGGTATATCTAGATTTCCAATAATTAGACTGAATGAGAAGGAGTTTTTTCAAGTGTAATTTGACCATGTTTCTGAAGTTGAACTCTGGAGAACTCAAGTCCCTTTCCTCTTCAAGTTGGTCCAGGAGCAGGATCACATGGTTGCATTTATCAATGATGGTCTTTGTATGTGAGATGTTCTTCCCCCATCTTTTCAATTCAAATCGCAGACTTTTAAGTTTAGCAGTAATTATTGCACCAGAAGAGCTAGCTTTAACATGCCCTTTCCAAACCTTTTCTACCAGATCAAGGAACCCAGGCTGCTGTATCCAATGATTCTCAAACCTAAAGATTTTTGCCTTTGGGATCTTTGTAGAAATTGACACAACACAAGGCACATGGTCAGAAGTTGATTTACTAAGGGGGTGAACCATGGTGTTGGGGTAACTAAGAATCCATTGACAACTAGTGAAAACCAGTCTAATTGTTCCAGAAGTGGCTGAGATTGCATATTGGACCCGGTGAAATCCCTGCCTTTGAGAGGAAGTTCAATGAGCCCCAGATAACTAAATAATATCATTAAAGACAAAGATATCATTCAAATCAGCCCCCTCCTTGTTTCTGTTTTCAATAGACCTCATGAAGTTAAAATCTCCTAAAATAAGCCAATTCTCATGATGAGGGATGTCAAGATTTTGTAACCATTGAACAAAAATTTCCCTCTCCAAGCCCTGACAAGGACCATAAACATTAACCAGAGTCCAAAATTGATTAGAGTGTCTGGAGGTAAAACAAACTCTAATAGCAGATCTATGAATTTCCAGCAGATGTCCCTCAAAAATTGCACTATTCCACAAAACAATCAAACCCCCAGAGGCACCCACCAAAGGAGAAAAGACAAATCTGTCAAATCTTTTGGGGCAAAAACTTCTGATAAAAGAGTGATCAAAGCTTTCACACTTAGTTTCTTGCAGGCAAACTATAGCACAGTTACTTTCATCAATTGTATTATAAACTGCCAGCCTTTTGTGTTTGTCATTCAACCCTCTAACATTCTAGTCTAGCACAAGCCAATCAAAAAGCCATTGGGGTGAACTATCCATTGGGTGATATGTAAATAGAATATGATGGGAGGAGCAAAGCAAGTCCCAAAAGTAGCCAGATATACTCAAATATCATAAGGCACGGTAGAAAGCATAGATCCCACATATTACAGAGTCTCATGACATGCAAACACACCTATAATAGGACATGGTTCAGTACAGTGATAGATAAAAGATAGTGCAGGTCCCAACAAGTGACCAGGAGGACATAAAAAGGAAAATAAATCATTATGCCTTGGAGGGTTTTGCAGAATCTGGATTAGCCATAAGCTTCTCCACAGTGAGGTCTTCCTCAGGCATCTCCAGCTCAGCACCAACCTTCTACAGTGTTTTTATTGGAGTAAAGGGAGTGACTTGATCCTTAGACCTAGGCTTCTTCTTTGGAGTAGGCCTGTCCCTCGTTGGGTCCAACCTGTGTCCATCTCTGAGAATAGCCTGCCTAGTGCTCCTCCTAACTTCTGCTTCAGAAGAAGGTCCCACTTTCTTGGCTCTGCCTTTCCTTTTATTGCACTGTGGGATCTGACCAACAGAGGGATCAAGTAGCATAGCTGCAGATTCAGACTGTGACCAAACATTTTCCAACAGAGAGGAGCCAAACCCTTGGGGAGCCAACTGAACCACACTAACATTGGCAGCCTTGATCAGAGAGAAAGGAAAAGTGGGCTCAGTGTAAGGAACAATGGCAAGAGATTGGTCAGCAGCAGAATCAGACCCAGGATTGCCAAAAGAGATAGGAGCCATCTCCACCTCCTCAGGGTCATTAGTGATATCTTCAATGAGAATCAGCTCAACACTTCCAGCATTATGTTGAAAAAACATCTCCTGTACAAGACTAGCTCTAGGAATCACCTGAATAGAGGAAGAAGAACTGACAGAGAAGTGAAAGGAGACAGTGGACTGAGGTTGTTGAGGATGAGCATGTAGATTCTGCAGTGGTGGGGCACCGCCGCCAGGAGCAACATCATGAACCACATTGTTAGCAGCCTCTTCATTATGCCAAGCACCCCAGTTTCCATGATCAGTAGGTGGACCCTAGTTGTCAACAGGGGGACCAAGTTGTCAGGGGGTGGGATAGGGCCAACCATGAACTGAGCATGTGGGTTCCCATTAGCAGGTTTAGGTGACTCATCACCAGGTAGAATATCAGCATGATCACTTGTAAGAATATAAACTGGCGCACTCCAGGAAACCATCGTGCCCCCATACCTCTGAGGTTCCCTGATGACAATGGACCTAGGTATATCGCTTGTTCCCCCATAGGCACACCGAATTAGAGTACGCGCAGCCGTGGGATCATCTCGGATCCATCCACGCATTTTACCAAATTTGGCGACCACTTCACGAAGGAACTCCTCGTTTCTGTAATCCATGTGCAGATTCAGCAGCATGATCCAACTGAGCCTAGTGTAAACCATAGCCCGGAAGTTCTCACCCTCATCATGCCGAACAAAAGTCAGAATTCTACCATGTCCCAAATGGTGTTCAGGCTGTGCAACAAGCAGATCTCTACCGCACTATCAACCATGCGGAAAAGCTACAAACCGACAGCACTTTCAATAAAATTCTGAACTTGTAACTATAGAGTCTGTTCAATGTGATGATGTACCTAATTGAGTACATTGTCAATGTCCTCTGCATCCGGGCGTGAATTGACTTGCGCAATGGCCCAAGATTCATGTCAACATGGCGGAGCAACCGCCGCTGTGACATACATGTGTGGAGGACGATCATCCCTGCCCCAAGGCTCCAGAATCTCGAAGGCAGCTGGTGTGAAGCGGTGCGGGTCGACCGCAAAGTTGGCCATGGTGGTGGGCAGGAGGGAGCAGGGCGGAGAATCGAAGGAGGCAGGGGATGGCAACTATTCTTGGTCAGGAGGAAGGAAAGTAGAGGAAGCGGTAGCGGTCAGGCAAATTTCCTTAGAGGTGCGCGGAACGAGGGTGTCGGGGCAAGGAATCTTTTTTACCACCCATCGCATTGAAGACGCTCGCTTCGCCTTAAGGCAGTATGATTTTTCATGACCATAACAGAAACAAAATTTGCACCGAAACGTGTCCGTGCAGACATTTGTTCTATGCGACATACTTAGGCAACGATCACAAAGCCAAACACGATCGGCCATATCCTCAATCATGGCGACAAAATCGGGACCGTTCTCAGGATAATTAATTGGGCCCGAGGGAACCAGGCGTGATTGATGGGCCGAAACTACAACCTTTGAATTTGAAATTGGAATTGGAGCTCCTTCGACCTGGACCTGCCCGAGACCAACACCTAAAACCAATAAGTTCAGTTTACCAACCTGAAGCTTGACTGAATTTGAAGGTAAAGCCTGATGAAAAACCACCCCCGCTTTTTTGCGAATTTGAGGGCAATCATAACCAGCTTCAAGAGCAATGGTGGCCTCTTCAACAGTAGCAGGATATTCATAACCAGAGCAAGCATCATAAGTTTGAAAGGTAGCAAAAGAAAGCTTTCTTTTTGCTCGAAAGGAAGAATTGTTAACCTTGATAGCTGGCCTAGTAGGTTTAGACCTAAGAGCACAGAGGGCTTTGTCAGTCCTCCTTTTGTTGGGACTGACCAGGATCCATTCTTCCTTGCATTCAGACTGCCATTTCTGAAATTCTCTCATCCAAAGTGGGCCACCATTGTGCCAGAGATTGAAATAACATTTAAAGGCATCACAAGAGACTGATCTAATTCTGTAAACCAGAAAACCCAGGTCCCTAGACGATATAGAGAACCTAAAAACTCTGTCAGATAGTTGTAGGACATGGAGATCATCACAAAACCCTCCAATGCAGGATTCTAGAGCCAGGCTGACTAAATCAGGGTTAAGTTTAAAATTGGATCGCCCAAAAGAGACCACCATAAGAAAATGATTAGCCTTTCCCAGAGGATGAAGCGTGGATCTAAAGGAACGTTTGATCTCAGCCTTGAAGGATTTACCCAATGAGAAATCCAATCCCATTGCCAAAGATTCAAAAACTGCCATGTGGTGATCATCAACCGAGGGGGGGGGGCAAAATGAGGGAGGGGTACCTGAGGAGGTTCGAGCAGGCAGGAAGAAATCCAGACCGAGTGACAGGGGAACGTCACCAAAGATCCATACGAGAATTGATCCCTATTTTGAAAATGCCGACCAGGAATCACGGTACCTCTAGCATTGATCAACACAAGCCAATCCCAACGATCCCAAAGATGCACTTCACCATCATACCTTTTCTGGCGGCCAAGATTTTGATCCTTGGCAGTAGAATAAGAGACCTTCCAATGCCCAATCAGAGGGAGCATTCTTGATCAGAAGAGGATGCCGGAGAGGATGGTTGGATTGGAAAAGGTGAGACATCATAGGTTGGAGAGATCGCCGGTGATGGAGTCAAGTCGGCGGTAGGAGGGTGGGTGGGGGAGAGCCATCTTACCTATGCATTTATGTTTGCTCATTTCCTTTCTCTTTGAGAGGAAAAGCTAAAGAATGGTTGCTATCCCTAACTAGAAATAGTATTGATTCCTGGACTAAATGCAAATATGCTTTCATTGAAAAATACTATCCTCCTGCTAAAATTATATCTATGAGAAGTGAAATAATGAAATTTAAACAATCTCATAATGAACATGTTGCTCAAACTTGGGAAAGAATGAAATCTTTGGTAAATAATTGTCCCACGCATGGACTGACTGCTTGGATGATTATCCAAACCTTTTCTGTAGGACTAAATTATTCTTCAAGAAATATGCTGGATTCTGCTGCTGTAGGTACCTTTATGACCATTACTTTGGGTGCTACAACAAAGCTCCTTGATAATATGATGGTTAACTTTTCTGAATGGCACACTTAGATAGGTCCACAAGGTAAGAAGGTAAATTCTATTGAAGAAACCTCCTCCTTGAGTGATAAAATTGATGTTATTATGTCTATGCTTGTTAATGGGAAAGCTCATATTGATCCAAGTCATGTTCCCTTAGCCTCTTTGGTTGCTCAAGAAGAGCAACTTGATGTGAACTTTATTAGAAATAATAATTTTAGCAACAATGCTATAGGAATAATTTTGGTAATAATAATTATAGGTCATATCCTCCCAATAATGGCAATGCTTATGGAAATTCCTACAACAATAATAGAAGTGCACCCTCTAAACTTGAAGTCATGCTTAAAGAATTTATTAGTACACAAACTGCCTTCAATAAAACTATAGAGGAAAAACTTTGTAATGCTAAAAGAAATATAGCATCATTGTCTGAAGCACAATCTTCTTTGAATAAAATGGCTGCTAAACCTAAAACTGTAGAAAATCCCTTTGCTGCTAATGCCATACAAGTTAGAATTGATGAAAATGTTAGACTATTAGCTGAATTGCATGCTAAGTGGGAAATATAAGATGAAATTGCTAGAAATAGTAGTATTTGTACTATCACCACCACATACACATGCTACACATACTGCTACTACTGTTGAATATGAAACTGCTGATACTTATGATGTTGCTTCAACTGTGCTTGATAAGAGTGGTTCATTAGGTCCTTTCCTAGATTCTACGATTACTAGAACTATAGCTAGAAATACTAAAACTCCTAATGAAGACACTACTACACCTGTCAGTTCACCTGAGTCTAGAGAGAGCTATGATATTGAAGACGGTTATATAGAGATGACTGATGAATTTAATAAAGAATGTCAAAACACTCATGATAAAGTGCTATTAAGAGTTCTTGAGAAACATACTGTTAGACCTAAATTATCTCCTAATTCTAAGTTTTCTACATCTCCCATAAACATTATAGATAAGGATTATGATTTCTCTCTTGATTTATCTTACATAACTATTGTTGAGAAAGAACCTTTTTGTGGGACTAAGAATGAAAGTGTTGTAGCACATATGACTGAGCTTTCCACCATGAGTGGTTTATTTTCTGATGATATTAAGATGCACACCTACTTTGTTGCTAAAATTTTCCCTTTTTCACTAAAAGGAGAAGCTAAAACTTGGTTTAAAAATTTACATCCTGGATCTATTGATAGCCCTGATTTCTTGATTAGTACTTTCCTTCAGAAATATTTTCCTCCTAGTGCTGGACATGCCATTTTGCAGGAACTTTTTGATTTTAAACAAGGAGAAAAAGAGATATTGCCCGAATCATGGAAAAGGTTTTGTGCTTTGATTCATGCACATGCTGGATATCCCTTACCTAAGAATGAGCTTCTTGATATATATTATAATGGACTAACTGAAGAATCTAGGACATACCTGGATAGTTGTGCTGATGTGTTTTCAGTAATAGAACTCTCCCAAAGAAGCTGAGCAATTAATGGCTAAAATAAGCAAGAATTATGATGATTGGACTCCACCTGAGCCAACTACAGCTGAGTTAACTGTGCCTGAGCCAACACCAACATCAAAGAAGAGGGGGGTTATTGAACTAAATGATGAAGTGATGAAGGAAGCTAAGAAATGTCTTAAGGAGAATGGTATTAAAGCTGAACACGTGAAGAATTTACCTCCTATCGAAGAATTATGTAAGCCAATCTCCCACTCATCCACTATTGAGGTACACTCTCTCCAACATTTTGATGAAGGTGATATTCCTTACTCTAAACCTCCTGATCAATGCTTAGAAGAATTTGATATTTTTATTGTTGAGCAGGATAAAATTTTAATAAAAGAGTGCAAAATCATCTAATGGAAAACTCTAGAGCTATTATTGAGTTAAAAGATATTGTGGAAAGAACCTCTAATGATGTTAAAATGCTTGTTAAACATTTTCAAATGGTTCAAACTCAAATTGATCAGCTTATTAAAGTACAAAATGACTTGCTAGTTAATGCTGCTAAAAAAACATGCTTATGAAATTAGAACTAGAAGTGGTGCTGCCACTGAGGATCCTCTATATCCCGAGGGACATCCTAAAAGAATTGAGCAGGATTCTCAACAAATTGAAAATAGTGGCACTTCTCCTAAGAAAAGGAAAAAGAAACATAAAACTATTGTAGAATCTCCTAAACCTGCTATAGATCCTAATAGTATATTTGTCTCTGATGCTAAAACTGAAAGTGGTAATGAGGAAAATGATGCTCCAGATAAAGAAAAATTTGAAGAAGAACCTGAAAAGCACACTAAGAATACTAAGTACTCTAAAGAAGATTTTGTTGCTAAGAATCATGGTAGTGAAAGAGATCCTTGGGTCCTAAAACCTATTTCTTTCCCTGATAAGAAACACAAGTCAAAGGAAGATGAACACTACAACAAGTTTTGTGAATGGATGAAACCTTTTATTTTTCAAATTCCTTTGGCTGATGCTATTAAATTGCCTCCTTACTCAAAGTATATGAAGGATATTGTCTCTAATAAAAGGAAGATCCCTAATGAAGAAATTTCTACTTTGCTTGCTAATTATTCCTTTAATGGTAAGGTTCCAAAGAAACTTGGCAACCCAGGGATTCCAACTATTCCTTGGTCTATTAAAAATAGTTATGTTAGAACTGCTTTGTGTGATTTGGGAGCAGGAGTTAGTTTTATGCATTCTCTCTCTACAAGAGACTTCAAATGGAAAAACTAATACCAACTGATATATCTTTGCAAATAGCTGATAAATCTACTACTATTCCTGTTGGTATATGTGAGGATATACTTGTTCAAGTGGCTCATAATTGCTTGATATTAACTGACTTTGTTATGCTTGAAATGCCTGAAGATGACAATATGTCTATTATTCTTGGGAGACCTTTTCTTAATACTACAGGAGCTGTTATTAATAGCAATCAAGGAAAGGTAACTTTTAATGTTAATGACAAGGAGCATAATGTCTATTTCCCCAAGAAGATTGATAGGAATTATGGCTTAAATTCAATTGAAAATATTGAGGGCATTCAAGTTGGAGAAATATATTGTCCCATACCAAGAGAAAAATATGAAATTATTATGATTGGGACCATTGCTATCAAGGTTGAGGTAACATAAGCATTTAGTGGAATACAAAGCTTTGTTTCATATAAAATTGTTTTGGTAACAAGACCTGATCAACCTTATTAACAAAGGGATTTTGATGAACAAAACAATGTTTTCACCATGATTATCTTCGCTTACTTTTACTTTATCCATTTTAGTTTTTGCTTCACTTAGTTTACTTTTCTATTGCTAGTTGCTTGCATATTAGAGTGTCTTAGAACTTCTGAAGTTTAGGTTTTTTTTTCTTTTTGCATCTTTTCAAAATCATCTTTCTGCAGAAAAATCATTCATCAATACCTGAAAATTGCTCAAAAATAAAGTGTCTCAAAAAATTCCAGAAAATTCATATTAAATTTTTATGTGAAAAAAGGGGTAGAGAAGTGCCTGGAGAGTACCAGGGGGCCCCACCAAGTAGGCACAACACCTGGTGGCACGACTACACCAGGGGGAATGTTTGTTTGCGGAACCAAACTTGGTGGATGAGCGCACCGCGGTACCCGAGTTGTCATCAATCGCGCGGAGGGGCCATAGTAGAATCGCAAATTGTCCAGAAGGACCAAATGGGGGTGAATACATATCTAACGGCCAAACGGTCGTTTGAACCAGACAAAAAACGGTTGAACTCAAATACCGCCGTTAGGTCAACTCTTCTTGGCCCGCCATGTCAGTATTCCCTGTTATCTTTTGCGGTCGTGGACTAGCTTACCCCTGCGTGGACTAGATCCCTGAGTGGAGAGATCTATTTATTTGCTCTACTCTGGTCTTCTCCCCTGCTCCTCTCCCCATAACATTTGCTCAGGTCTAGCTGCTCATCTCAGATCGGAGCTCGCACTTGCTCCAATTTGCGTCCCCGCCATGTCCGGTCAACCTCCCACGCCTCTAATCGAAGCTTGCAGCCGTCGCCGTTGCATCGTCCGTCGTATCGGAGCTTCGCGTCCCCGGACTAATATCTGGCCTCTAGCTAGTCCTTGCACGGCGGAGCGCGTCCCGTCGGGCGATCCAGGGCGGCGACCGGCCTCGAGAAGTTGCATGCTGCCGCGCACCCTAGGCATGGTAGCCTTGGCACAGCAGTTCGATGACCGCACTCTCATGGCCACCGTGCTGGGCATCCCTCTCGCCGGCAGAGGTGCTGTCGGCTTTCAGGTCTCATTTTGGGATCAGACGAAATGAGGTCAACATTGAGGTATGCGCGCTGCCATTCGATTTTTTCGTCCGGTTTGAGCACAGCTTAGACACCGAGCGTGTTCTGCATTCTTCCCGTTCTTTCGAGTGCTGCGAGGAGAAAATGAGTTTCATGCGTTGGCATTGCGCCTATGGGTGGGACGATCGCTTGGGGCAGCTTTGTTTCTTCTCCAAACTCGGCTTTGACGGCCTCCCGTTGGATGCTTGGGAGCCAGAGGCCCTCAAGAAGGTCGTTAGTAGCCTTGGTGGCGAGCTTGTGTAAATCGTGCCACCGAGTGGCAGATGGGTCATCGAGGTAAAGGCGTGGCTGAAAGATCCTGACGCTGTTCCTAAGATGTACGAGGTGCAGATTCCAAGCAGGGCAGGGCGACAGCTTTGTTGGAAGCACCCGGTCATCATCCACCTAGAGGAGGTTCTGGAATTGGTACATGGCATTCAGGGCCCCTAATAGGCTGCCAGAAAGCATCCTCGTCGCCTACAGTGTTGGCCTGGAAGGATCGATGGCACATGACCACCACCGTTTCGCGACGGCGCACACAGTTTCGGTGGGGGACCGGGCTTGGATGAGCTGGTGGTTCTGAATTCCCTCGAGTGAAGACAGAGCTCTAGTTAATTGCCGTGGTATGTGTGGCTAATGAATTTGTAGTATGGAGAGCATAGTAGGAAGTTAGCATCGACTAAAAATGTGTAATAGTTTGAATCGATGTAGTCCGTGTGTGTAATAGTTTGAAGTAGTATGTGTGTGTAATAGTTTGCATCGATGTAGTATGTGTGGGTAATGAATTTGATGTAGTGTGTGTGTAATAGTTTGAATCGATGTAGTTGAACACCGTGCTTTATAATTTCTATGAATAACCAAGGACAACCTCATGACAAGAGGGTGGTCTAGCAATGAGCAATGTCAATTTTGTGGATGCTAGGAAAATGTAGTCCATATCCTCTTCAAGTACAAGGTAGCTACATTTGTAACACGTTGCACTGCAGGACCATTTTGCAGGCAACACAAGACAAAGGAAAAATGGTTTCTAGCACAGACAGATGACGCTAAATCTGTAGTCTGGGATAAAAAGATGCCAGTTAACTGGATTGAACCACGACTAGCAATTGAAGGAAATAGATAATTGATAGTATTTTCTTACAACAGTAGTACTTCCATACAAAACGGTCTTATACCTGCACAAAAGTGGGTTAAACTTCCTACTACTTTATAGAACAATTCGTCAGCATTTCATCTACAAAAGCCATTCTTCAGTCTGAACTTAACTATTCTACACTGAAGAAACTACAGATCTCCACCAGAAAAGTTGGCTGGCCAATTTCCTTGAGAGGACATAAGTTCTTTGATAATTTAACCCAAACCGATCTATTGCCTTCCCGCCAAATTACAAGAAATATGCATCATTCATGCACGAGCGATTTGCGAGCGCCAGTCCCGGTTCAGTTGGACCATCCGCGCCGCCGCAACGATTTCTTCGAAACTGAAATTCGGCATCTCCTTCTCGGGATCGTAGGTCCGTGTGAACTCGAACCTGAATTCCGGGGCTGAGCTGATGCCCGCCGCCGGCTCCGGCTGTCGAACAATCCAGCATGCTGAGTGTAGATGCTTGGTCGCCGCCATGGTACGGCCTCCGATGGTGCATAGTATGGAGCGTCTTTGCCACAAATGTCATGCTCCCAGCCTCCCCCACTAAGGTAAGGTAGTCCGCGCCGAAGCGTTGATGCGAGAGTTCCTAGACCTTGGCGCTGCCCTATTCGAGGGTGTGTACCCTCGGCGACGGCATGCTCTCATGAACGATTTGATACGTACCTTGTTCCCACTGCCTAGAGCATGCCGAAATGCCGCCGTGTGATTTCTCCACATCGCTCTCTTGGCCCTGCTTGCCGCATCTGGCGCCGACGATGCTGCAGTCGCCGCCGCGGCCAATTCGGCACATTCGGGGAAATCATCTACCTGGCAGGGCAATGGGAGACCGGCCTTGAAGTAGAGCTTCATGGCCTGCCTTAGAGGGGCTAAATACCCCAGTTTTGGCGGCTGTTGCGGTGGCGGCGGCTTAGGCAGGGCCATGTTACCCTAGTTGGTGTGGCCCGGAGGACCTACGGAAGGTGAACTGTGGTTAGTCGGAGAAGGGGAGTGAAAGACTGACAGTAGGTTTGGACTACGGGCATGCGTGAAAATAACCATTTCCCATTTCCTTAGAGGGTAATAATTTGACACTCGTTGCATTGCCAACTCAATCTTTATTTCCCTTCTCAGCATAAGAGTGCGAACGTATTAAAAAGATCGGTCGTGGCTATCCACCTTATCGGGCAATGTACCAGGACAGGTAGGAGACGGGACCGTGTTTCATTTTAGAAATGTTGACGACTGTGTCCTTATGTTTATACGATATTATTTATATGCCACCATGTACTGTCGAGTGTAGCGTGGCGTGTTTTCTTTTTTAAAGGGCATCAGAAACAGGGGATGCCGACGTGGCATGTTTTTTGACTGGCGGGCCCGCCCCACCACCTTCGACGGCGTGCATCCTAGGTTCGAGCGGTGGTGCCGCCCACCAGCACATTATTGTGCAATTTTCCATGTGGAACCTGAATTCCGGCGCTGAGATGATGCTCATGTCGAACACAGAGAATTCTGAAAGAAGCTACTAAAAATAAATACTTTGAATTCTGAAAGTACTAAATTTAAATACATTACAATTTTGTTTGAAAGGTAATACACATACTGCTCATCGAAATAATATAAATGCAGTACAAATTTCTACTTCGAAAAATAGACCTAAAAATGCTAGCAAATAACCTAGGATGAATATAGGATTCATTCTCCCCTATATATTTCGTCGGCGGCGGCTAACGCGTGCTGCAACACATGTTCAGAGAACTCTCTCCGTCTGCAGTGTGCTGCCAGTATCTTGTCCAGAGGGTAAGGCCTCAGTGTATGTTCCAGACTTAAGCCATACATTACCATTGTTGGTTCCTCTTCCCAGGCTTTAACCTCATGATCGTACAGTCTGATAAAATTCCTATAGTATATGCAACCGGGTTTGACTGTGGGGTGTAACCTGGTGTCAATGGAGATAGACCGATTGTAACCAACGAAGAGGGCACGACTTCCAATGTCGCCGACGGTCTCGAGAGATCGGTTTTCCGTGTCCACCCGGTACAACACCGGTTGCCCTTTGGCGAAATCCCCATTCAACACAAGAAGCAGATCACCATCTGACTCCACAAGGTAAAATTTGTAGGTTCCGCATACCTGTTCAAAGACTGGGGCCGAAATTATTTTGGCCATCGTGACAGTGCTCGCGCGCTGCTCTAACTGGATGTTGATCGACAAGATGTCTCCATTCTAAAGTAATGCATATACTTCCCCTCGGAATGACGTCATGCAGACCAGAAGCGTATCAGGAGGTGGCGAATACAATCCTTCTCCAAATGATCCATTGATTTTCCCCGTTCGGGTGCTCTCATCGGCCCATGCAATATGATCTGGATAATCAGTGCAAACAAACACCATCGTCGAGGACTTCGTCACGACGACAGATTGCAGAACATAAGATGGTATGTGTGCTTGAAACTTAGTGTTAGACTTATGAGTGATTGGGTTCAGAAGCTGAATCTGGTACGGCTCCACCCTCTGAGCAAGCACGATGACGCCACGAGAAACACCGACGAAGTATAATCTTTTGGAAGAAGAGGGCATCAGTTAGCACTAAGATGTTTACAATGGAAAATATCAATAAATATCGGATGTGAATGTGAACCTATGATGGACGTCCATTAGATTTGTCCTCAAGCAACGACCAGTGGCGAGGTTGAGGAAGGTGAAGTCGCCAACGTCTGGAAGTGTGCGATCTATCATGATCCAGTTGTTGAGATGGAATTCGGGCACCTTTAAAATGCGGCGCCAATCGGTGTAGACTTCCCGACAAGCAGCATAGGTGTCGACGTACTCCTCTTTCTCCAGCAAATAGTTGGCGATCTTGCAAAGTGGGTCGGCCGGGAGATCGGACCAGTTCCTCTTCATCCGGCTACTGGCCATGGCTTACGTGCGGGAATGTTTTGATCGAGGAAGAAAGAAGAATTACCACTACGAGGAGAAGAAGAAGAGGATAACAAACAAGGGAGACGAAGCGGAACTGCCACTGCGAGGAGACGAGAAGATGGGGGAGAAGAAGCGAAACTGCCAATTCAAGTTTGGATCAACGGGCTTTTTTTTCGGAACTAGCGCGTGAACCAGCCACGCACTGCATGCAAGTTTTGATCAAACAGACTGACATGTGGGACCTGCTAAAAATTCCGTGAAGTTCTCCCCGTGCATAGTGCGTTGACAGGTGGCATGTTTTCTGATGGCGGGCCCGCCTCCTCCACCTTCGACGGCGTGCATCCCAGGTTCGAGGGCTGGTGCCGCCCACCAACACATTATTGTACAATTTTCCATGCTTTGTCGCAACCAGCTCTGCTCTGCTCTGCTCCTCTGCTCCTGCCCCCGCCACTCCGCTCAGTCATGCAGCGCTCTCGTCATCCCCTTGGGCCGTCGTCCTCCCGCCCTCCCCACCCTGCCATCCTCTCACGTGCCCTCCCCTCCCCTCCATGCCCTGTCTCCTTGCCGCCACCCACCGCTCAGGCGCGTCTGGAAACGAAAACCGAGAGTCGGCCGTTCGGTTAGAGGCCCAACAATGCTGGTTATCCGGATCCCGCTTGGAGATGGATCCTGCGAGGCTTGAGAGCACAGATATGTCTCCTGCACGACTGGAGAGCACGGAATCTCCTTTAAGTCTGGAGAGCACAGAGGACAACAAAACAGGGGGAGAGGAAGCGGGGTGCAGAGCTTTGGAGGTATGGAGCCCGGAGAAGGTGCCGTGCATCCACATTGAAGGGTAAGAACTGTGATTCCTTTTCTGTATACCCCAATTAGCGTTTCTAGTCCCGTGGTGATGGCAAGGATATGGGTTGGTAACCGCAGGACGTCTGTACAGCTTGTCCTTGAAGGGAATATGCCCGAGAGGCAATAATAAAGTGGTTATTATCTTATTCCTTGTTTATGATAAATGTTTATTTTGCATGCTATAATTGTATTAATTTGGAAACGTTAATACATGTGTGTTTAATAAACAAAAGGAAAGTTCCTAGTTATGCCTCTCTTATAAACTAGCTCGTTGATTAACAAAATGATCAAGGTTTCCTGATCATGGACATTGGATGTCGTTAATAACGAGGTCACAACATTGGTGGAATGATGTGATGAACATTCATCCGAAGTATAGCATTACAATCAGAGTCATTATGTGTATATTGCTATAACATCATACGAAGTAATCTTAGTCCTTAGACCATGAGATCATGTTAATTCCTAACACCGGAAGAGTATCTTGATAACATCAAACATCACACCGTAACAGGGTGACTATAAAGGTGGGTTCAGTGCTACGAAGGTGTTATGTTGAGGCTCATGGATCAATAGTGGGATTTGGCCATCCCGATGACGGATAGATATACTCTGGGCCCTCTCAGTGATATCACATTAAGATAGCTTGCAAGCATGTGATGTGATCACTAGAATGTTATATCACGGGAACGAGAAAAGAGTGCATGTCGGTAACGAGATGAAACTAGGTATTTTGATGCCAATGATCGAATCTCGGACATGTAATATATCGTGAGACAAAGGGATTTAGTTACGACGTTAAAGGTTCACACGATCACAAGGGTCATCGTTGAATATGTGGGAGTCAGTACGGATCTCCAGGTCCCGCTGTTGATTATTGATCAGAGAGGGGTCTCGATCATGTCTACATTATTCGTGAACCGTAGGGTGACACACTTAAGGGATACCGACACCATTTAGGAGCAAATATGTTTCAGATAAATATTAAGAAAGCACTAGAATTATTTCAATAGACACTGAAACTGTTTCAGGTGAAATTGCTGAAATTGGTTCTACATGTAATATTGAAATGTTGCAGGGGGTTTTATGTGAATGTTTGTTCATTAAAGTAATTTACAAAATTCTGAATAAAATTAATAAAAGAGTTTTATTAAATGAGAAACCATTAAATTTGGAGAAATTTAATGCATTTAAAGTGGAGACTGTAAAAGAGAATGTGAAGGGGCATTTTAATGTGGAGGGGGTTGATGCACAGCGCCCAGAAAAGTGCTTGGTGCGTGGTTGATATAGAGCTCGTTGGGAACCCCAAGAGGAAGGTATGATGAGCACAGTAGAAAATTTCCCTCAGTTATGAAACCTAGGTTTAATTGAACCAGTAGGAGCAAGGAAACACCTCAAAGGTGTTACTAGCTGAGCTTTGGCAGGGCGCACTACCGGTGCTAGTAGAAACACAACACAACCATAAAACTTTGTCCCCAACTTACGATGAGATTGTCAATCTCATCGTGTTTTGCGGAAAATAAAGGATTAAACGTATCGAATGGAAATAAGTAAAAGTTTGCAGAAAGTAAACACAAAGCAGTAAAAGATTGTAGATTGTATGTAAAAGATAAGGACCGGGATCCATAGTTCACTAGAGGTGGCTCTCCTTAGATAGATAACATGTTGGGTGAACAAATTATAGCAGGGCAATTGACAAACACCGAGAAAGCAATACATGCATATACTAATCATCTTGACTCCTTTGAGACTTGATTAGGCATTACAACATAATACATAGACCGCCATCCAACTGCATCTATGACTAATAATCCACCTTCAGGTTATCATCCGAACCCCCTCCAGTATTAAGTTGCAAGCAACAAATTATTGCTTTACGAACTGTGTGTAAACTAACAATACGATTGTTCTATGAACAAAGGATTGTTGTTTTCTCCCTAGTAGCAACAACACATCTAGTACCTTAGAGATTTCTGTCACTTCACCCGATTACCAGAGGCATGAACCCACTATCGAGCATAAATACTAACTCTTGGAGTTGCTAGCATCTACTTGGCCAAGATAGCTACTAACAACGGAAAGCATGCAAGTTCACAAATAACAAAGACATGATAGAATCAATAATCAATCTGAAATAGCATCTCAATATCCATCAGATCCCCGCAAACACAACATGTAGAATTACAAATAGATGATCTTGATCATGAACGGAGCTCACAAGATCTAGACATGAAAGCAAAAAGGAGGAGAACCAGCCATCTAGCTACTACATGGATCCATTGTCCAAGGATGAACTACTCACGCATCACACCGGAGGCTTGCATGGTGATGAAGAAGGCCTCCAGGGTAAATTCCCCTCTCCGGCAGGGTGCCGGGAAGAGCTTCAGATCCCTCCCAGGGATGGAGATGACGGCGGCTACAGACTCTTTCATGGATTTTTGATCGGGTACTTAGGGTTTTCGTCCCGAGGGCATCTTATAGTCGGAAGGAGAGGCCGAGGGGGTGCCTAGGCTGGCCACACCACCCCCTGGCGCGGGCCAGGCCTGGCCGCGTGGCCAGGTGGTGTGGCCGCCCTCTGGCCCTTGTCCGTCTCGTATTTTGGCACTTGATCCCTTCCGGAAAATAGGCACTTTGGCTTTTGTCCCATCCAATTCTGAGAATATTCATTTTCTGACTTTCCTGGAACCAAAAACAGCAGAAAACAGGCAGCTGGCACTGAGGCTCTTGTTAATAGGTTAGTCCAAGAAATCATATGAAAAGTACTCCAAAGTTGGAACAAAACACAAGAAAGTGGATAAAACCAAGCATGGAACATTAAAAATTATAGATACATTTGCAATGTATCAACATCCCCAAGCTTAACTCCTGCTCTTCCTCGAGTAGGTAAGTGATAAAAAGCAAGAATAATTTTTGAGGTGGCATGCACCATCAAAAGACTTGATCAAAGTATTTGCAAAGCATTCAAAGTTGAGAGCATAGTACTTGAATCATAACATGAAAGACAAAGTTCTAGCAATAAGCAAAGAAACTATGATGCAACATGAAAATGCACAAACAAAAGATTCATGAATAACAATGCTTTGCAAGACATTTGTTTGTTTCACATAAAGAAAACATAGCATAATAGTATTCAGCTTGTCCCTCAATAGAGTAGCAAATATAAATGCATAGGACACCTTCAAAGTTCATAAGAGTGACTAGATACAATAGTTTAAAATAAGCAATAACAAGTTATGCATCAATCAACTAGTCTTGGGACAATGCACATAGAACTATGGATGGCCACTATGCTCTCAAAGTAGGTGCATAAATATAGAAGGTGTAGACTCAATATAATGGTAGAAGAAAGGCCTTTTGTAAAAGGAAGTAGGGATTCAAGTATCATAAAGAGCTTCCAAAAATTATGGTACTTGTAGTTTTCAGCTCTCATTGCCCCTATCATAAGCATCTTGAAGGTGATTAAGGTTCAAGTGACACAACTAAGAGGATATGCTTGACAAGTTATAAACCGAAATCTCATGCCCCTTACTTACGAAGACCGATCCTCATGCTACTCAACTTTAGTCACGAGTAAGCTCTTGTCATTTTAAGTATATGTGTATCATTAAGAACCGCCAACGGGGTACCCCTTGCACATGATACGGGAGCTTTCCCATAACCAAAATGACAAGGCAAGCAGACAATGAGCATCTCAGCGATCTTTTTATTTGCTATTTGCATAGGTTTTTATTGAGGATGATTCATGGAGTGCTCATTATGGTGATGCTGCAAGTTTCCACCGTGATTAGGCATGGCTTAGGCTAGCGGCCCAGGCGTTTCTCTAACACACATACAAACTCCATGATCTTACAAGTTCCACTTTTATTTCACACCGCCGGGATCCGTAAGCAAAAGAACATGATATCAACGGGGTACAAAGTAAAAGTGCAATGTTGAAAGCGTTCCCCATGGTACACGGCTCTGCTAATTTTAACTTATAAGGCGCAAGCATATACGCAACAAAGAAGGACCCAATGGTTCAAGTTTATTAGAGGCAATAAAGTAAAGTGTGCCATCAAGTTCGTGAGAGCTTTAATCACTAGTTTTCTCATAACAAGTGGAAGGTAAACAAAAGCATGAATATACTTGGAATAGCATAAGCTAGTAGGTAGGTATGGTGGACTCTTTGGAATAACTTGGTTTAGGGAGTTGGATGCATGAGTGGAACTCATACTTTGTTGTGGAGGCTAGAAAAAGACTGGGAGCGACAAACTAAGAGAGCAATAATGGTCATAATCATGCAGAGCGACAAAACATCATTGATCAAAGCATAAAGTGATACTACAAGTTGAAAAATAAAGGATCATAAAGGCTATGGTGACTTTGGATAGTCATAACATGGTGTGAGCATGCGCCAAGTCAACCCAAATAAAGCATCAAAGGAGAATACCACTATACTATGCTTTAATATGCTAAAACAATGCATGATTCATCCAAGGCACATTAAGCAATCTCAATTGTTTATAACAAGTCATGCTACAGCAAAGAATACTAAGCATAAATCCAAAACAATATCAAGCATGGCATGAAAAAGCATATGCCACAGTCAAAAACGAGCTCTTTTTACCACATAAGTATGAACTTTCCTACTCTTTTCCAAACCAAACCAAACTATTTGAAAACCAATGTATGAAAGAGGGGGTCCAACCAATTTATTCAGAAAACTAAGCAAACCAAGAAAACTAAAAACCAAAACAAAAACGAAAAAGAAGACGCTCCAAGAACAACACAACTGTGCATGAAACAATAAAAATGAAGCGTTTGGAAGGAACTTGGAATTTTTATTGATGAAGAAGGGGACGACTTGGGAATCCGCAAGCTTTGACGCTTGTACTTCTTGGATATTTCTTGGGGTGACACGCGCATCCCCAAGCTTGAGCTTTAGTCCATCCATCATCTCATTACTCATTCCTTCCATACACCTAAATTTTTTCCTTCATACAAAACTTCACACAATCTCATTAGCAACATTAGTGCACTCAAGATAAATAAGTCTTAAGGTTCAGTTATAACACCAAATAAACTTCCATTAGAACACTAGATACTGTATCACTTCCCTCAAAAAGCTCAATTCCCCAAAAGAACTCCAAAAGGAACCAACAAGAAGCAAATGTAGAAAATGGCAGAAATCTGTCAAAACAGACCAGCAGGTAAATACGAATTTTTTCGAAGACCTTATGTTGCTCAAATCAAAAAGTGTTGAAATAACCAAAGTTATATAACAACCTGGGGAAGAACCACAAAAAGTTACAGCTTAATCCGACATATAGATCTCTCTAACGAATGTTTACGGTGAAGCACAAAAATCTGTTTCGGGACAGCAACTTTCTCAATCATTACTTCACTCTCATTAGAGGTTACTCTTGGAACAAAAAGCAAATAAAAAGGATAAGGAGAGGTTATTACAGAGGTAATAACTTCCAAGACTCATCTAAAACTTTTGGGTTATCTCCCAAAAGTACTTTTCTTTAACGTCTTTAAGTTAGGCATAAGAAGCAAGAAAAAGGATCAAGTATTCTCAAATGAAGAAGCATTAAGATCAATACCAGAAATATTTCCACAAGGCAAGGTATATCATCCAAGTAAGTTCTAGAGGATCCTTTCTCAATGCTCTTGGGTTCACTATTCTCATCAAAAGGGTTTGTAGGAACAATCCAATCAAGATTCTTTTCTATGGCATCATGTATTGCTACTAGTTTAAAGGGTATTGGTATCTTAGGTTCCTCCCCATTAGGTTCGGTTTTGTTCATCTTTTCTCGTGTACCAACAACATCTACACATGAGCCTAGCATATTGAAACATTCAAAAACTTTTCTAGCTTCCTTGGCAACATCATAGAACTCCTTGAACAAAGTTTCTAGAATAAAATCCCTCTTTTCAGGATCCTCAATTTCTTTAAGTTTAAGAAACATTACTTGCATTAAGGGGTTGAGATTAACAAACCTAGCTTCTAACATGTGAATTAAAGAAGCTGCAGTAATCTTATAATTTGGAGCAAGTTCTACAAGGGATCTATCCTCGGTATCTTCATGTTTGCTAACATGATTAAAGAATTCTTCAATATTATCTTTCCCAATTATAGAACCACTACCAACTGAAAGGTCTTTCAAGGTGAATGTAGGGATCAACATGGTGATCTAAGGAAGAGGTGACAACTAAAGGATACTTAATTTTTTTGTGTTTTTGATAAAGAAAGCAAACTAGTAAAACTAATTTTTGTGAGTTTTTGATAAAGAAACAAGCAAACAAAGCAAAAATAAAACTAAGCAAAACAAAAACAACAAATTAAAGAGATTGGTTATGAGGGACTCCTCTTGTGAAGATGTCCTTGACTCCCCGGCAACGGTGCCAGAAAATCGCTTGATGGCTCAATGCACGGCGCCCAGAAAAGTGCTTGGTGCGTGGTTGATGTAGAGCTTGTTGGGAACCCCAAGAGGAAGGTATGATGAGCACAACAGCAAGTTTCCCTCAGTTATGAAACCAAGGTTTAATCAAACCAGTAGGAGCAAGGAAACACCTCAAAGGTGTTACTAGCCGAGCTTTGGCAGGGCGCACTACCGGTGCTAGTAGCAATGTGGAGACCTGCACAATACAACCATAGAACTTTGTCCCCAACTTGCGATGAGGTTGTCAATCTCACCGTGTTTTGCGGAAAACAAAGGATTAAACGTATCGAATGGAAAGAAGTAAAAGTTTGCAGAAAGTAAACACAAAGCAGTAAAAGATTCTAGATTGTATGTGAAAGACAAGGACCGGGATCCATAGTTCACTAGAGGTGGCTCTCCTTAGATAGATAACATGCTGGGTGAACAAATTACAGCGGGGCAATTGACAAACACCGAGAAAGCAATACATGAATATACTAAGCATCTTGACTCCTTTGAGACTTGATTGGGCATTACAACATAATACATAGACCGCCATCCAACTGCATCTATGACTAATAATCCACCTTCAGGTTATCATCTGAACCCCCTCCAGTATTAAGTTGCAAGCAACAGATTATTGTTTTACGAACTACGTGTAAAGTAAACAACACGATTGTTTTATGAACAAAGGATTGTTGTTTTCTCCCTAGTAGCAACAACACATCTAGTGCCTTAGAGATTTCTGTCACTTCCCCCGATTACCAAAGGCATGAACCCACTATCGAGCATAAATACTAACTCTTGGAGTTGCTAGCATCTACTTGGCCAAGATAGCTACTAACAACGGAAAGCATGCAAGATCACAAATAACAAAGACATGATAGAATCAATAATCAATCTGAAATAGCATCTCAATATCCATCGGATCCCCGGAAACACAACATGCAGAATTACAAATAGATGTTCTTGATCATGAACGGAGCTCACAAGATTTAGACATGAAAGCACAAAGGAGGAGAACCAGCCATCTAACTACTACATGGATCCGTAGTCCAAGGATGAACTACTCACGCATCACACCGGAGGCTTGCATGGTGATGAAGAAGGCCTCCAGGGTGAATTCCCCTCTCCGGCAGGGTGCCGGGAAGAGCTTCAGATCCCTCTCGATCTAGGGATGGAGATGACGGCGGCTACAAACTCTTTCGTGGATTTTTGATCGGGTACTTAGGGTTTTCATCCCGAGGGCATCTTATAGTCGGGAGGAGAGGCCGAGGGGGTGCCAGGTGGTGTGGCCGCCCTCTAGCCCTTCTCCGTCTCATATTCTGGCACTTGATCCCTTATGGAAAAAAAGGCACTTTGGCTTTTGTCCCGTCCAATTCTGAGAATATTCATTTTCTGACTTTCGTGGAACCAAAAACAGCAGAAAAGAAGGCAACTAGCACTGTGGCTCTTGTTAATAGGTTAGTCCAAGAAATCATATGAAAAGTACTCCAAAGTTGGAACAAAACACAAGAAAGTGGATAAAACCAAGCATGGAACATCAAAAATTATAGATACATTTGCAATGTATCAGGGGTTACCACCACATGAATGGGGCAGGTGAAGAGACACTCTCCCCTCCTCCTATAAAAGGCCCCCCTCTCACTCCTTCTTCCTCACACCTCCTCGTGAAGGATCTCTCTCCCGCTCTAGTATTATTTCCCCATGGTCTCGGATTAGCGAGATACATGTTCCCGGTGGCTTTATCTGGAAAGGAGTTGCTGCTTCCGCTGCTTTGCTAGAGCGAGGGACAGAGGTTGTCGGGGTACCAGACGTGCGTGCGATCACGGATGCACCGCTGCTTTGCGGTGCTGGACTTGGTGGTACTAGAATTAATGGAGCTAGATCTGATGGACGTGCTGGAGCCAGACCTGCTGGACTTCATCATGATCTTGAGATCGGCAAGCGTACGACTACATCATCCACGAGTTCCTACTCGTTAACAAAACTCGTTGTCTTCGAGGGTAAGTTCTCCA
This sequence comes from Avena eriantha, assembly GCA_910589775.1. Lineage (NCBI taxonomy): Eukaryota > Viridiplantae > Streptophyta > Magnoliopsida > Poales > Poaceae > Avena > Avena eriantha. The sequence continues at coordinate 122,007,714 of OU342741.1, read as the reverse complement.
TGGATGTATATCCACCTATTGCTCTATATCTAGTAGATAGATCTTGGCGTATAGTTCTCATCGTAGGAATTTTTTTGTTTTCTATGCTGCGAACCCCAACAGTGGTATCAGAGCCTGATATATGTGTAGTTGCTTTGCACAGGTAGTACACATATGTTTATATGTGGGCGATGATGATCATGTTATTGCTTCTTTCATGTATTTTGGATACTGGTGGCATAGTGGGATGAAGCGTCCTGGACCAACCTTACATGTCATCGTACATGAGACTGGTTCCATGACTAACATGCAACTAGTTTTGCATAAGTGGCTAGCGGGTGTCTGTCTCTCCTACTATAGTCAATATCTGGTTTACAACGAGTTGCTAATAACTTGGTTATCCTCGTTGTGGTTCCATGTTCGTAGGTAAGAATGGTTCTATCTCCGAAAGCCCTAAGCCACGTAAAACTTGCAATGGATAAATTAGAGGCGTCTAGTTTAGATTGTTGCTGGGCTAGTGTCATGATATGGTAATGTTGTAAGTAGATGTATGATAGATACCCTTACAACACACCTAACGTGTAAGTTCCATAGACCTTGGCCTTACACACAAAGGAATGATAGAAATCATACCACGATGCATATGATGGTGATCAAATGTAGGGACCATATCATTCCACTTTACACATATGATGTTCACATCTTATATTGCTTGTTTGGCATTTTAGTAGCATTATAAGATGATCCCTCATTTAAATATCAAGATAAAGATGTGTTCTTCCTTAAGTATGCACCGTTGTATGGATCGTGTTTCGAGACATCACGTGATGATCGGGTGTACTCAACTCCACCCTTTCATACAATGGGTGTAAGGCAGTTTTACACACGCGAGTACTAAGGTTCTTACTTGGCGAGCCTAGCATGTACAGACATGGCCTCGGAACACGGACCGAAAGGTTAAGCATGAGTCATATGGTTGATATGATGCCCATATTGATGCTCGCCTTTGAAGCTACACCGACTCACGTGATGATCGGACTTGGTGTAGTGGATTTGGTTCATGTAATCACCAAAAAGGCACGAGGGATGTCGTTTTTGAGTGGGAGTTCATTTCTAATTTGGATTAGTCGAATTCAATTTGTCATAAACTAAATCGAAGTGATTGTGCATAATTTTTTGTAGTCATTGGCGTCTGTTCACTACCTTATGCATTGTTTTAATTGAGATAATAGAACTATAGAATTCTGGATATTTACTTTACGAACTGGTATCGTATTGTTTTGAATGTCAATTTAAAGTTTATATGTCCTATTGCAAACTTTCAGCAAACTCTATTTACTCCATGAAGTTGAATAAGTAGTATTAAATCAAGAGTAAGAATTCCAATGTTAGTATCTAATGTATCATGTTTGCCTCCATGATTATTGATATTCAAAAGTTGTTTTAATATCAAGATTATATAGGAGCTGAAAATTGTTTCAGAAACCATCATGTGTGAAAGATATTGTAATATCTGAAACAATATTTTTGGTTGCATTATGATAGAGTATAATTTAGCAAAATACATGTTCTCATATTGTATGAGAATTTGTGAAGGATGGAGATGCTAAGCATCCGGATCTCCCAAAAAGGTTTTGGGAACTAACATTATACTCACGATTCTTCCTTACAGGCTATAGTAGCTTGATCATGAAAGTTATCATGATAAGGATGAATAGAATATGTAAGTAAAATGTTTACTACACTAATAGATTACTAAAAATGGATTTTTGAAAGAACACCAAACATTTGATGATGGTGATCCACTTCAAAGTGTAAGTCCAAAGGTATTAGTATTTTACTATATACGCTTTGTACTATGTGTCATGTGAATGACACCACTATTGATGTTGATATATTATTTTAAAAGGAAAAGGAATTGCTGAAAGAGAATCTATAAGATATTTGGCAGAGAAAAAGTTGCAAATGTCCAGCTTAGGTATATAGAAGATATACATGTTATGGTTGTATTCCTTGCTTGTTAAACAATGTGGTTCTTAGGTACTGGATACCGGAATTGGATACCGAATTGGTTGGTATGAAGTGTCATACAGGACAACGCAATTAATGAACTGCAATGGCCTAAGTAACTAGCAAGAGAATAAGTGATGATGTTCATCGAAAATAAATAAAGTGTTATTGTGTTTTTCGTTGTCGTCAAACCTAGCCTTCAAGATTTTTTTTAATAATTGTTATTTTTTACGGTATTATGAGAACAATGGTTGTTCAAATAATTACCGTATTCCATAAAGGATGGATGAAATTTTACAAGTCTGGTGGGAGAAATCACATCCATAAACACTACTGCTAAAATGTCGCAAGACAAATGATTGAAAGATCACTTATGAAGTGATATTGATGTTTAAATTATATTGGAAAGAAAACATGAAGAAACTCCATGTTGATGGATTTTTGGAGTCTTTGATTTTGATCAATTGACGCTTATGAAACTTTCCTCGAGATAATTGAAACTCCGTCCATAGGCCAAAGAGGAACGGATGACTAACTTGTTGAATATTATACATATTGATGTATATAGTCCATTATATGTAGCCATATGCGATGGATCTTTTTTTCTTCATATACTTTCTCCAGAAATTTGAGTGAATATATCTATATATTTACTTAATAAGGAAGAAGTATGAAACATTTGAAAATTATTCAAAGACTTTCAAGATGAAGTGAAAAATCATTGTAACAAGAAAATAAAAGAGTTTATGATTTGATCATAAAGGAAGATATTTGAGTTACATGTTTAGCAAAACACTTAAGATTTGAGGAATTGTTCCATGATTTTTGTTTTCCGGTAAACCATAGGAGTATGGCATATTCGAGAGATGAAATCAAACCATGTTTGACATGGTAAGAACAAATGTGTCATTTATAAAAATGCCATTATGTTTTAAGGATTGAAGCTTTAGAGACTACCGCTTTTTCACTGAAAAGAACACCATCGTGATCCGTTGAAATGACACCATATAAGTTATCGTTTGGGATAAAACCCGAATTGTATTTTATTAAATTTTGGTATGCTATGCATAAGTAAAATGTTTACAACCAAAGTTGGATAAGCACGTCTTTGTAGGTTATCCCAAAGAATTTGTTGGGAATTTCTCCATAACACCAAGGACCAAAGAGTTTGTCGCTTGGAACGTCAAGTTTCTTCAGAAGGAAATTTTCGCGAAAAGTTAAGTGGGAGGACAATAGAACTTTGATAAGGTTGTTGAACCTTAGCTATATGTGCTAAGTAGCGCAGCGCCAAAAAGTGTCCTAGTGGCGGCCACAATGCTCATGGCTCCCGTGATTACAAAGGTTGTGATCTCGGAGATTAGAGTTCCTATTGAACCTTGTGGGTCGGTAAGAATCAAATAGTGTGATTTGATAAGCAAGTCGTTCTTGTTTTGACAATGATGAACCGACTACATGCAAAGAAGCGATGATGGGCCTGACTCCATAAAATGACTAGAACTCATAAAATCCGTGATAGTATCCATACACGAGAAATCAAGTTTCTGAACTTGGAAGACCCTCCGGAAAGGCGTGAAGCCTATCAGCCGTGTTTGTACCTATAAAGAAATAGACATGGATGTTTAACATCTATGAAATAGTCGACATGTCGGAAAGAAGTTTACGACAATGTTCAAGGAGTTGACTATGACAAGATTTGATCTTTCATAGCGATATTTTGTCTTGACGGATTAATGTAGCAACCACTACATATAATTTGATGTATGGTAGTTGAACAAACAAAACAATGTTCTTCTAATAGAATGGTTACCTAGGACGTGTACAAGACACGGTCCGAAGGGTTTTGTTAATTCAAAGGGTGCTAAAAGGGCATGCAAACTTCAATAGTTGAAGTAAGCATAGCGGATTTGGAATCTTCACCATGATGAAACTGTTAAAAGAGTTTAAATTCATCGGAGATGATGAAGATGCTTGCATTTGCAAGAAATTAAGTGGGAGCACTGAGACATATTTCTAATACGTTATGTAGAGAACATATTGTTGATTGGAAATGATGTATCTTGTATTGACACAAGTTAAGAATTTCATTAAAATAAGATTTCGATGAAAGACTTGGGCAAAACCGGAATATTTAGCATGAATATCTATATGGATAGATTGAGGCGCTAATATGGTTGTGCCAGACATACATATATGAGATATTTAAAGGGTTCAATATGGAAACAACAAGAAAGGTTCTTGCTGCATGGAAAGGATTGTATCAAGATTCAAGTGTTTCAACACTTGGTGAGTCAAATCACATGAAGATTTCGATCGATTATACCGTGATATGTATATATCCAGAATGTCCTATGCTCTAAATGTTATGAGCACATACCAGAATGATTCATAAGATGATCATTGGACAATAGTAAAGATATTCTTATGAGCTTTGGAAGAACTAAGAATATATCATGTATAAGTGACAAATAGTTAAAGGTAGTTCATTGTAAAGTGTTACATTGATACTAGTTTTGTCACAAGATACAAATTAAATTTATCTCAATTTAGACTATGGGTGGGACAATGTAATGGAAAGGATGTTCCATGATGGATTTGGATAAGTTCCAAAGTTGAAACATTGTGACGGATACTACAACAAAAGGATAAATATATGACTGCTATAGTAGCAGCAAAGGAGGGCATTTGTGTTATGTAGTTTGTTATCAAACTAGGTCTGGTTCAAAGTGGGCTAATAGTATGAAGGTATACTGTATGACAATAATATCAACATATTTTAACTGAAACTAACTAAAGGTCTCACCAAAGGACCAAATGTATACAATGCCATCTCATTTGAGAATGAGTGACGCGTAGAGATGCAAAGACATGCAAATACACACGGACCTAAAACTGTCAGAGCCAAAGATTATGTTAACCACTAGAAATCGCGTATATGCAACACCAAAAAGCCATAGGTGTTCAATACGCAAAGTTTTTCAAACTAGATTATTGACTCTAGTGCAAGTGGGAGACTGAAGGGAATATGCCCGAGAGGCAATAATAAAGTGGTTATTATCTTATTCCTTGTTTATGATAAATGTTTATTTTGCATGCTATAATTGTATTAATTTGGAAACGTTAATACATGTGTGTTTAATAATCAAAAGGAAAGTTCCTAGTTATGCCTCTCTTATAAACTAGCTTGTTGATTAACAAGATGATCAAGGTTTCCTGATCATGGACATTGGATGTCGTTAATAACGAGGTCACAACATTGTTGGAATGATGTGATCAACATTCATCCGAAGTATAGCATTACAATCAGAGTCATTATGTTTATATTGCTATTAAATCATACAAAGTAATATTAGTCCTTAGACCATGAGATCATGTTAATTGCTAACACCGGAAGAGTATCTTGATAACATCAAACGTCACACCATAACAGGGTGACTATAAACGTGGGTTCAGTGCTATGAAGCTGTTATGTTGAGGCTCATGGATCAAGAGTGGGATTTGTCCATCCCGATGATGGATAGATATACTCCGGGCCCTCTCGGTGCTATCACATTAAGATAGCTTGCTAGCATGTGATGTGATCACTAGAATGTTATATCACGGGAACGAGAAAGGAGTGCATGTCGGTAACGAGATCAAACTAGGTATTTGGATGCCAGTGATCGAATCTCGGACATGTAATATATCGCGAGACAAAGGGATTTAGTTATGACGTTAAAGGTTCACACGATCACAAGGGTCATCGTTGAATGTGTGGGAGTCAGTACGGATCTCCAGGTCCCGCTGTTGATTATTGATCAGAGAGGTGCCTCAATCATGTCTGCGTTATTCGCGAACCGTAGGGTGACACACTTAAGGCATACCGACACCATTTAGGAGAAAATATGTTTCAGATAAATATTAAGAAAGCGCTAGAATTATTTCAATAGACACCGAAACTGTTTTGGGTGAAATTGCTAAAATTGGTTTTGCATGTAATATTGAAATGTTGCGGTGGGTTTTCTGTGAATGTTTGTTAATTAAAGTAATTAACAAAATTCTGAATAAAATTAATAAAAGAGTTTTATTAAATGAGAGACCTTTAAATTTGGAGAAATTTAATGCATTTAAAGTGGAGACATTAAAAGAGAATTTGACGCGGCATTTTAATGTGGAGGGGGTTACCACCACATGAATGGGGGAGGTGAAGGGACACCCTCCCCTCCTCCTATAAAAGGCCCCCCTCTCACTCCTTCCTCACACATCCTCATGAAGGATCTCTCTCCCCCTCTAGTATTATTTCCCCATGGTCTCGGATTAGCGAGATACATGTTCCCGGTGCTTTATCTGGAAAGGAGTTGCTGCTTCCGCTGCTTTGCTGGAGCGAGGGACGGAGGTTGTCGGGGTACCGGACGTGTGTGCGATCACGGATGCACCGCTACTTTGCGGTGCTGGACTTGGTGGTGTTGGACTTGCTGGAGCTGGATCTGATGGACGTGACATCACGATCTTGAGATCGGCAAGCTTACGACTACATCATCCACGAGTTCCTCCTCGTTAACAAAACTCATTGTCTTGGAGGGTAAGTTCTCCATGGATGTATATCCAACTGTTGCTCTGTATCTAGTAGATAGATCTTGGCGTATAGTTCTCATCGTAGGAATTTTTTTGTTTTCTATGCTGCGAACCCCAACATGCCTTGAGCATGATGCTTTTTCAAGCGAGCATGAAGGCACTGAAACGTGTGGCGGTGCGGATGATGATGAGAAAGCATATCCAGATGTGGCTGCTGACCCTGATAGGATGGAGAGTAGGGAATATTTGGTTGATTCGAACTTTGAGCCTGACTATGGGACTGATGAGGAAGAGGAATGTGAAGATGTGGAAATGGGATGTAGATACGACGACGAAGACGTGGACAGTCCAGTGATACACTTTGATAGGGACAATCATACAATTGATGGGGGGATTGTCTTTGATAATGTGGAGGACTGCAGATATGCAGTTGCAACCTATGCAATCAGAGTTGGGTTCGAATTTATCATTGAAAAGAGCGACTAAAAGAGATTTAGGGTGCACTGTAGGGAAAGTAATGTGTGTAAATGGAGATTAAATGCATCTCCAATGCGGGGTGGACACACATTTCAGGTTGCAATAGCTACATTTAGTTTTAGTCTTTCTCATATTTATTCTGATGATAACTAGCTCTGAATTATTTGGATTCTTATCGAATGCAGATCAATGTAAACACGAAGAAACACAACTACCCTAATACTTCTTTAAGTGGTAAAATTAGACAGGTGACTACCAAGTGGATTGATGCTACTGTACTTGACTGGGTGAGGCAGGATCATAACATTGGACCTACTAAACTCAGAGCAAAGATTAGCAAAAAGTTTAACATTCTGATTCTGTCTTTGATGGGAAGGAGATGGCTCTAGACTTCATTCAAGGAAAGTGGAATGACAGTTTTCATATGTTGTTTAGTTTCAAAGCTCCGGTAGAGAAAACATCACCTGGTAGTGTTGTTTACATCGATTACGAGGTTGTGAAAGGGAGAGAAAAGGTCTCGAGGGGGCCAGGTATAAGCAGGCATATAAGATATGCTTCAGGAGATGTTTTGTTTGCCTGAAGGCATGCTGGAAGGGGTTCCTAGACGGCTGTAGGAATACTTGGCAATAGGCGCAACTTCTTTAACATGGAAGTTCAGGGGACATGTTGTTTCTGCTTGTGCTTTGGACGTGCATAATTGGCTTCTACCCGTAGCTTATGCTGTTCTTGAGGGTGAATCAAATGAAAGCTGGACATGGTTCATGCAGAGACTACGGGAAGTAATTGGTCACCCTGAAGGCTTGGTGATACACACCGGTGCATGCGAGGGTCTTGAGAATGCTGTTGATGTTTTGTTTCCTAGGGTTGAACATCGGGAATGCATGCGGCACCTCGCTACTAACTTCAGGAAGAAGTTCAAAGGAAAGATCTTTGAATAGGACTTGTGGCGATCAGCATACACATACACCCCAAGCACGCATGCTACTTACTTGCCGAACATGTATGTAGTGCCAAAGGTGATAAAATACCTTGAAGAACATCACACCAAGCTATGGGCCAGAAGCAAGTTTGGTGAGTTAAGCAAGGTGGATTTTGTTTGCAATAATTTGGCAGAGAGTTTCAATGATAAGATTTCAGGCATGAAGATAGTTGGAATTGTTATTTTCTTGGATGCAATAAGACAGTGCATAATGGTGAATATAGATTTAAGGCAAAGAATTTGTGCAAGAAATTTTTTAGGCCATAAAATAGTTCCAAAGGTGGTTAGGTTACTCAATGCAAGAACCATGGCTATGAGAACGATAAAGATGAGAATGGTCAGAAGTTCCAAAACATTGGTTGAGGTTTATGCAGAATACAAGCGTGGAAGTGAATGGAGGTACACTATAGACATTGGAAACAAGACTTGTTCATGTAGGCAGTGGCAGATTACTGGTCTGCCATGTCACCATGCAATTTACTTCATCTTAAAGATTAGAGGTAACGGAGCTGAAATAGAGAACTATGTCGACAACTATTTCTCTATGGACAAGTTTGCTGCAACTTATGCAGAAAACATACCACCTATGACCGATAAAAATGCTTGGGAGATTGTCTATCCAGGGTTCAAACTTCAACCACCAGTTCTTAGGAGGCCACCTGGGAGGCCTAGAAAGCTAAGGATCGAAGCCTCCACCGATAAAGGTCCAAGGCTGGGAGCTAGGAAAAGGAAATGCAAACGTTGTGGCGGATTCAGCCATATCAAGAGGTTGTGTAAAAACCCAGTTACACATGATATTGTCCCTGTTCACACCCCGGTGGCAGAAAATGAGGCTTCTCATCCAGAACTAGCGGAAGAGCAGCGCGAAGACGGTGATGAGCACTCGGAGTAAAACGTACGTTAGCAGCCAATTTATGAAGAAGTGGAGGTGCCGGCGCGAAAAGGGTGTGAAAAGAAACAAAAGGGTAAGCGGAACGGGGAGGAAAGGGCAAATAATGGAGGTGTATTAGAATATGAAGAAGTTGCAGGGGTGATTGAGGATGTTCTTGCGGATCTTTCGGCTAACTGCAGGAGAAATAATAAATCCCTACCAATTTCATCTTTGTACGATTCTCCGAATGAAAGGTAAGCTTAAAAATTGTTTTATTTGTAATTTTATCATTTTTTTATCCTCATCAACTGATGCGTAATGCAGCGTGGGCTAGCAGACTAATAAGAGGAGCAGAAAGATGCGGGCACAATAACGTCATATGGTGAATTATATCATTGAAACTAAACTAGTCGTGTCGTATTTATTTATATCTGGCACGTGCAACGTGTCTATGATGGGGTCATGTGGACTAGATTACATTTTTTTTAAATATTATTACATTAATTTCTTACCTGCATTTGGACGCGGCTACTAGTTCCCATCTCCCTTGCATTCCCATCTCCTCTAGTGCACTCCAGAATTATGGCTGTGCCATCAAGTAGAAGAGTCAGCGTATTGTCCCATCATGTGTGAACGCAATGACTTTGTTTGTTCAGAGTTTGACGACTTTTGATTAGTTTGAAAAATAGACAAACCTAAAACATGTATCTAGACATGTTTTGGGTATAGACACATTTATTAAATATCTAAAAAAACTAAGTCAATTATATCTAGACAGGAGTAGTACACTCTTACAACACGCTCGATCCCTTCTCCTATGGTGCACTCCAAATTATGGTTGTGCCATCAATTGCTGGGAGTAAAGTCAGCGTATTGTCCCATCAGATATGCCAGGAACGCGTGAACTTTATTTTCAGGATCGGACGAGTTTCGATCGACTAGTTTCAAAGACAAAGACAGCTAAAACATGGCCAACATATATAGATTATGACGATAATCGACCATGACTCAAGTGACGCAGATCCAAAGAGCGCATTAAGATACCGTACATAGATTTAATTTATGCTTAAGTGGCCCTAATCGACTATGACGCTCCTGCAGTCTCCATCATTGACGATGTTGTCTGCGTCGCCCCCAGCCTCCTCCGCGTCGGAATCGATGCTGACGTTCCTGGCAGTGTTCCTCCTCCTCATGGATTCTTTATGGCGCGCTGCATCGATAACGGTGGAGGTCGTACACCCAGGAACTAACCAGAAGCGCTGCCTCCCTTTGGGGTTGCGCAGATCTGGGTGGATCTCCCATCAGTGGGTTCTGCACAGCTCAATCAACGCAGCCCGCTCCTTCTTGAACAACTTTCGCCAGTACGCGCTCGTACGCGAGTATCGCACCATTGTCCTCTTCCGCTCGGACAGCTGGCGGCAACGCTCCTCGATTTGCCTCGCAAACATGTCGTCGCGCAAGAGCGGCGCAATAGGAACCCTGGCGTGGCTGAGCTCAAAGCCGGTGGGAAGCCTCGCGAACGGCGGCACGAGTATGTCGTAGTGGGCGAACATTCGAGCCTCGTGCAAGCTGAGTTTGGGCCTCTCCCTCTCCATGGCGATGAAGGAACACGATCTGATCTTCGGCCCCGAGGTTAAGGGCATAAGGGTAAGGACGTAGGCCCAGCGTCATTACCACTGCCAATCAGTTCGTATAACAGACTTCTCGTGAAGGACATCACTATCGTCCACGCACCCCGATCCAACGGCGCCTAACAATCGGGGATCGGGTCTTCTAGAAGCCTAGAGCGGTTGCTGGTTAGCTATGCGTCCCGATTGTTTGTGGCCAACGACTGTAGTTGAAAATAATACACATTTCAGTGACACTCATGGATAAATATGCGGGCTCTGAAGAGAACACACATCCAATGACTCTAGCTGTGGTTAATGAGAAGCACACACATTTCAATGACACCGGTGGATCCATATGTGGTATGTGAAAAGAATAGTCATGAAATGACTCCAGTTGTTGTTAGTAAAAAGAACACACATGCAATGACACTGGTGGATCCATAGGTGGATTGTGAAAATAACACACATGCAATGACACTGGTGGATCCATATGTGGTATGTGAAAAGAACACACATGCAATGACACTGCTTGTTGTTAGTAACAAGAACACACATGCAATGACACTGGTGGATCCATGTGTGGTATCTGAAGAGAACACACATGAAATGACTCTGGTTGTGTGGATTGTGAAGAGAACACACATGCAATGACACTGGTGGATCCATATGTGGTATGTGAAAAGAACACACATGCAATGACTCTGGTTATTGTTAGTAAAAAGAAGACACATGCAATGACACTGGTGGATCCATGTGTGGTCTCTGAAGAGAACACACATTTCAATGACATTGGTGGATCCATATGTGTTTTGTAAAAAGAACACACATGAAATGACACTGGTTGTTGTTAGTAAAAAGAACACACATGCATTGACACTGGTGGATCCATGTGTGGATTGTGAAAAGAACACACATGCAATGACACTGGTGGATCCATATGTGGTATGTGAAAAGAACACACATGGAATGACACTGGTGGATCCATAGGTGGATTGTGAAGAGAACACACATGCAATGACTCTGGTGGATACATATGTGGTATGTGAAAAGAACAGCCATGAAATGACTAGTTGTCGTTAGTAAAAAGAACACACATGCAATGACACTTGTGGATCCATAGGTGGATTGTGAAAAGAACACACATGCAATGACACTGGTGGATCCATATGATGTATGTGAAAAGAACACACATTCAATGACTCTGGTTGTAATTAGTAACAAGAACACACATGCAATGACACTGGTGGATCCATTTGTGGTCTCTAAAGAGAACACACATGCAACACTGGTAGAAAGAGGGCCTTTGGTCCAGCGCCCAAATTCCATTGTTCCTGGTTCGTTTCCATAATCGGGACCAATGCCAGGCACCGGTCCCGGTTCATGCCGCCTAGGCATTGGTCCCGGTTCATCTCTAAGCATTGGTCCCGGTTGGTGGCACGAACTAGGACCAATGCCCCCGTGACGCACGCGTGGCGCTCTACAGGGCATTGGTCCCGGTTCAAGCCACCATCCGGGACCAAAAACCCCGCGACGGTCAGCAGTCCAGGACAATTAATGTAAATTAATTCGGGGCAGAAATTAATTCGAGGTAGAAATTGAATTGATCAGTATTTTTGAAAAAATCTTTCACAAATTAATCGAGACAAAGATCTAAATTGAGAAATTCAATTATTCGACCGTAAATTTTTCCATACAAAGCTGCGAATTTAAAACTTCCGCTACCGCTATCCTCTGAGCCGCTGTCCTCCGAGCCGCTGGCTTCCTCGTCGTCGTCGGACGAAATCTCCACGATTTCGGCGTTGTTCGGGAGACGGAGCTCCTCTGTGTGCCTAGGGGCATCGATGGCGGTGTAGATGGTCCGTCCAGGGATGGCCCAGAACATCTCCCACCCTTCTTCGTTGCGGCGATCCAGGTGCACCAGGCGCCCGTCCACGATGCGGTTGCCAAGCTTGGCCTTCCACTCCTTCTTGAACAGCCGGGGCCAGTACTCGCTGGCCGCCGCGTACCGGGGCAACGCCCTCATGCACGCGGGCACCTGGCGGCGACGCTCCGTGATGACGTACTCCATCTCGTATCCACGGGGGTTGAGGAGCGGAGCTACCGGCACACTCGCCTCGCTGATGCGAAATCCAGCGGGCACGGTGGCGCGCGGCGGCACGAGGATGCCGTAGTATGCAAACATCGCCGCCTCGTAGTGGTTGAGCGTGGGCACCTCCATGAAGGCGTGGTGGAGATTGGAGAGGGAGGGGAGGCGAGACGATAGTGCGGTGGAGAGGCGATGGCTAAAGGGGTGGGGTGGAGAGGGACTGCAGAGAGGCCGAGGCGATGGTGAAAGCGAGCGATGTGGCTTCATATTTATACACGGGGACGACAAAGCGACGGTGGGAATTGGTCCCAGTTATTGCCACGAACCGGGACCAATGACCTAGGTGGGGTGCGAGCTGCTGGGCCGCCATGTGTCGCGCGGGAGGGGCTTTGGTCCCGGTTCGTGTCAATAACCGGGACCAAAAACCCTCCCCTAGCTATATATAAGCCCAGCCCTTTGCCCACCAAATTATGCTGGATTGTGTGTGAGGTGTGGGTGCTAGCTTTTTTTCTTTGATTGCACACAAGGTGTTCGACGAAATGTCCGAGCCACACTTTAGTTCGCACAACACGGTATCCTCAGCTGAGGTTAGCAACCTTATCTTCTTTATCTGTGACTGATACAAAAATATTGCATGTGTCCATGTAGGGTGGTCATTTTACTATTCACGATGTTATTGTAATGATTAATTATTATGACGCAGACCGACGCCATTCCTATTTTATTGTAGGCCTCCATAAATTTATCGATTTGTCTAAGGCAAACAAAGTGGATAATTTTATGCCTTGTCCATGCGTCGACTGTCGGAACGTGGCGGAGCACTCTGCCCCGAGAATCCTTCAAAGCCATCTGCTTCAGAGAGGTTTCATGCCTAGATAATATTGTTGGGTCATGCACGGAGAAAGAGGGGTTAGGCTGGAAGAAAATGAAGAAGAGGAGGATGATGACAGCTATCCTATGTCCCCTGAAGAATACGATGCTACTGCAATGGAAGACAATGAAGAAGAGGGAGGCGGTAATGAAGAAGAACAACGGGCATCGGATGAGCCCGCTGATGGTCTTGGTCGGGTTATTTCTGATGCAAAGCAACAATGTGATATAGAAAGGGAGAAGCTTAAGTTGGAGGCCATGCAAAAGGATCACAAAAAGTTGTTGTACCCAAATTGCGAAGATGGCAGCACAAAGCTCGGTACCACACTTGAACTGCTGAAAGGGAAGGCAAAGACTGGCTTATCTGATAAGGGATTTGAGAAGTTACTAAAAATAATGAAGCCGAAGCTTCCAAAGGATAACGAGCTCCCCGAGACAACGTACGAAGCAAAGAAGACTATCTGCCCTCTAGGATTAGATGTGGAGAAGATACATGCATGCATTAATGACTACATCCTGTACCGCGGTGAGAAGTACGAGAATATGGATAAATGCCCGGTATGCAATGCATGTCGATACAAGATCAGACAAGATGACCCTGGTGATGTTGAGGGCGATGACGAGCCCTCTAGGAAGAGGTTTCCTGCTAAGGTTATGTGGTATGCTCCTATAATACCACGGTTGAAACGTCTGTTCAGAGATAAAGAGCATGCCGGGTTGTTGCGATGGCACAAAGAAGAGTGTAAGAAAGACGGGAAACTGAGACACCCCACCGATGGGTCGTAGTGGAGAAACATCGAGAGAAAGTACTCCAACTTTGCAGGTGACGCAAGGAACTTATGGTTTGGTCTAAGTACAGACGGCATGAATCCTTTTGGGGAGCAGAGCTGTAGTCACAGCACCTGGCCAGTGACTCTATGTATCTACAACCTTCCTCCTTGGTTGTGCATGAAGCGGAAGTTCATTATGACGCCAGTGCTCATACAAGGACCGAAGCAACCCGGCAACGACATTGATGTGTACCTAAAGCCATTAGTCGATGAACTTTTGCAGTTGTGGGCAGAACCAGGTGTAAAGGTGTGGGATGAGCACAAACAGGAGCCATTTGACCTACGAGCGTTGTTGTTCGTAACCATCAATGATTGGCCTGCTCTTAGTAACATTTTAGGATAGTCAAACAAGGGATACAATGCATGCACACACTGTTTAGATAATACTAGAGGTACATATTTGGCTAAATGTAAGAAGGTTGTGTACCTGGGGTGTCGTAAATTTCTTCCGACCAATCATCAAGTAAGAAAGAAATGCAAGAATTTCAACGGTGAGGCAGATTATCGAAAGAAGCCTAAGCTCCCTAAAGGTGCTGATCTATTTGGTATGGTGAAGGACCTAGAAGTAATCTTTGGAAAGGGTCTTGGAGGTCAATCTGTTCCGAAAGACCCCATTACTGGACACACGTCCATGTGGAAAAAAGAAATCTATATTTTGGGAGCTTGAGTATTGGAAAGACCTAGAGGTCCGTTCTTCAATCGACGTGATGCACATGACGAATAATCTTTGCGTGAACCTGCTAGGCTTCCTGGGCGTGTATGGGAAGACAAAAGATACACCAGAAGCACGGGAGGACCAGCAACGTATCAAAGACCCATACAACAGCATACTGATAAAGGACGTAAATACTTAAGAAGCTACGCTCTTACCAAAGCAGAGAAGGAAATCTTTTTTGAAGTCCTTTATAGTACCAAGGTCCCGGCTGGCTTCTCGTCAAATATAAAGGGAATAATAAATATGGCAGAGAAAAAATTTCAGAACCTGAAGTCTCATGATTGCCACGTGATTATGACACAGTTGCTTCCGGTTGCATTGAAGGGGCTTCTACCGGAAAATGTTCGATTAGCCATTGTGAAGCTATGTGCATTCCTCAATGCAATATCTTAGAAGGTAATCGATCGAGAAAGTCTAGAAAGGCTACAGAAGGATGTGGTCCAATGTCTTGTCAGTATTGAGTTGGTGTTCCCCCCGTCCTTCGTCAATATTATGACGCATATCTTAGTTCACCTAGTCGAAGAGATTTATATTCTCGGTCCTGTATTTCTGCACAATATGTTCCCCTTCGAGAGGTTCATGGGAGTCTTAAAGAAATATGTTCGTAACCATGCTAGGCCAGAAGGAAGCATCTCCAAGGGCTATGGAACAGAGGAGGTCATTGGGTTCTGTGTAGACTTTCTTCCTGACCTTAAGCCGATTGGTGTTCCTGAATCACGGTATGAGGGGAGACTAAGTGGAAAAGGCATGCTAGGAAAGAAAGCAATGATATTTAGGGATGGACATTCTTTGAATCAAGAACACTACATAATTGTCCAAAGTTCTACCTTCGTGGCTCCGTATATCGAGGAACACATGAATGTTGTACGCTCCAAGTTCCTGGGGAAGGATGACTACTGGATTAAGGAAAATCACATGGATACTTTCGGCACTTGGTTGCAATTACATCTCATGAATGACACCACTATTGGAGATCAGCTCTACTTGTTGGCCGCGACACCATCTGCGACTATATTGACTTTCCAAGGGTACGAGATAAATGGGAATACATTTTACAAGATTGCCCAAGATAAAAAGAGCACCAACCAAAATAGTGGTGTCTGCTTTGATGTAACATGCGAGAATGGGAAACAGGACACATACTATGGTTACATAGAGGAGATATGGGAACTTGACTATGGACCTACTTTTAAGGTCCCATTCTTTTGGTGCAGTTGGGTCAACATGAATGGAGAAGGGGTAAAGGTAGACCAGCTGTACAGAATGACAACAGTGGATCTCAAGAATCTTGGTTACAGAGATGAACCATTCATCCTAGCCAATGATGTGGCTCAAGTTTTTTATGTGAAGGACATGTCCTCTAGACCGAAAAAAGAAAAAATAAGGAAACGAATACATCAAATGATGAGCCCATGCGTCACATAGTTCTTTCAGGGAAAAGAAACATCGTAGGAGTCGAGGACAAGACAGACATGTCAGCAGATTATGATAAGTTTGATGAAATTCCGCCCTTCACCATGAAAACTGACCCAAGCATCCCGTTAAGCAAAGAAGATGCTCCATGGTTACGGCCTAAGAAGCGATCATAGGCAAGGGATCGACATACGTGATGAAGGATTCATATCCTAAACCCTAAACCCTATGTAAACCTATGTAATGTATGGAAACTTTATGTGATGTATGGAAACTTTATGTGATGTATCGAAACTTTATGTGATGGAGTCTTTCACAGGCTTGCAGGGAAATTTTTCCGAGGCAGAGCTTCCGAAGATGTCGTAGGGCATGTGCACCAACGACATCTTCGAGAAGCTCCGCCACGGGAGATTTCTCAACCCTTTCCCCAACACTATTAGAGGAGATGGAGTCTTTCACGGGCTTGCAGGGAAATTTTTCCGAGGAGGAGCTTCCGAAGATGCCGTAGGGCGTGTGCAGCAATGACATCTTCAAGAAGCTCCGCCACGGGAGATTTCCCAACCCTCCATCCATGGGGATGAAACTCTCTCTACCTACGTTGGCTTGTTGAGCTGCTTGCCATGGCGTATCGATGGTCATTTTATAGGCACGACGCCGCTTCTACTTTGTCTTGTTCCTCCGATAGGGCGTCATGCGCTACATGCTTTATCTCATCGAGCAGTGCGTGCACCCACACGTCCTTATCCCGCCGACAACTTTAGTCTCGGTTGCACCCACCAGCCGGGACTAAAGGTTACCCATGCGTCCTTATCCCACCGACAACTTTAGTCTCGCTTGCACCCACCAGCCGGGACTAAAGGTTACCCACGCGTCCTTATCCCATCGACAACTTTAGTTTCGGTTGGCTTTTTCGTGCGTCGAAAGGGAAAACTTCCTCCTGCAACTTGAAGTGGATCTCTGATGAAATAGCATGTTGTGAAACTATAAATGATTTTTCTTAAAATTCACAAGCATTATATCAGGTACTTGTAGTTCAAATCTTGGCAACCTCCTATCGATTCGGCAGGAATTTGTCTTTTTCATGACGGATGGACAGAAAGGTTCTAGATACACCGGTTGGGAAATTGTCTATATAAGGTGGTCTAGTATTTTTGAAAAATGGTTTGGTAGAAATGCCAAACTTTAATTTGGTGGTTGCTTCACAGAACACCCCGATTTCGGCACCTCAAAAATGGAAATTGGCTTTTTCATGCGTCGAAAGGGAAAACTTCCTCCTGCAACATCGTAAGCCATCCCAAGATTCACATGTGTGCACAATATGGGCACATTATCACAAACTATACCCTGATTCTAGCCATAATATTGGTGGTTTGACCTAAATGCCATGAAACCTCGAACATGATAGGTCATTTTGTGAAGGATTTTTTATGATGTTTGAAATTTTTCAAGTTCAATATTTTTCCTTGCTACTGTGACACATAATATGACACCACGCGAAGGTTTCACATTGTTTGGATCATTTTTGAATTTCTTATGCCCGTTTCAAACTATATTCAAAACAGCGGGCATGAAGCTTGTCGTGGTGGTGTCACGGCAGATGCCATGGATAGGCTAAAGGTGGGGACTAATACACGCTAGGGGGATCCAGGGAGGGATAGTGAAGGGATTCTTCACACAGAAGTTTGTATTTGCTTTGCTTCAAAGATTACAAGTGCTCCTAGAGCTGTATTGGCGAGAGGAGGAAGAATGAGCTCTCTTACTCTCACCCTCAGATCACACCTGAAACCCTAGCCAACTCAGAATAGCGGAACCCCTTCTACTGAAACCCTAGCCCTCCTTATATAGAGGGAACTAGGTCTCTGCCTAGGGCATACGTGGAGGCATATTCCTAAGAATATACCTCCTCCCAAAGTAGTAAGCCGACCGGGGTGCTTTTTCCCCCGCGTCACACATGTAGAGGCTACGTGAGCCTCTGCGGCACCCGCGTCAGCCGACATGGGCGTCGTCACCCTTGTCGGCCACGTGCCGGTGGTCCTGCCCTTGTTTGCTTCGCTCAGGTAGTGCGTACCGGGGCTTCTTTTAACCAGCGAGATTCCTTCCTTCTCCTAGAAGCCACACGTGACCCGGGTCATAGTTGATCCGGCCACATCCGTTCCTGCATACAAGTAAAACAGGCATTTCCGACTTACTCCTTGAGTCGGTTGAGACTTAGTTAGGCGAATGCCCCCTGGTCCGGGTTACCCCGTGATTCGGCCTGCTTTGAGGTGACCCGGCCAGCATCTGCTTTGGCCTTGCCGAACCTCGGCTAACTCGGCCTTTATACCCTGGCGTGACCCTACCCGGGGGTATCCCCCCAACATTAGTCACCGAAGCTGGTGCGGTCTTAGCTGCCTTGGCCGCTAAGGCCACATCAGGTTCAATTCTATGCTCTGGTCATTATTTCCGAGTTACCTCTTTATCTCGGATTATATGGATTTACGTTCCCTTCGCACATTCCAAGTTTTCACTTGTTGACCAGGTTACCACTTTAACTCGGACCTCATGGTTTTACTTTCCCTCTACACAGTCCAAGTTTTCACTTGCTGGCTGGGTTACCATGGTTCCATCCGGGTCTTGTTTCCTTCTCTCGTACGCCAACCCATGTGGAGGCTAATCATTATGTTGTCTTATTTTAAGGGCCTGCATAGTAACCACCGCAGTGATTGTCAGTTATCACTGTGCGCAGGTCACGTCACGCCTGCCTCCTCATTTACCGCATCCACGCGTTACGTCATGGGATCAATTTCCTTCTGTGACCTTCTGTGTGGCTTCGTGCTGATTGGTTGATGCGGGTAATACACGGCCACATCGTGTGGGGCGTCTGCAGGACACGATCCCACTTTCCCCTCGTGGGAGAGGTTAAATAGGGGAGGGGCGCACTCCTTAGGATTTTTCCCCTTCCGCGCCCCTCTGCCCCTTGCACTTCTACTTCTTCTTCTTCCCCGCGACAGCGCCGCCGCCAGCGCTTCTCCGTAGGAGCGCCGCCGCCGCACTGCTTCCCCACACCTCTGCGTCGCCGCCACTGCAACGCAACTCCCTCGCCATGGGTCGTTGGCAATCTAGGTCTCTGCCCCCCGCCGCCGCTAGCGCCAGCGAGGGCAGCGAAGACCAGATGACGGAGGAGGAACTCGTCGTCGCCGAGCAAGAGATGGAGGAGGACTCCGCGGCGGCGGACCGTGGTGCGTGGGCCGGGTCTTGGGTCTGCCAAGACGACCTGGATTGGCTCTACCGCATCAGACACCTCCCCGCTGGCGTCGCTGCTCGTCTTGCCTCCTCCGAACTGGCCCCCTCACCCAATCCGTGTGAGTACGTCGTGTTCTTGTCCCACTTCCAGCGGGGGTTCGGTTTGCCGGTCAGCGACTTTTTCCGGGATTGGCTTAACACTTACGAACTCCAGCCGCACCACCTTCCTGCAACCGCCATCACTTCTCTTTCCGATTTTTCTTCTATGATCAAAGGTTATGCCGGACTATGGCCCATGAAGGAGCTATGGATCCGTTTTTTAGGCCTTCGTCGTAATGTTATCCCAAACATCCAACTCGATCTAGAGGACAAGCAGCTCACTCAATTTGGAGCTGCTTCCATCTCACCCCGGAGGCTTTCCGTTTTTCCCCGGGTCACCGGGCTAGAGTCCTGCAAAGGGTGGGCCCGGACTTTCTTTTACGTCCGGAATACCGGCACTGAAGACTTAATCCGGCTGCTCCCCGATACTCCGGGTCCACCTAACCCGGAACTGTGGGACGTCGTTCCCAAGAATCCCACGGCCTTGGCCAACCAGGTCAACAAGAGGTTCGCAGAGCTGAAGAAGCTGGGGTTGCGCAACAAGGACGCTATGATCACGTTCGTGCGCAACCGAATTTCCCCCCTCCAGAAGTGCACCCACAAGGTGTGACACATGAGCTTCGGCCGCGACCCCAACCGGACCCCATCCTTCGAGTTGAGCAACATGGAGATATATCGCCGGGTTAAGGCTCTCTTCACCACCCACAAGGACTTCTCCTCTGAGTGGACTTGGGGAATTGAGCATTATTGCCACGACAGGCTTCCTCCCGCGGTAAGCTTCGTGGCGCAAGCTTACCCCAAATTAATTATGTCGGTTATTGTGGCATTTTTGACTCTGTTGTTCGTTCTTTTTCTCAGCTATTCCTTCAGCAGACCCTCGAGGACGGCACGGATCCGAACCTTAAGTGGGCGCCGGACCGGGAGACCCCGGATGAGGAAGAGACGGACCAGGAGATGTTCCTCCCGATGACCGACGCTACAAAGCGACCCACGGGTAAATCCTCTTCTATTAGAGATTGGCCCGATGATGAGGATGACTCGGATGTCGAGGTGATTGAACCTGTTGATGCTGTCCTCCTTTCTTTTGCCTTTCCGGCATCAGCTAATCCCGGTGGGCATATCCACGAGGACCCTCCCCTTGCTACGGGCGAGCCTGTTCCGGTAGCACCGAAGAAGAAGCGCGGAGCGGCACCAAGTTCTTCCTCCGGACCTTCTCAGCCCGTCAAAAGGCGAAAGAAGTCCGGAGACAAAACTGCCTCCAAGCCAACAGGCAAGGCCCCGGCACGAAGGGCTCGGAAACCCAAGGAGCCCCAAACCTCGGATGCGTAAGTCATTTTTTCCTTCTGCAACTTGCTCTTCCTTGCATTGTTGTAACTTCTCTTCTGACATTGTTTGGTTTGGCAGGGCTGCGGTGGAGGTCCCTCAGAGTGGATCTAGCATCTCTTCGCCACTCCGGCCTAGCCCTTCTCCTCCTCGTGAAGACGAGTCACGCCCGCTGAGCCCTATTCCTGAGGGTTCTGCGGCTGCTCCGGGTTCTGTTCCACCTCGTCACGAGGAGGGTAACCTTGGAGCGGAGGAGACCGGCCCAGCCGATTCGACAGCATCCACAACCTCGGCTTCGCCACAACCAGCAGCCCCTGAAGCTACCTTTGCAGCAGCGCCAGCTCCAGCACCAGTAACCGAACCAGCACCAGCACCAGTTCCGGCACCAGCATCAAGTCCGGTAGCAAGAAAATCAGCGGCTGCACCAAGTCCAGCAACAAGAACACCAGCGCCAAGCTCCTCCGCCTCGTCCGAGTCTTCTCAACCTCGGCGAGGAACTATCTCGGCAGCTCCTAAGGGAAAATCCGCTGCAACCACTTCCTCTTCTCAGCAAGCAAAGGGAAAAAGTCTCTTGACGCTAGCAAATCATCATTCGTCGAGGCTGGGCAGCGTACCTTCGCATCAATGCTTCCCAAGAAGGATCCAGCAGCGAAAGACGCCCCTGTCGAGCCAACCGATGCACAACAGATGGTTCTGCAGACCAGCCCAGCCCTTGCCTTGGTTGAGAGGAAAGAGGCGCACGCGAAGGGCTTGGTGGCGCCCCATATGCCCACCGGCAAGCGGTACCCTCCGATGTTGATTGAATTTGTCAACAACTTGAACAAAGCTGAGTTCGTCCATGACGATGATCTCCCGGAGAGGTTCGGCCCCGCCGAGTTTTCCGCCCAAATGAACACAGCCGCTAAGTTAATCAACCTCGCCGGGCGGATGATGGAGGTACGTCGCTTCCCCTTTATATGCTGTAGATAATGATGATATAACCATTAGTCCCCGAGCCTCCGGGGGAGTAACTTGTTACTCGATCGGATGCTCCTCAGAACGTAGCTCCGTGATAACTTCGAATATGCACACACCTAAAGCCGGATTAAGTCCCGCTTGGCTCGGATCTCGCACACTTCGAATATGCACACACCTAGAGCCGGGTTAAGTTCCACTTGGCCCGGATTTTTGTACACTTCGAATATGCACACACCTAGAGCCGGGTTAAGTTCGACTTGGCCCGGATTTTTGTACACTCCGAATATGCACACACCTAGAGCCGGGTTAAGTTCCACTTGGCCCAGATTTTTGTACACTTCGAATATGCACACAACTAGAGCCGGGTTAAGTTCCACTTGGCCCGGATTTTGTACACTTCGAATATGCACACACCTAGAGCCGGGTTAAGTTCCACTTGGCCCGGATTTTTGTACACTTCGAATATGCACACACCTAGAGCCGGGTTAAGTTCCACTTGGCCTGGATTTTTGTACACTTCGAATATGCACCAAGCTAATTTATGTTTCTATACTCCTTTCAGGTGACCACCAATCGCCGGAGTGCTGAATTCCAACGTCTGCTGGATACCCACAAGATGCTACCCGCAAAGTAGGCTGCACTTCTCACGGAATACGAGAAAAGGGGTAAATTTCTTCCTTAGCGTTTCTCCATTTTTCTTCGTCTTCCTCTTCCTCTACCGAACTAATCTCATCATTCGATTTCCGCAGCTGGGGTAGAGGCTGAGAACAAGATTATGCGGAAGAATCTGGAGCAGATCAAGGGTAAGTTATATTTGTCTGACCTTTACAGTGCTTTCCATTTCCTTTTCTCCTTGGCTCGGCAAACATTCATACCTCGGATCTGCCGGGTCAACACATTATTTCAGCATCACATGAAGATAGTGTGCCCGTGCCTGATATGATGCTGCATTTTCTCGAACAAGCAGGGCAGCACCAGGCCAAGCTTAAGAAGAAAGATGATGAGCTCGCCCTCCTCCGGACCAAGGACGATGAGATCGCCAGGCTCAAGGCTGAGATGGAGAAAATGAAGGTCCAGCACCAATCCGAGCTCAAAAAGGTTGGCCAGGATTACATAGAAGAGCGCGAGCGCCTCAATCTCCAGATCGCCAAGGACCAGGATCTACTCAAGGAGTCCAACATCCAGCTTGGGTCGGGGAATGCTGAGCTTGAGCAGCTTCGTAAGAGACGTGTTGACTGCACCAGGGAGTTGACCCGGATCCTCAGCCATATATCACGTAAGTTCCTTTCCCTTATCCGACCTACTTCTCCGGGTCACTTCATATGTCTTTTCTTTACCTTCTTCCTTTGTCTTGTTTCCAGGCAAATTCCCAGAGGGCACTGCTAGTGCGAGCGCAGCAGTTGCAGACTTCCGCCGAGAAAGGGGTACTCCTGCCGGTCCTGACGGTGAAGAGATTCCCTATGACATGGAGGACCTGTTGGTCAGCTTGTCATCTCGCGTGGAGCTCATCAAGAATTATGGCAAGGACATCCTCGACGTTGCAGTTCGCATCTTCAACATGTTCTGGCCTGGAGAAGATACTCCAGAAACCACCGCAATCCTCATTGAGAAACTAATGGAAACCGAGACCCAGCTCGACCTCTGGAGAGAGTCCGTTGGACACGCCGCAGCCGATACCATTCTTCACCACATACTCACATGGTATGAGAAGATCGATCTCAGCCTCCTGACACGCCTGCGCACAGGATCCAGATCGACCAATGACCCGGAGTGGGTAGCTCGGCGCCAGGCTTGCGCTCATAGCCTCATCGAATATGCTCCCATTCATGAATGGGCTGAGGGGACGAGCTTCCTGGAAGCCGCTGGGGATGATGAGGTTGAGAACGATGAAGATGGCTCGGACGGTGATGGAGAAGATGACGCCTCGGATATCGAAGACGGCGAAGATGATGCCGAACTTCCTCCTCCTGCTGCTCCTTGAGCGAAAAAAAACTTGAAAATTTATCGGATCCTCGGTATGCCGGGTGGAGTTGTATCCCATGTACATGTGATATTTTGCTACTAAGTTCTTATGCCGGATTAACTTGGGCGTAGTCCCCGAGTTTCTTTTTCTTGTTCGTCCAATCTTTTGGCTCGGCTCGTGTCTACCTTGATTCGGTTTTACGACTTACGAATCCGAGCTTCAAAAATTATCTTAACAATACTAGGAAACCCTTAGACTTAGCTGAACAATAACTTGAAAATAAATACAAGGTTAGTCCGAAAAACAAACGTCGTCTCGAATAAATTCTTTTCCTTAGTCGTTTTTCACGTGCTACGCAATTCCAAACTTGTTCTCTTGCTTGCCATGAAGCCAATTCTTGTTGGACAACAGCAAGTCGAAGAGTTAGGTTCTTGGTGCTCACACATTACTAATCCGAGTTAAGTAGAACAACTTATTCCAGCTAACGCACAAAAGACAACAAATTTTATTAAGGCAGTCCCCGAGTTACTGCTCGAGGTGCCAACATTTCATTGATAACCCATTGTCGGCATAAATACCGACACATGAGAAGACTCGGATACATACACTTCTTCGCTAAGTGTAGAAAGGACGAAGGTGAGCTACATTCCATGGACGTTTAGATTCCTTGCCGGACCTGTCCGCCTTGTTCTTTTCCTGTGGCTTTGCATCTATAAGATAATAAGAATCATTGTGCAATGCCTTGCTCATGATGAACGACCCTTCCCATGGGGGGATAATTTATGCATGCCAGCAGTACGTTGTATCAACTGGAGCACCAGATCGCCTTCCCGAAAGACTCGGGGGCTTACTTTCCGGCTATGATAGCGTCGGAGATTATGCTAATATATGGCGGATCTGGACAGTGCTAGTTCTCTCGCTTCTTCCAGCAGATCAACATCATTTTGCCGGGCTTCTTGCACTTCGGCTTCTGTGTATTGGGTGACCCTAGGCAAATCATGCTCTATGTCGGCTGGTAATACAGCTTCTGCCCCATATACCAAAAAAAATGGCGTATAGCTTGTTGATCGATTCAGAGTTGTTCTTAAACTCCACAGTACCGCTGGTAGTTCTTCTATCCAGCACCCCGCTGATCTTTGCAGCGGCTCAATGAGCCGGGGTTTTATCCCGGATAATACTAATCCGTTGGATCTTTCCACTTGTCCGTTCGATGCGGGGTGGGCTACCCAGGCTACGTCCAGCCGGATCTTCTTATCCCGGTAGAAACGTGCAAATACTGTGAGGATAACCATACCTCAAGATGATATCCTTGAGAAACGTTACGGCCGTAGCTCCATCACATTTTCTTATAGGCTTTACTTCAGTCCACTTGGTAAATTTGTCCACCATTACCAAAATGTGAGTCATATTTCCCCTTGCTGGTTTGAACGGGCCGACCATATCCAAGCACCATACGGCAAATGGCCAAGTAATTGGTATGGTCTTGAGTTCCGACATTGGCATATGTGTCTTGGTAGCGTACCTCTGACAGCCATTACATTTTCTCACTAGAAGTTCTACTTGCTCTAAGGTACTTGGCCAGTAGAATCCGTGCCGGAAAGCTTTTGCTACCAAGGCTCGGGACGTGGCATGATGCCCACATTCCCCTTGATGTATATCTCGGAGAATTTCAAGCCCTTCTTCCGGGTCAACACACCGCTGGAGGACATTGGTCACACTTCTTTTTTATAGTTCGGAATTGATGATCGTGTACGCCTTTGCCCTCCTCTGTGTTTTCCTGGACAACACTTCCTTAGTGGGTAACGTTCCATCTTTCAGGAATTGAAATATAGGTAGTTCCCAAGCTGGTATTGCTCGCACAGGGAACATATCCTCATCAATCTCCATCTGATCCACCGGCATAACTTCAACCGGATCACGCTGAGCAGTCCCCGGGTTCACTGAAGCAGTCCCCGGGTTTGCCGAGGCAGTCCCCAGGTTTCGCGCACCACTTCCGATGTCAATGTCCATGGGGACAACTCCGGATTCCGTGTCCTTCGCGACATATATTGAGTCAGTTTCTGGGGAGGGCCCGATGGATGGTTTCTTGAGGTGCTCTAATGCTACACCCGGTGGAATTGCTTGTCGGGTTGACCCGAGCTTTGACAGCATGTCGGCAGCCTCATTTTCCACCCAGGGTACGTGGTGAAATTCGCATCCCTCAAAGTAACCAGATATTTTTTGCACATGAAATCTGTACAGTGCCTTGTTTGGATCAAGGGCGTCCCAGAGTCCAGACACTTGCTACACCACCAAATCCGAGTCACCAAAGCATATGATTCGACGTATCCCAATTTCTTTTGCTACCTTGAGCTCGTGCACAAGTGCTTCATACTCAGCGACATTGTTTGATGCCGCGAAATGGATCTGCAGCACGTATTTCAACTGGTCGTTCTTTGGCGATGTAAGTACAACTCCGGCACCAGCCCGGTTTTGGTTTTTGATCTGTCAAAGTGCATTCGCCAATAGTTCAGATCTGGGAGTGGTGGTTCGTATTGCACCTCGGCCCAATCCATGAAAAAGTCCGCCACAGCTTGAGATTTGATGGCTTCGCTTCTGTCATATTGTGGCGCATAAGGAGCTAGCTCAATTGCCCATTTTGCAATTCTGCCACTCGCATCCTTGTTACTCATTATCTTGGATATGGGGGCCTCACATATGACCCTGATGGGATGCTCCTCAAAGTAGTGCTTCAGCTTCTTAGCGGCCATGTACATGCCATACGCCACCTTTTGATAGTGTGGATAGTTCTGCTTTGAGGCTGACAACACCTCGCTCAAGTAATACACTGGCCTTTGCACCGACTTACCTTTCGCGTCGCGCTCCACCACTATCACTGCACTTACAACTCGATTGGTTGCGGCTATATAGAGCAACATTGGCTCCTTTGATAGTGGTGAGGCTAACACTGGTGTAGTGGCTAACGTCTTCTTCAAGTGGGCAAAGGCTTCATCGGCCTGTGGTGTCGAAACGAACTTATCCGACTTTTTCATGAGTTGGTAAAGAGGTAATGCCTTTTCTCCCAACCGACATACAAACCGACTTAACGAGGCCAGGCAACCTGTGAACTTCTGGACATCGTTAAGACACTTTGGCAGTTCCATTCATTCGATGGCCCGGATTTTGGTTGGATTAACCTCGATACCTCGGCTGGAAATAAGAAAACCGAGCAATTTCCCAGCCAGGACACCGAAGGTGCATTTTTCCAGGTTAAGTTTCATCCGGAACCTCCTTAGGTTCGCACACGTTTGCCTGATATCGTCAAGGAGCGTTTTGCTTTCCTTGGTCTTGATAACCACATCATCCACGTACACTTGTACATTTTGACCGATTTGGTCGTGCAAACATTTTTGCATACATCTTTGGTACGTTGCACCTGCATTATGTAAACCAAACGGCATGGTGCGATAGCAATAAGCCCCATGTGGGGTAATAAACATAGTCTTTATTTGATCATCCGGATTCAGAGGTATCTGGTGGAAACCAGAATATGCATCAATGAATGACAACAATTCACATCCAGCTGTTGAGTCTATGACCTGATCTATTCTTGGCAGCAGAAAAGGATCTTTTGGACACGCCTTGTTCAGGTTCATGTAATCGATACACATTCGCCAAACCACTGTCACGTTCGGATCATCCTTCTTCTTCTCCACCAGCACCGGATTAGACAGCCAATCCGGGTAAAGAACTTCCATGATAAATCCTGCAGCTAGCAATCGAGCTATCTCATCCCCGATGACTTTCCTCCTATCTTCAGCGAAGCGGCGGAGGGGTTGCTTCACTGGCTTAGCTCCGGGTCTCATATTCAAAGAGTGTTCGGCCAACTCCCTCGGAACACCTTGCAAGTCCTTTGTGGACCAAGCAAAAATGTCCCGATTCTCACGGAGGAAGCTGACGAGCTCGCTTTCCTATTTATCACTTAACCCGGCACCAATTGTTACGGTGCGCTCCGGGAACATGTCATCAACAGGAACCTTCTTGGTATCTTTCGTGGCCTGGAAGGAGACACTTCCATGCGGGTTACTCAGCGCGGACATATACTGCTGCGTGGACTGAGCCAATGCCACCACCTCTTGAATTTTCCTTTTTTCCTGCGCAATCACAAGTGACTCGGCTAAGTTAGACCTGGCCGACGCACACTTCATAGAACGTCGGAAATCCCTAGCAATGCTAATCACCCCATTTGGTCCGGGCAACTTCATCTTCAAGTAACTAATATGACAGCTCGCCATGAACTTGTTCAGCGCTGGCCTTCCGAGTAATGCGTGGTACACACTTTCTAAGTTCACCACCTCAAACTCTAAATTTTCGGTTCGGCAGTTATCTCTCGTGCCGAACAACACGTCAACCCGGACCTTGCCTATGGGCTCACAAGAAATGCCAGGCACAATACCATGGAAAGTTGTCCTCGTGGCCTGTAGCATGTTCTCCGAGATACCGAATTTGCGCATTGTGTCCGCATACATGATGTTAATGCTACTGCCATTGTCGATCAGTACCTTTGAGAACCTTACGTTAATGCTAGGTCCAATGAATGTCGGATCCAGTACCGACGCATATGAACCAGGGCTTGGCATAAGCTTGGGATGATCCTTGATGCTCCAGGTGATTTCCTAGTCAGACCAAGGCATATACCTAGTCACTGCAGGCATCACTGCATTCACCTCCATATGTCGGCGCTGCAAGCTCTTTCTATCTGTTTCCTCAGTGGTGAACACACAATAGCTCTGATGATGCTCTCTGTACTCATTTCTCCCCTCATTTCCGGGGTATCTCTGATCCGGCTGGTGCTGATTTTCCACTTGATGCACCACGTCCCTTCTCTCATTGTTATCATACCTCGGCGGAGGGGCAGGCAACATTAGCTGTTGCGTGTTCGCTCCGGAGAGCAATTTCTGCCAGGGTAACTCCTACCGAGGCTGATCATTCCGTGGTGCCTGAGCATTCCCTAAACCACCTTGTTCAATCTTGCGCATCCACTCACATTGCCTCGTCGTATGACCCGCTGGGTTACTCGGATTTGGCATGTGAAACTTACACGGCTGGTCCAACATCGACTCGTAAGTATATCTCGGACGGTCCTTCTTTTCTTGCCACTATTTCTTTTGCTCTGGCGTCCAAGTTTTCTTGCCATCGTTTCTCGGAGTCCACTGCCCTCTAGTTTTTTGGCGCTGACTGCCCCTGCTCTGGGCTGATCTTGATTCACAGCTGCAACTTGGTGCGAACCATATCGATGATCCGGTCTATCATCTCTCCTTTTCCCTCTGTAATCATTCCTCCGAGATGACCCAGCTCCATCTCTCTGGTAGTACTCATCGTTTGACTCGTTTGACATGAGCCTAGGTTGGGTCGGATCACCCAGAGCATACGAATCAGCAATCAGGATCATCTCTGCCAACGTGGTCGGCATTTTCCTTTGCAACTTCTGCCACAGCTCGCTTCCATATCTGCACCCTTGCGCAAACCATGCTATGGCATGTGATTCTATCACGCCCTCACACGAGTTTCTCACTATACACCACCGGGTTAGAAACTCCCGATCTGTCTCATTTGGTCTTTGCTTGCACATAGCTAGGGTCTGCAGCCTATTTGGCCTCTGATACGTACTGGAGAAATTTTTGATGAACATTTCCTCGAAATATATCCAGCAGTTAATGCTTTTGTGTGGCAAATTGTTCAGCCATACCCTTGCTGGCCCTTCCAACATCTGGGGTACGTATCGTACAGCCCATCTCAAGTTGCCAGTGGCAATTTTCACAGCTGTAGCATAATTTATCACCCAATATTCCGGCTTTGTATTGCCGTCATACGTCTTCGTGCCCCTTGGTAACTAGAAGTTGGGTACCGGTGGCTCCTTCATGATCCGGGGTCCAAAACATGCTGGACCCGGTGGACCCTGACATTCAATTTGTTCTGACCTATACAGTCGATCCAGTTCCAACCTAGCGTTATCCGGCATCAAATCCCTGCTTCTCAATCTTGACCATATCACATGATAGTCCGGTCTTGGGTATCCCGCGTTTGCCATTTCCGAATCTCCATCATTATACCTGTCTTGCTCTCGGGGAGCGCCTTTCTGCTGCATACCTCAGCCGGCACTTTGCTCTTGCCTTGGTATATTCCGCAGCTGCGGTTGTCCTGCTCCTGCCGAGTTTCACTGTCCGGCATTGCTGTTGACGGCGTTCCCTTGACCGGCATTGCCTTGGTCGCGGTTACCTCGGCCGGCTTCACCTCGGCTCACACTCCGTCGATCATCATTTTTCTATGCTTCTTTTCCTTTCCCCGCCCACGTTGGGTCGTACGGGACGATCTGTTTGTTCCATCTGGCCGAGGTTACTACCTCTTCTCTCCTTGGAACACCATGAGGAGACGATGCGGCTCCAAAGGATTTCTCCGGGTTACCCACCGCTGAATGGACGATCTTGGAGGCTCCAACTCTCTCCGGGTTAGCTCTGAGTAGTTCTTCGTTTTGTCTGTTCGCGATCCGAACCAGCTCGTTAACCCTATCTTGTTGTCTTTGACGAGCCTCACCCGTTAGACCCTCTAACTCGGATGCAGCTGCATCCGCTGCTCTGAGGTTCTTCGCCGGGGTACTATACCTCGGCAGCCCAACGGACAAACAGTTTTCTGATTCTTCAATTCCAGTATCACCTTCTCTGTTCATCTCGCTCATGAGATTTCTCCCTTTCACTTTTACAGTGTCAACTCTGTTCGCCTTTGCGTACTCACGCAGCGTCATATTCAACGACTCCTGAGCCACGGCTATCTTTTTTGCACACTCTAGTATTTTTTGCCTAGTTTCTTCTAGCTCGGCCTGCGCCCGAGCCGGATCTACAGCTACTACCACAGGGTTTGCCAAGCTATCCATCGCTTCCCTCAAAACATTCTCTGGCCTCTCTAGCGGAGGACTCTACCTTTCCTAGGTGCCTTAGGCGTTACCTCCGGATCTGGCACTGGATCCTTGCTTGCGCCTACACCTGGTGCAGTCATCATCACCTCTACATGGTCCGGGGAGCGAGCGATACGTGCCCCGGGAATCATAGTGAGGGGTGGCTCCCCTGCCTCGACGACGTGACGCGGATGAACACACGACACGTCAACAGCAACGTAGACCTTGTGCGCTCCGAGCTTGACGAAGAGGCCATTACGCGGAAGTGGGCGCGTGCCAAAGCAGCCAGCGTTGTCGCTGACGAAGTCCAGCGCTCCAAAGCGATGAACGAGCCCAGAGACGATGCGCTCGCCGGTGCCGATGAAGTTACCAGTCCGGATCTTGACCCCTGCTAGCGCCTCTTGCCCCACGGTGGGCGCCAACTGTCATGGTGGTGTCACGGCAGATGACATGGATAGGCTAAAGGTGGGGACTAATACACGCTAGGGGAATCTAGGGAGGGATAGTGAAGTGAATTTTTACACAGAAGTTTGTATTTGCTTTGCTTCAAAGATTACAAGTGCTCCTAGATCTGTATTGGCGAGAGGAGGAAGAAGGAGCTCTCTTACTCTCACCCTCAGATCACACATGAAACCCTAGCCAACTCAGAATAGCGGAACCCCTTCTACTGAAACACTAGCCCTCCTTATATAGAGGGAACTAGGTCTCTGCCTAGGGCATACGTGGAGGCATATTCCTAAGAATATACCTCCTCCCAAAGTAGTAAGCTGACCGGGGTGCTTTTTCCCCCGTGTCACACATACAGAGGCTACGTGAGCCTCTGCGGCGCCCGCGTCAGCCGACATGGGCGTCGTCACCCTTGTCGGCCACGCCCCGGTGGTCCTGCCCTTGTTTGCTTCGCTCAGGTAGTGCGTACCGGGGCTTCTTTTGACTAGCGAGATTCCTTCCTTCTCCTAGAAGCCAGACGTGACCCGGGTCATAGTTGATCCGGCCACATCCGTTCCTGCATACAAGTAAAACAGGCATTTCCGACTTCCTCCTTGAGTCGGTTGAGACTTAGTTAGGCGAACGCCCCCTGGTCCGGGTTACCCCGTGATTCGGCCTGCCTTGAGGTGACCTGGCCAGCATCCGCTTTGGCCTTGCCGAACCTTGGCTAACTCGGCCTTTATACCTCGGCGTGACCCTACCCGGGGGTATCCCCCCAACAAAGCTTCTTAGCCCGGGGCTGAGCCTCGCTGAACTTGAAGTGGATCTCTAATGAAATAGCATGTTGTGAACCTATAAATGATTTTTAAAAAAATTCACAAGCATTATATCATGTACTTGTAGTTCAAATCTTGGCAACCTCCTACCGATTCGGCAGGAATTTGTCTTTTTTATGAGGGATGGACAGAAAGGTTCCAGTTACACCGGTTGGGAAATTGTCCATATAAGTCGGTCTAGTATTTTTGAAAAATGGTTTGGTACCAATGCCAAACTTTAATTTGGTGGTTGCTTCACAGAACAGCCCGATTTCGGCACCTCAAAAATGGAAATTGGCTTTTTCGTGCGTCGAAAGGGAAAACTTCCCCCTGCTACACCATAAGCCATCCCAAGATGCAGATGTGTGCACAACATGGGCACATTATCACAAACTATGCCCGGATTCTAGCCATAACATTGGTGGTTTGACCTAAATGCCATGAAACCTCGAACATAATAGGTCATTTTGTGAAGGATTTTTTATGATCTTTGCAATTTTTCAAGTTTAATATTTTTCCTTGCAACCGTGACACATAATATGACACCACGCGAAGGTTTCACATTGTTTGGATCATTTTTGAATTTCTTATGCCCGTTTCAAACTATATTCAAAACGGCGGGCATGAAGCACTTTTCCTGTTCAAAATTGTATAGTTCGAATAAAAATATTTGAAAACACAAAATGGTTTTTGATTAGTTATTTAAATTGAAGCACTTTTCCTGTTAAAAGTTTTTTGAAATTCCAAATTATGTAATAAATATTTGTTAATGCAATTTTAATTGAAAATAGTAAAATTGTATAGTTCAAATAAAAATATTTGAAAACACAAAATGGTTTTTGATTAGTTATTTAAATTGAAGCACTTTTCGTGTTAAAAGTTTTTTGAAATTCCAAATTATGTAATAATATTTGTTAATGCAATTTTAATTGAAAATAGTAAAATTGTATAGTTCAAATAAAAATATTTGAAAATAGAAAATGGTTTTTGATTAGTTATTTAAATTGAAGCACTTTTCCTGTTGAAAGTTTTTTCAAATTCTAAATTATGCAATAAATATTTGGTAATGCAATTTTAATTGAAAATAGTAAAATTGTATAGTTCAAATAAAAATATTTGAAAACAGAAAATTGTTTTTATATTAGTTATGTAAATTGAAGCACTTTTCCTGTTGAAAGTTTTTTGAAATTCCAAATAAATAATCATCTTAAATTGAAACATCTTATTAATTAAATAAGAAAACAAATTTGAAAATGGCGGGAGGACCAAAAGGTTTACCAAAATCTGAAAAACGGGTCAACGATCCCGGTTCGTCCCACAAATTGGGACCGATGATCCTGGATGCGCGCGCTGCCATTAACATGCCTTTGGTCCTGGTTGTTGGCACGAACAGGGACCATTGATCCTTTGGTCCCGGTTGGTGGGACGAACCGGGACCAAAGGCCCGCGCACGTGGCAGCACAACAACGCTCCTGGCCCAGACCTTTGGTCCCGGTTGGTGGTACGAACCGAGACCGTTGGTCTTTGGGTCCCGGTTATTGGGACGACCCGGGACCAATGGTATGTACAGTTAACAGCCCCGGCCCTTCCTCCTCCCCAACTCCCCCAATCCACAGAGCACATCAACGCGCGGCTAAGGAAAATTGGGGCGGAGCATAATCACGTCGGTAGGCTGCCCAAATCCAGAGCGACCGCTTCACGCCGTCGACGCCCGCCGCCACCGCGCCACCACCATCTGAGGAATCGACCGCGCACGCTGGAAATCGACGCCATAGTCACCATCTTCTCTGACTCCGGCCTTCGCCATTGCCGCTGCTTCCGAGCTCCTCCGGCCTCATCGACCCATCCATCATCTTCATGGTGAGCCGCTGTTCCTCTAGGACCTCTCCTTTCTCTCTCTCTCGCTCCGTTTCCTTCTATCGCTGAGCGCCACTGTCCGCCGCCGTCGGACGCCGTCGCAGATGATGCTCCGATGACCAATAAGGGGCAGCACGACCACCGTTAGCTTCCTCGCGACGCGCTCGTTCGAACCCGACCTTCTGCGTGTTCCAGCAAGCATTCTAGTGCCGCTAACCACCGCCGGCCGACGTGCCCTCCGGCGAGCCCATGTGGCGCCAAGGTGGCGCTCATGTGGCCCTGACGTGGGCGTCGAGCAAGCTCTTCCAGCGTGGCAGCCCGACGTGGCCCTGGCCCCACTAATCAGTCACTGTGGGTAGGCGATGCATCAGTGAGAAAGGGATCCCTAGCCTTAGGTGACGTCAGCCTTTACCTATGCTGACGCAATAAATGTTCAATAATTGTTTTAATAATTTCAGAAAAAGGATAAATCTTATAAACCTAATAAGTAATTATTTATAAGTCAGAAAAATACAAATAATATATCAAAATGTTCAGAAAAATGAGATCTACACTTTACCATCAATATCATGCATTGTTAAAAAAATTTAATCACAAGTTTAATTAGAAGAACAAATGAACCCCCGTAGGTGATTCGAGGGTCTCACCTGTATTAGGGTTTGGACCCCTCGGATCCCACTTAAATTGCCAAGCATGCCTTAGGGTTAAATTTCAACTATGTTTAACTTGTCATATCATTATCGATGCCATGTGTTGATTGTTGTTTCCCCTTTCTTGTCATAAACTTAATATGTAATTCCAGAACATCATCTTTGCAGATACTATGGATCCAACACATCAGGAAAACATCCTCCAAGGAATGATCTGCGAAAACGAAGATATCGATATTGATGTCACGAGTGAGTTTCTGAACGATTCTGGTCAGGGAGATGAGTCTCTCAACCGAGGAGACGGCTCCGGTCAGGTAGAAGCCGAAGCCTGGGACAGGGGAGAAGCCGATGAGGAAGAAGGCGACGGCTCCGGCGGAACCTTAAATCTCACAAACACCGGCGAGGTGTATATATGTATTTTTGTAATTAAAATGCTGTTGTCTATATATACATGCATATATTAACATTCTTACTTCTTTTATCCCTCCGGATCGACAACTTCTTCCGTAAGAATGAAATGAGGCCCATCAAAAAAGTTGGATGACACTGTGAGGTATAGGATCGACGTGGTCGGTGTAGATGGCGAACCGCAAGATCCCGTCGATGTCGCAAGAAAAATTTTCAAGCAATGCGGAGTTCTTGCACTACATCCCAATTACCGTTTAAGAATGGAATCGGCCAAGCGGCGGTGGAGTCCCGTATGTCGGCGACAACGCCAAAGATAAGCTTTTTGACAAGCTCATGACTAATTTCCTCGTGCCGATGCCAGATGTGAATCCATATGAGGAGGAGAGAGCAAGAATGGAGCTTGTGCAAAGAGTCAAGAAGTTTGCTCTCAGCAAGATGGCCGATGCATTCAAGAACTAGAAGAAGAAACTATACAATAACTTTGTCAAGGTAGAGAAGACTTTCAATTTCAATGAAGTCGGCTATGCTAAGTTAAGACACCAGTGGGAGGATTTTGTGAAGTACAAGACATCGGAGAAAGCTAAGGAAAGGTCTAGAACAAATACGGAGAACACTACTAAGAAAATGTACCATCATAACATCGGGCCTGCTGGCTACGCCGGTTGCATGCCTAAGTGGGATGCACTTGAGGTCAATTACATAGCTGCCGGGATCAGACCAGAGCCCGCAACATGGACACCATGGGCGAGAAACTGGTTTTACGGCCATGGGGGCACGTTGGACAAAGAAGGGAGGGAAATATATAATCAGAAACACAAAGATGATCCTCTACTGCCCATCGATGATATTAGAAATGAAGTAGATGATGTTGCAGCGGGACGGTTCGTTCCCGATAGAGAGAACGACGAGCTCACACGCGCCCTTAAAAATCCTGAACACGACGGACATGCACGAGGCACACCAGGCTCCAAGCCGTGGAAGGTTGCCTTCCCCCCGGAAATGAAGAGATGTCCCGATAAAATCCATCAGAGTAGAAAGGAAAGGGAGGCAGCTGAGAAAGCGGGCACTGCAAACCGGCTGCGTAATGTAGAAGAAGCATTAAAGCGGCACCAGGATCAACTCGACAGACTTAGCCAGCAAGGTACTAGCGACCAATCTCAGCGGCACGTGGTAGAAGCTGCATTTGAGGGTACCGGTGCCCTATCGAATAAGAAAAGTAGCGTCGCTTCCACGCAGCTCCATGATGTTGATGATGATGCACCAACGACATCTCCTCCTAAACGCTACCCAGTGGATGATATCACGGAGATAACAACTTGTGAGCTAAAGGTGCAGGTTATGAACTTAAGGGTGACGGCGGCAGTCGGCATGGCGGTACAAATCGTGCCTAACCCAACTTGGCATTGCAGACCGGTTCCAAAAGGGTACGATGTCGTCATGGTGGATGAGGTGAAGGAAGATTTTGAGGAGCTGAAGCTAGACCACCCTGCAGGGGAATATATGGAGCTGACTCAACTAGGAGAAGCCAAATGGGGGACTATTCTATGGCCAAAGGAGCGCATCATGCTTCCAAATTATGTGCCGCCAAGGCCACCCACTCCTTAGAGCAGCAATCCACCTTCGCCGGCACCTCACCATTCTCTAGCGCAACCGTCGCCTTCACCGCCTCACCACTCAGCGCAACCGCCTCCATCGCTGCCTTAGCCATCTCCACCGCCGCGTCGGCCGCCTCCATCCCCTGAACCTCAGAGACAAAAGCGGAAGTATACTAAGGGGGCAGCACCACCAGCAGTAGCAAGAGCACGTTCCGATCACCGAAACGTAAGCTATCGCCCCTCCCAAAAGTACCTCATCAGAATATGAAGAAGCTACCTTGCGAGAAGACATATGAGGAAACTGATGCGGTCGCAGCTGCCCATTATGAAAAGTGGAAGATTGACATGGCTAACAAGAAAAAGCCGATAGAGGCATATTTCCCGGTCACCGCAGAAGATAAAGCCAAAGCAGCTGCGCTTAAGATTCAGCTTCACCAACCCATAGCGCTCACATCAGACTATAATAGCTCTATTACCAAGTCGGCTGAGGCAAACGAGTGGAGATTCGGCAAAGAAGTTACCCAGCTCGGACAAGAGAAAAATCAATCGATCGAACCGCTCAAAGTGTACGATACCAATAAGTGGAGAGTCTAGGAGCGGCATGATCCAAACATTGATCCAGAGTTTGTTTGACTGTACGGAGAAAAGGCCCAATTATATGGACTGTCTATTACTGAGTACATGAGCCGTATGAAGGAGTTCGAGGGGTACCAAGAAACAGCATATGTGTATCAGTACGAGGCTAGTCCCGAGTGATTAGTCCTGGTTCGGGAACCAGGACCAATTGCCCTTATGAACTGGGACTAGAGGCCATTTTTCTACCAGTGCAATGACTCTGGTCGTTGTTAGTAAAAAGAGCACACATGCAATGACACTGGTGGATCCATATGTGGTATGTGAAAAGAACACACATGCAATGAATCTGGTTGTTGTTAGAAAAAAGAACACACATGCAATGACACTAGTAGATCTATGTGTGGATTGTGAAGAGAACACACATGCAATGACATTGGTGGATCCATATGTGGTATGTGAAAACAACACACATGCAATGACTCTGGTTGTTGTTAGTAAAAATAACACACATGCAATGACACTGGTGGATCCATGTGTGGTCTCTGAAGAGAACACACATTTAAGTGACACCGGTGGATCCATATGTGTTATGTGAAAAGAACACACATGAAATGACTCCAGTTGTTGTTAGTAAAAAGAACACACATGCAATGACACTGGTGGATCCATATGTGGATTGTGAAAAGAACACACATGCAATGACACTGGTGGATCCATATGTGGTATGTGAAAAGAACACACATTTCAATGACTCCAGTTGTTGTTAGTAAAAAGAACACACATGCAATGACACTGGTGGATCCATAGGTGGATTGTGAAAAGAACACACATGCAATGACTCTGGTGGATCCATATGTGGATGTGAAAAGAACACACATGCAATGACACTAGTGGATCCATGTGTGGTCTCTGAAGAGAACACACATTTCAATGACACTGGTGGATCCATATGTGTTATATGAAAAGAACACACATAAAGTGACACTGGTTGTTGCTAGTAAAAAGAACACACATGTAATAACACTGGTGGATCCATAGGTGGATCGTGAAAAGAACACACATGGAATGACACTGGTGGATCCATATGTGGTATGTGAAAAGAACACACATGCAATGACTCTGGTTGTAATTAGTAACAAGTACACACATGCAATGACACTAGTGGATCCATGTGTGGTCTCTGAAGAGAACACACATTTCAATGACTCTGGTTGTTGTTAATAAAAAGAACACGCATGCAATTACACTGGTGGATCCATGTGTTGTCTCTAAAGAGAACACACATGCAATGAGTCTATTTGTTGTTAGTAAAAAGAGCACACATGCAATGACACTAGTGGATCCATATGTGGTATGTGAAAAGAACACACATGCAATGACTCTGGTTGTTGTTACTAAAAAGAACACACATGCAATGACACCAGTGGATCCATAGGTGGATTGTGAAAAGAGCACACATGCAATGACTCTGGTTGTTCCATATGTGGTATGTGAAAAGAACACACATGCAAAGACTCCAGTTGTTAGTAAAAACAACACACATGCAATGAAACTGGTGGATCCATGTGTGTTCTCTGAAGAGAACACACATATCAATGACACTGGTGGATCCATATGTGGTATGTGAAAAGAACAGTCATGAAATGACTCTAGTTGTTTTTAGTAAACAGAACACACATGCAATGACACTGGTGGATCCACATGTGGCATGTGAAAAGAGCACACATGCAATGACTCTGGTTGTTGTTAGTAACAAGAAAACACACGCAATAACACTGGTGGATCCATGTGTGGTCTCTGAAGAGAACACACATTTCAATAACTCTGGTGGATCCATATGTGGTATGTGAAAATAACACACATGAAATGACTCTTGTTGTTGTTAGTAAAACAATCACACATGCAATGACATTGGTGGATCCATAGGTGGATTGTGAAAAGAACACACATCCAATGACACTGGTTGTTGTTAGTAAAAAGAACATACATGCAATGACACTGGTGGATCCATGTGTGGTCTCTGAAGAGAACACACATTTCAATGACTCTGGTTGTTGTTAGTAAAAAGAACACACATGCAATGACACTGGTGGATCCATATGTGGTATGTGAAAAGAACACACATGCAATGACTCTGGTTGCTGTTAGTAACAACAACACACATGCAATAACACTGGTGGATCCATGTGTGGTCTCTGAAGAGAACACACATTTCAATGACTCTGGTGGATTCATATGTGGTATGTGAAAATAACACTCATGAAATGACTCTGGTTGTTGTTAGTAAAAAAATCACACATGCAATGACATTGGTGGATCCATAGGTGGATTGTGAAAAGAACACACATCCAATGACACTGGTTGTTGTTAGTAAATAGAACATACATGCAATGGCACTGGTGGATCCATGTGTGGTCTCTAAAGAGAACACACATTTCAATGACTCTGGTTGTTGTTAGTAAAAGAACACACATGCAATGACACTGGTGGATCCATAGGTGGATTGTGAAAAGAACACACATGCAATGACACTGGTGGATCCATATGTGGTATGTGAAAAGAACACACATGCAATGACTCTGGTTGTTGTTAGTAAAAAGAACACACATGCAATGACTCTGGTTGTTGTTAGTAAAAAGAACATACATCTAATGACACTGGTGGATCCATGTGTGGTCTCTGAAGAGAACACATACTTCAATGACACTGGTGGATCCATATGTGTTATGTGAAAACAACACACATGAAATGACAGTAGTTGTTGTTAGTAAAAAGAACACACATGCAATGACACTCGTGGATCCATGAAAAGAACACATAGTGCAATGACACTAGTGGATCCATATGTGGTACGTGAAGAGAACACACATGCAATGACACTTGTTGATCCATAGGTGGACTGTGAAGAGAACACACATGCAATGACTCTGGTGGATCCATATGTGGTATGTGAAAAGACCAGTTATGAAATGACTCCAGTTGTTGTTAGTAAAAAGAATCCACATGTAATGGCATTGGTGGATCCATAGTGGATTGTGAAAAGAACACACATGCAATGACACTGGTGGATCCATATGTGGTATGTGAAAAGAACACACATGCAATGACTCTGGTTGTAATTAGTAACAAGAACACACATGCAATGACACTGGTGGATCCATGTGTGGTCTCAAAAGAGAACACACATGCAATGACTCTGGTTGTTGTTAGTAAAAAGAGCACACAAGCAATGACACTGGTGGATCCATATGTGGTATGTGAAAAGAACACACATGCAATGAATTTTGTTGTTGTTAGTAAAAAGAACACACATGCAATGACACTGGTGGATCCATGTGTGGATTGTGAAGACAACACAAATGCAATGACATTGGTGGATCCATATGTGGTATGTGAAAAGAACACACATGTAATGACTCTGGTTGTTCTTAGTAAAAAGAACACACATGCAATGACACTGGTGGATCCATGTGTGGTGTCTCAAGAGAACACACATTTCAATGACACCGGTGGATCCTTATGTGTTATGTGAAAAGAACACACATGAAACGACTCCAGTTGTTGTTAGTAAAAAGAGTACACATGCAATGACACTGGTGGATCCATATGTTGATTGTGAAAAGAACACACATGCAATGACACTGGAGGATCCATATGTGGTATGTGAAAAGAAAACACATTTCAATGACTCTAGTTGTTGTTAGTAAAAAGAACACACATGAAATGACACTGGTGGATCCATATGTGGTATGTGAAAAGAACACACATGCAATGACACTGGGGGATCCATAGGTGGATTGTGAAGAGAACACACAAGCAATGACTCTAGTGGATCCATATGTGGTATGTGAAAAAAACAGTCATGAAATGACTCCAGTTGTTGTTAGTAAAAAGAACACACATGCAATGACACTGGTGGGTCAATAGATGGATTGTGAAAAGAGCACACATGCAATGTCTCTGGTTGTTCTATATGTGGTATGTGAAAAGAACACACATGCAATGACTCCAGTTGTTGTTAGTAAAAAGAACACACATGCAATGACACTGGAGGATCCATGTGTGGTCTCTGAAGAGAACACACATTTCAATGACACTGGTGGATCCATATGTGTTATGTGAAAAGAACACACATGAAATGACACTGGTTGTTGTTAGTAAAAAAAACCACATGCAATGACACTGGGGGATCCATAGGTGGATTGTGAAAAGATCACACATGCAATGATACTGGTGGATCCATATGTGGTATGTGAAAAGAACACACATGCAGTGACTTTGGTTGTAATTAGTAACAAGAACACACATGCAATGTCACTGGTGGATCCATCTGTTGTCTCTGAAGAGAACACACATTTCAATGACACTGGTGGATCCATAAGTGTTATGTGAAAATAACACACATGAAATGA
Organism: Avena eriantha; assembly: GCA_910589775.1. NCBI lineage: Eukaryota > Viridiplantae > Streptophyta > Magnoliopsida > Poales > Poaceae > Avena > Avena eriantha. Next base: position 121,966,089 of record OU342741.1, on the reverse strand, counting down.
CACTGGTTGTTGTTAGTAAAAAGAACACACATGCAATGACACTAGTGGATCTATAGGTGGATTGTGAAAAGAACACACATGCAATGACACTGGTGGATCCATATGTGGTATGTGAAAAGAACACACATGCAATTACTCTGGTTATAATTAGTAACAAGAACACACATGTAATGACACTGGTGGATCCATGTGTGGTCTCTGAAGAGAACACACATTTCAATGACTCTGGTTGTTGTTAGTGAAAAAGAACACACATGCAATGACACTGGTGGATCCATGTGTGGTCTCTAAAGAGAACACACATGCAATGACTCTAGTTGTTGTTAGTAAAAAGAGCACACATGCAATGACACTGGTGGAGCCATATGTGGTATGTGAAAAGAACACACATGCAATGACTCTGGTTGTTGTTCGTAAAAAGAACACACATGCAACGACACTGGTGGATCCATAGGTGGATTGTAAAAAGCGCACACATGCAATGACTCTGGTTGTTCCATATGTGGTATGTGAAAAGAACACACATGCCATGACTCCAGTTGTTGTTAGTAAAAAGAACACACATGGAATGACACTGGTGGATCCATGTGTGGTCTCTAAAGAGAACACACATTTCAATGACACTAGTGGATCCATATGTGGTATGTGAAAAGAACAGTCATGAAATGACTCTAGTTGTTGTTAGTAAAACGAACAGACATGCAATGACATTGGTGGATCCACATGTGGCATGTGAAAAGAACACACTTGCAATGACTCTGGTTGTTGTTAGTAACAAGAACACACATGCAATAACACTGGTGGATCCATGCGTGGTCTCTGAAGAGAACACTCATTTCAATGACTCTGGTGGATCCATATGTGGTATATGAAAATAACACACATGAAATGACTTTGGTTGTTGTTAGTAAAAAAATCACACATGCAATGACACTGGTGGATCCATAGGTGGATTGTGAAAAGAACACACATGCAATGACACTAGTTGTTGTTAGTAAAAAGAACACACATGCAATGACACCTATGGATCCATGTGTGGTATCTGAAGAGAACACACATTTCAATGACTCTGGTTGTTGTTAGTAAAAAGAACACACATGCAATGACACTGGTGGATCCATAGGTGGACTGTGAAAAGAACACACATGCAATGACACTAGTGGATCCATATGTGGTATGTGAAAAGAACACACATGCAATGACTCTGCTTTTTGTTAGTAAAAAGAACACACATGCAATAACACTGGTGGATCCATAGGTGGATTGTGAAAAGAGCACACATGCAATGACTCTGGTTGTTCCATATGTGCTATGTGAAAAGAACACACATGAAATGACTCCAGTTGTTATTAGTAAAAAGAACACACATGCAATGACACTGGTTGTTGTTAGTAAAAAGGACACACATGCAATGTGTCAACACCCGAATTTTTAATCCCAGATGCCTGTTATGCCATTCATCGCAATCCCAGGAATACCTTTTTTGCGAGACATAACAGATTAGATATCACAGTACATCATCCATTACAAACCATACATATGGTCTTACACAAATAATGATCTCATGATCCAGTCTTAATACAACAAGAAGCGGAAATAAAAGATAAGCGTAGCGGTGGGGTCCATCTTCAGTGTCACATGCAATGTTGTTTGAAGGTAGATAGTCCTAGTTATCATAGCCGTCCTACTGGCCATCATCTTGGTAGTCTCCTTCATAGTCTGGCCATGAGAATAGCCAGGGACAAAAGCCATGAGTACTCTTTAATTACTCGCAAACTACCACTAACAAGTAGTATAGTTCTAGGTTAAGGTGTTAACTCTACGTTTAACTATAAAGTTAAGTTTGAAACCTAAGCTGAGTTTAGAAGCAAAGAAAGATAAAATAAAGTTCTAGAATCACTTAAGTTGGGAAGCTATTGTCATAAACACAACCCTGTTGTGGTCAAGTCAAGATTCATCATTCCTTTCATAAGTCATTTTGAAAACATCTGACAACGAAACAGTATGACCATTCCAACTGTCCATAACCGCGGACGCGGCTATTCGAATAGTTTGACACTCTATAGAGGTGGTACACTTTCACCACAAGATTCCATACATCTGTCAAGGATAACCCTGAATCATCATACTTAGTATGCAGATAATCAAACATAACCTTTCATTTACACACCCTACTATAAGCCCCTCTCCTATGAGCATGGCCTCCCAACCATGACCATCTGTCATCTTGGGCACTGCATAGGTGGACAACATTGAGAGGTAGCCTCAGCTCAAACCTCTCCCGTGAGGGAACTAATACTAATGCATATAAACTTCCGGCTAAGCCTTACCCAATTCAGGTAATGTGGTTGTACGGTAAATTTGGAATGGTATCGCATCCGAATCCAACCATCAGTTTTATAAGAGGGTTAAGGCTCATGCCTCAACATTTTCACCATCATAAACCATTTGTGTTTCTCAACACATGTCAAAACATCTCAATAGAATGACTCATCATTCCAAGGTTTTCATAATTCATTTTCACTAAGTGCTCCCATCTATAGTGACTCAAGTTTTTAGCTACTCTAAACTACTAAGTTAAGAGTGCTCACTAAGGTGGAAATGAAGGGATCAATCACATGCCATAGAATGACATCTAAGGTTATCTCTATAGGTCAAGTTTTATACTCTTTATGCTACCTTTAAAACAAGTAAAGAACTTTGATAAAGTAAAGGAAGTAAAGCTTGGAAAAATAATACTTGGGGTAGGTAATAGTCAAAGTGGTATAAACAAAGCATGCCTAATGCATGTGCTTAGATTATCTATCTTTCAAGGGTTATCTTGCATTGTTAATGGTGGCTTGCCTTGTGCAGTGCAGTGGTTGAAGTTTTCTTCCTCCTCTTGATAGAACTCCTCCTCCTCGAAAGCTTGGTCGGTACTATCGTCTATAAATACATACGGACTACACAATCACCAAACAATACTTAACTAGTCTAATTAGCACTACAAGGCACACATTTTATGATCTATTATCATTACTAGCATCACAAGTTTTATTCAATAGTTTCATTCTTTTTATTTTAGAAAAGTAATTTCTCCTCATTGAAAAATTAACTAAATCACAAGTTTTATTCAATAGTTTCATTCTTTTTATTTTAGAAAAGTAATTTCTACTCATTGAAAAATTAACTAAGATTTAATATTCACCACTTAAAATATGAGATCATGTGGACACATGTCATCACCACATACTATAACATGTGGGAATGTGATTTAATGGTTGGATCACAATTACTTTGGTTTAAGTTCATTATTTAATGATTGAAAGTGACTAGAAATGCCTATATAGCATTTTTTGGTACTAGTCCAAAGTCACTACATGCAAACCTTAATATTATTACATATTCATATAGGTATGGTAAAATTTGATTTTTGAGAGTTGGAATCAACTCAAAAGCTATGATGGTTGATTTTATAAAAATGTTGCAAGATGCAAATGCTTCTATTTTGTTATTTTTACTAGGCGAGATATCTAAATCTAATTGAATTAAATCCAACGGGCTTGGGTAGATCTTTTCAGTAGCTTTCTAACAAAATTGGAATCACTCCATTTGGAATTGTAAATCTCTCTGAATTGAATTTCAAACTAGCGGACGGATCTAGGTTTAAACTAAAATAGCAAAATCCTAATTCAAACTAAATGGGTCGCGCGGGAAAGCTAACGCGCCGGCCCAGTGACACTACGCGACACGGGGCTTAGCTGACAGGGGGGTCCACCGGTCAGAGGCTCAAAACACGTGAAGCGGTACGGGGCAATGTGGGCCGTTATATTAGAACGGGGATCAACGGCTAGGACTCGTCGTCGACGACGGACCTATTGCTAGTGAACTCTAACCCTAGCGACTCAGTGGGGGTTCTTAGGGGGCGTACTAGGGCTCTAGCGATGACGGCGATGGGGGCAAACGAATTGGTGGTCGACGGCGAACTCAGGGACGGTCGAGGTAGCTCCGGGGGTGGTCGCAATCAACAGGGCCCTTCTCCTCCAGAGGCAGCCAGCTTTGGTGCAATTCCGGCCAATGGCTGCTTTCCTTGATCCAGGGATAGGTGGGGAAGGCTCAGTGAGGTGAGGGGAGGTGAGTGGTGTGCTGCAAATTGCTGGGGATGGCCTCTATTTATAGGACGACGATGCGACCGAGAGCCATGGGCGGGCAGCTCCGGCGAGGGATGCACAGCGTGCTAGCGGCGTGGCTCGAGGTAGGGGACGGTGGCTGGTCTCTTGGCGGTGCTCTACGAATTGAATGTGGGCTTAGGGACGGTGGTATGCGGTCGGGCGGTGCGCGCGCTCTGAGCGGCAAAGGCGGCGGTCTCAACGGCGAGCGGTGGCTATGGTGCGTTGGGCGGCGAATGGGCATGTCTGGCGTGTTCTTGGGGTCATGGTGGAGGGATGGACGCGGGCTACGGTCGAGGGGCGGCATATACACGCGTGTCGGGCACGGCGCTCTGGCGCGTGCTCGGCATGGTGCAGACGCGCTGGGTGCGGCGCATTGGTGGTGGTCCATGCTCTAGCTTGGCTCGGGGAGGGGACAGAGAGTGGCGGTGAGGTTAGGGATAGCTCGTAGACATGGTGAGAGGGAGGGGGACGGTCTACTGCGGTGATGGCATGATCGGCCAGCAAGCATGTGCTCGGCTTGGCATGACCATGCTTCTAGGGGGTAGGGGATGGGGTTTAAAGGGCCTGGTTAGATCATTTGGAGACAGTGAGAGCAAATGGGGGTCAAATGGGGGCAAAACCCTGTACAAAACAGTGAGCTATGGTTAGTGTTTGATTCTGCCTGCCATGTGTTTGAGGAAATGGCCGCAAGAGAAATATGGAATTTTGAAAATATTTTTGGTGGGTGTGCTAGGTATAAGCTTGTGACTCTATGGGTTCTTGGGTTTTGAAAGTTGAGCTCATTTGAGTGGTTTTTCAAATAGTGGGATCTTCCCATATGAAATAGATTCAATTTTCAAATATCAATTAAAATTAGTATTTGAATTTTTTTAGTAGATCACAAAGTGGGCCTTGGTACATTATTATGTGTACTAGCAAGGGGTGCAAAGATCCACATTTGTTTCTGTTAGGTTTTGAGTACTAGGAATAGCCAAAGTAGGCATGGTAGTTAATTTGGCACAAATGACCATTTGCTTCCTTTATTCATTTTGATTTCTTTTTCTTTGGGATTTGTTTGGGAATGATCTAGATGATGTTTATTTCACCTAAGAATCATTTTCCAAGCAATGGATCATTTAAACAAGGCAATTCAAATCAACTCCTATTTTAAATGCACACACATATGAATGCTTTAATAATTTTAATTGGAAAAGTTTTTGTTAACCCTAATTTTGATGATTTGGATCTTAATAACCTTGGATTTAAGTTTTGGGATGTTACAAACCTTCCCCCCTTAAACAAAATCTCGTCCTGAGATTTACCAAGAAAACTAGGAACTAAAGAGATCTGGGAACTCTGCGCTAATGTAATCTTCTCGCTCCCAAGTGGCTTCCTCCTTGGTATGGTTGTTCCACTGAATCTTGAGAAACTTGATACTCCTGGTCCTAGTGGTTCTGTAAGCTTCCTCTAAGATACGGATGGGCACTTCTCGATATGTCAGGTCATTGTTGATCTCCACAGCTCTATGATCGATGTTCTTGAAAACTTCGGTCTTCTCCGGCACTTCCAGACATTTGCGAAGTAACAAGATATGGAACACATTGTGGATGGCTGACATCTCTTCTGGCAGTTCCAGTTGATACGATACTTCTCCTCGACGGTTCAGAATCTTGAAGGGCCTGATATATCTGGGGGCTAACTTTCCTTTTAGACTAAAGTGTTGGGTTCCCTTCAATGGTGAAACCTTGAGATATACAAAATCTCCGACATTGAAAGTCAGGTCTCTCCTTCTCTTGTCAGCATAACTCTTCTGTCTGGATTGGGCGGTCTTGAGGTGCTCATGGACTTTGTGAACCTTCTCTTCGGCTTCTCGGAGAATGTCGGGTCCAAAGATCTGACTCTCTCCTACTTGCGACCAATTCAAAGGGGTACGGCACTTTCTTCCGTATAGGAATTCAAATGGTGCCATCTGCAAACTAGCTTGATAACTATTATTATTTGAGAATTCCGCGAAAGGCAGGCAGTCTTCCAATTTGGATCCATACTCTAACACACAAGCTCTTAACATATCTTCTAGAATCTGGTTGACTCTCTCCGTCTGTCCATCTATTTGCGGGTGATAAGTGGTGATGAAGTTCAATTTGGTGCCCAATCCTTCCTAGACTTTCTGCCAGAATTTCAAGGTGAACTGGGTTCCTCAATCTGATACTATGGTCTTGGGGGTTCCATGCAGACTAACAATCCTAGCAATATACAGTTATGCTAGCTTCGAACTCTGGTAGGTAGTCTTGACAGGTATGAAGTGAGCTACCTTGGACAGTCTATCAGCTATGACCCAGATTGAGTCATTTCCCCTACTGGAAGTAGGCAAACCGGTGATAAAGTCCATTCCAATGGAATCCCATTTCCATTCCGGAATCTGCAATGGTTGCAACAGTCCTGCGTGTCTCTGATGCTCTGCTTTGACTCTTTGACAGATGTCACACTTGGCGATGTAGCTTCCGATTTCTCTTTTCATCTTGTGCCACCAAAATTGCTCTTTCAAATATTGATACATCTTTGTTCCTCCGGGGTGGATAGAATAAAGAGTATCATGAGCTTCATGCATGATAACTTGTTTCAGCTCCGAATCTACTGGCACACAGATACGTCCTTTGTACCACAGAACTCCTTCTTCATCTTCAGTGAATCCAGGTACCTTTCCTGTACCAATACGACGTTTGATTCCGTCGATACTTTCATTTCCCTTATGGGCTTCCTTGATTTGGCTGATTAAGGTGGGTTGAAGTTCAATGCTAGCTAAGAATCCTTTGCTAACTAACTCAGTTTTGAAATTCTCTAACTCCTCATACAAACTTGGCTGCTTCTCCTTGATCATGGTGTTTAGCCTACACGGCAATCTGCTAAGAGCATCCGCTACTACATTGGCTTTGCCGGGGTGATAGTGAATGTCAAGGTCATAATCCTTGATTAACTCTATCCATCTCCTTTTCCTCATATTCAGCTCCTTCTGAGTGAAAATATACTTCAAGCTCTTGTGATCTGAGTAAATCTCACAGCGATTACCCATCAGATAATGACGCCATGTCTTTAATGCCAAAACTACGGCTGCTAATTCAAGATCATGGGTCAGATAGTTCTACTCATGCTGCTTCAGTTGTCGAGACAGATAAGCGATGACTTGGCCTTCTTGCATCAACACACATCCGAGACCAATCTTGGCTGCATCACAATATACATCAAACGGCTTCTTGATGTCTGGCATGATCAATATTGGGGACGATATCAATCTCTCCTTCCGCTCCTGGAAACTGGCTTCACATTTGTCTGTCCATTCAAACTTCTTGTCCTTCTTCAACAATTGGGTCATGGGTCTGGCAATGCTCGAGAATCCTTCTATGAACTTGCGGTAGTATCTCGCTAATTCGAGAAATGCACGGACTTGGGTTTGAGTGGTTGGGGCTTCCCATTCTTCGACATCTTTGATCTTGGCGGGATCAACAGAGACTCCTCCGGAAGACACAATATGTCCTAGGAATCCTACTTCTTGCAACCAAAACTCACACTTGCTGAACTTGGCATATAACCGATGCTCTCTCAGGGTTGCTAGGATGATTCTTAGATGTTGCTCATGCTCTTCATCTAACTTGGAGTAGATAAGGATGTCGTCGATAAACACAACTACAAACTTATCTAGGAAATTCATAAAGATCTTATTCATGAGATTCATGAAATAAGCAGGGGCATTGGTTAATTCAAAAGACATAATTGTATACTCGTATAAACCATAGCGAGTAGTAAAGGCGGTCTTCGGAATATCCATTGCACGAATCTTAAGTTGGTGATAACCAGTCCTAAGATCAACCTTTGAGAATACCTGGGCTCCAGTCAACTGATCAAACAGATCCTCTATCTTTGGCAGGGGTACTTGTTCTTGATGGTGACGTCATTCAACTTTTTGTAATCTGTGCACAAACGGTTGCCTCCATCTTTCTTGTCGACGAATAACACTGGTGATCTCCATGGCGATGCGCTTGGTTGAATCAAGCCTTTTGCTAACATAGCATCCAACTGCTTCTTCAGTTGCACTAACTCTAAGGGGTTCATGCTATAGGGTCTCTGAGCTATGGGTCCGGTTCTGGGGATTAGTTCGATAATGAACTCAATAACCCTATCCGGGGGCATACCTGGCAATTCATCTGGGAATACGCCGGGGTATTCACAGACTACTCTTACTTGGTCTACGATGGGCAGGGCTAGACTCTTGTTGCACTTGAATTGAGGGGGTAAGGTTTCAGAGATATGCTCTACGGTGACTCCAGAGCTACTGGTCATGGTGATGGATTTCTTAGCACAGTCTATCAGTCCTTTATGCCTTGACATCCAGTCCATACCTAGTACTACTTCTAATCCTTTGGTTCCAAGTACAATTAGGTTGGCATAAAAATCTATCCCATGTATTCTGATAGGCACAGCTAGGCGAATTTTTCTAGCTTTGGTTGTTGAACTGGGGATTTGAACTATCATGACATGCTTCAAGTTGGTTGGGTGAATCTTACTAGTGCATGCAAATTCTTCAGTGACAAATGAATGCGAAGCTCCCGAATCAAACAATACCCTTGCGAAAACTGAGTTGACAGAAAACATACCTAGCACTACATCTTGCGCTTCTTGGGCTTCTTCAGCGTTCATGTGGAAGAGACGACCGTTGCGATTGTGAGGGTTCCCTAGGGCAAACCTTCTTCCTGGTTGAACGCGATGCTACTGTTGAGTTGGGACATTCACATTGGCGGTGGCAGCAGTCTTCTTGGGACACTCATTGGAATAGTGACCCTTCACTCCACACTCGAAACAAGTGATCTAAGACTTGTCCTTTACTGCGACGGGCACAACATTGCTGCCAGTTCTGGGTGCAGTGTTGTTGTTGTTGTTGTTGTTGTTGTTACCCTTGGGAGGTGCACGGTTGAAGTTGTTGGCATTGCCGGAGTTGTGATTGTTTCCTCCGGACTTCACATTGCCTCCGCTACGGTTGGGGTAGCTTGGGCGAGACACTGGGGGTCGATTGTTCCTTGGTGCATATCCCGAAGAGGGGTTGGGACGGTACTTCTGGTGACTGCTGGGTCCAGATTACTGCATCATACGACGTTTGCGATTGTCGTTTGCCTGGTTAATCTTCCCTTCCATCTGAATGGCAGAGTCGACTAACTCTTCAAGATCCTCGAAGCGGATGTTGACGAGGACAGTCTGCATCTCATCATGCAGTCCGTTCAGGAATCTCTCCGTCTTCTTGGCCTCCGTATTGATCTCATCAGGTGCATATCTGGCAAGTGCCAGGAATCTGTCACGGTACTCCACCACAGTCATTCTGCCTTGCTTCAAGTCGTGGAATTCATCCCTCATTCTGGTGACTAGACCCTGCGGCACGTGGGTGCGGCTGAACTTGACTTTGAATGTTTCCCATGTCTTCACTTGACCATGGTTCATGTTACGGATACTAGTCCACCAAGCTCTTGCATCTCCTGCCAGATAGTGAGTGGCAAAAAGAACCTTCTCGTTGTCATCAACTCCTGCAACTTCTAAGTTATTTTCTATTGTCTACAGCCAGTCATCAGCATCTAGTGGGTTTTCAGCTTGGTTAAAGATTGGGGGATTGGTATTCTGAAAGTTTTTAAGTTTGGATCCATGGTGATCCTGGTTTCCATGTCCTTGGTTGTTTTGGGCCATCTGAGCTATCTGCTGCAATGTTGCTAAGTTGGCTTGGCACTCTGCCCTGCTTGCTTCACGGTCTGCCACTAACATCTGCATAATCTGCAACATTGGGTCTTGCGACGAGCTGCTCCCTCCTTGGTTTCCACGAGTCATCTGAAGATTGAGGTAGATAAAGGGGTAATAAGGAAAGTTCTAAGGTTCATGGTTTTTGGTTTCAAATCTAAAACTTTGAGTTAGACTCAGGTTTTGCAACTAACTCCATTTCATTCATGCAAACAAGCACACGATACAAACACACACCACAACCATCAAAGGAAAACAGATGGTTTGAAGAACCATTCTGCAAGGTACGATACAGTGGGACCGATACATCTCATGCTACGACAGTGCTCTAGTGCATCTACTGAGCATCGATGAAGTCGGAGTCCTCATCATCAGTGTAAAAGTCCACAGCATGCTCCTCCAGAAAGTCATCATCATTGCTGAGGTAAGAATCCATGTCTCCCTGGATGTCTTCACCCTCCTATTCTTCCTCCTTGGCTGCAAGCATAGCTTCCTGCTCCTTGACGGTCTTCTTGAGGTCGGCCATCTTCTTGCAAAGACGGGCGATGGTGCGATCCTTCTTCTCGCGCTGGAAGTGAAGAGATTAATGATCCTTGACTAGCAGTGAGAAAGTCTGGGCCTTCTGGTCGGCAATGGCACGGTTCTGGTTGGCTAACTCCCTAGCATTGTCCAACTCCTTCTGACGATCGTAAAACAGGAAGTTGAGGTTCTCCACTTGGCGCTTCAGTGCTGGATGACTTGGCATCTCCATCGGCATTCCCATGAAGTCACGCCTTGCATAGTGAGCAAAACGGGTTCCTTGAATCTGGTTGACACTGAGGGCACATAGACGTGCGAGAGCTTCATGCATTGCCCTGGCTAATCCATCTAGCCAGTTGTTCTCTCTCACTGAGAACTGAATTCTCTCGGATGTTGGTGCTTCTATTCTTCCTCTAAGATCAGCGGTGACTAGCCACTTTAAATCTCCTCCTGGGGGTCCTGGAAGTTGAGCTCCAAGAAACTCCAGATGTGGGCGTCCCAGTAACTCTGACAATGAATCCAGATCCCTCTCGAAGATCAGCTGACCTCCGTTTCCCAACTGGTAGAACTTGCTGAACTGAGTCTCCATCTATAAGAATTAAGGATGAGAAAATTAGTGAAGTGATCAAGTGTGTCAAATTTTAAGTAGTAATGTAAGAATTTTGAGGTACATGAATTTTTGAGAAAGAATGAATTCCAAAGGATAAGAGAGGAAATAGTTTTTCATAAATACTCACTTATGTTTTGAAACTAAGTTTTTGTTTTGGCGTCCATTCTAACTAGGGTCTCCTATGGTCAGGATGGCTCTGATACCAACTTGTCAACACCTGGATTTTTAATCCTAGATGCATGTTATGCCATCCATCACAATCCTAGGATTACCATTTTTGCGAGACATAACAGATTGGATATCACAGTACATCATCCATTACAAACCATACATAAGGTCTTACACAAATAAGGATCTCATGATCCAGTCTTAATACAACAAGCAGCGGAAATAAAAGATAAGCGTAGCGATGGGGTCCATCTTCAGTGGCACAGGCAATGCCGACGAAGGCAGATAGTCCTAGTTATCATAGCCGTCCTGCTGGCCATCATCTTGGTAGTCTCCTTCATAGTATGGCCATGAGAATAGCCAATGACAAAAGCCATGAGTACTCTTTAATTACTCGCAAACTACCACTAACAAGCAGTATAGTTCTAGGTTAAAGTGCTAACTCTAAGTTTAACTATAAAGTTAAGTTGAAACCTAAGCTGAGTTTAGAAGCAAAGAAAGATAAAATAAAGTTCTAGAATCACTTAAGTTGGGAAGCTATTGTCATAAACACAACCCTGTTGTGGTGAAGTCAAGATTCATCATTCCTTTCATAAGTCATTTTGAAAACATCTGATAATGAAACGGTATGGCCATTCCAACTGTCCATAACTGCGGACGCGGCTATTCGAATAGTTTGACACTCTGCAGAGGTGGTACACTTTCACCACAAGATTTGATACATCTGTTAGGGATAACCCTGAATCATCATACTTAGTACGCAGATAATCAAACATAACCTTTCCTTTACACACCCTAGTATAAGCCCCTCTCCTATGAGCATGGCCTCCCAACCATGACCATCTGTCATCTTGGGCACTGCATAGGTGGACAACATTGAGAGGCAGCCTCAGCTCAAACCTCTCCCGTGAGGGAACTAATACTAATGCATCTAAGGTTATCTCTATAGGTCATGTTTTATACTCTTTATGCTACCTTCAAAACAAGTAAAGAACTTTGATAAAGTAAAGGAAGTAAAGCTTGGAAAAATAATACTTGGGGTAGGTAATAGTCAAAGTGGTATAACAAAAGCATGCCTAATGCATGTGCTTAGATTATCTAGCTTTCAAGGGTTAGCTTGCATTGTTAATGGTGGCTTGCCTTGTGCAGTGCAGTGGTTGAAGTTTTCTTCCTCCTCTTGATAGAACTCCTCCTCCTCGAAAGCTTGGTCGACACTATCGTCTATAAATACATACGGAGTACACAATCACCAAACAATACTTAACTAGTCTAATTAGCACTATAAGGCACGCATTTGATGATCTATTATCATTACTAGCATCACAAGTTTTATTTAATAGTTTCATTCTTTTTATTTTAGAAAGGTAATTTCTACTCATTGAAAAATTAACTAAGATTTAATATTCACCACTTAAAATATGGGATCATGTGGACACATGTCATCACCACATATTCTAACATGTGGGAATGTGATTTAAGGGTTGGATCACAATTACTTTGGTTTAAGTTCATTATTTAATGATTTAAAGTGACTAGAAATGCCTATATGGCATTATTTTGGTACTAGTCCAAAGTCACTGCATGTAAAACTTAATATTATTACATATTCAGATAGGTATGGTAAAATGTGATTTTTGAGAGTTAGAATCAACTCAAAAGCTATCATGGTTGATTTTATAAAAATGTTGCAAGGTGCAAATGCTTCTGTTTTGTTATTTTTACTAGGCGAGATCTCTAACTCTGATTGAATTAAATCCAACGGGCTTCGGTAGATCTTTTCAGTCGCTTTCTAACAAAATTGGAATCACTCCATGTGGATTTGTAAATATCTCTGAATTGAATTTCAAACTAGGGGACAGCTCTAGGTTTAAACTAAAATAGAAAAATCCTAATTCAAACTAAATGGGTCGCGCGGGAAAGCTAACGGGCCAGCCTAGTGACACTACGCGGCACGGGGCTCAGCTGACAGGGGGGTCCACAGGTCAGAGGCACATAACACGTGAAGCGGTATGGGGTGATGTGGGTTGTTAGATTAGAACGGGGATCAACAGATGGGGCTCGTCGTCGACGAAGGACCTAACGCCGGCGAACTCTAACCCTAGCGGCTCGGTGGGGGGTGCTTAGGGGGCGTACCAGGGCTCCAGCGACGACGGCGATGGGGGCAAACGAACTGGTGGTCGACGGCGAACTCAGGGACGGTCGAGGTAGCTCCGGGGTGGTCGCAATCAACGAGGCCCTTCTCCTCCAGAGGCGGCCAGCTCCGGACCCATTCTCGCCAACGGCTCCTCGCCTTGCTCCGGGGAGAAGTGGGGAAGGCTCAGTGAGGTGAGGGGAGGTGAGTGGTGTGCTGCAAATGGCTGGGGATGGACTCTATTTATAGGACGACGATGCGACCGAGAGGCATGGACGGGCGGCTCCGGCGAGGGCTGCACATCGTGCTAGCGGCGTGGCTCGAGGTAGGGGATGGTGGCTGGTCTCCTGGCGGTGCTCTACGAATTGAACGCGGGCCTAGGGACGGTGGTATGCGGTCGGGCGGTGCGCACGCTCTGAGCAGCAGAGGCAGCGGTCTCAACGGCGAGCGGTGGCTGTGTTGCGTTGGGCGGTGAATGGGCATGTCCGGCGTGTTCCTGGGGTCGTGGTGGAGCGATGGACGCGAGCTGCGGTCGAGGGGCGGTGTATACACACGTGTCGGGTGCGGCGCTCTGGCGCGTGCTCGGCATGGTGCAGACGCGCTGGGCGCGGCGCATTGGCGGTGGTCCACGCTTTGGCTTGGCTCGGGGAGGGGACAGAGAGTGGCGGTGAGGTTAGGGCTAGCTCGTAGACATGGTGAGAGGGAGGGGGACGGTCTGCTGCGGCGATGGCATGATCGGCCAGCAAGCATGTGCTCGGCTTGGCATGGCCATGCTGCTAGGGGGTAGGGGATGGGGTTTAAAGGGCCTAATTAGATCATTTGGAGACTATGAGAGCAAATGGGGGCAAAACCCTAAACAAAACAGTGAGCTATGGTTAGTGTTTGATTCTGCCTGCCATGTGTTTGAGGAAATGGCCGCAAGAAAAATATTTTGGAATTTTGAAAAGATTTTTGGTGGGTGTGCTAGGTATAAGCTTGTGACTCTGTGGGTGCTTGGGTTTTGAAAGTTGAGCTCATTTGAGTGGTTTTTGAAATAGTGGGATCTTCCCATATGAAATAGATTCAATTTTAAAATGTCAATTAAAATTAGTATTTGAATGTTTTAGCAGATCACAAAGTGGGCCTTGGTACATTATTATGTGTACTAGCAAGGGGTGCAAAGATCCACATTTGTTTCTGTTAGGTTTGGAGTACTAGGAATAGCCAAAGTAGGCATGGTAGTTGATTTGGCACAAATGACCATTTGCTTCCTTTATTCATCTTGATTTGTTTTTCTTTGGGATTTGTTTGGGAATGATCTAGATGATGTTTATTCCACCTAAGAATCATTTTTCAAGCAATGGATCATTTAAACAAGGAAATTCAAATCAACTCCTATTTTAAATGCACACACATATGAATGCTTTAATAATTTTAATTGGAAAAGTTTTTGTTAACCCTAATTTTGATGATTTGGATATTAATAACCTTGGATTTAAGTTTTAGGATGTTACACAATGACACTGGTGGATCCATGTGTGGTCTCTGAAGAGACCACACATTTCAATGACTCTGGTTGTTGTTAGTAAAAAGAACACACATGCAATCACACTGGTGGATCGATAGGTTGGATTGCGAAAAGAACAGACCTGCAATGACACTGGTGGATCCATATGTGGTATGTGAAAAGAACACACATGCATTGACTCTGCTTCTTTTTATTAACCAGAACACACATACAATGACACTGGTGGATCCATGTGTGGTATCTGAAGAGAACACACATGAAATGACTCTGGTTGTGAGGATTGCGAAGAGAACACACATGCAATGACACTGTTGGATCCATATGTGGTATGTGAAAAGAACACACATGCAATGACTCTGGTTGTTCTTAGTAAAAAGAACACACATGCAATGACACTGGTGGATCCATGTGTGGTGTCTGAAGAGAACACACATTTCAATGACACTGGTGGATCCATATGTGTTATGTGAAAAGAACACACATGAAATGACACTTGTTGTCATTAGTAAAAAGAAAACACATGCAATGACACGGGTGGATCCATGTGTGGATTGTGAAAAGAACACACATGCAATGACACTGGTGGATCCATAGGTGGATTGTGAAGACAACACACATGCAATTATTCTGATGGATCCATATGTGGTATGTGAAAAGAACAGTCATGAAATGACTCCAGTTGTTGTTAGTAAAAAGAACACACATGCAATGACACTGGTGGATCCATAGGTGGATTGTGAAAAGAACACACATGCAATGACACTGGTGGATCCATATGTGGTATGTGAAAATAACACACATGTAATGACTTCTGTTGTAATTAGTAACAAGAACACACATGCAATGACACTGGTGGATCCATGTGTGGTCTCTAAAGAAAACACACATGCAATGACTCTAGTTGTTGTTAGTAAAAAGAGCACACATGAAATGACACTGGTGGATCTATGTGTGGATTGTGAAGAGAACACACATGCAATGACATTGGTGGATCCATGTGTGGTATGTGCAAAGAACACAGATACAATGACTCTGGTTCTTGTTAGTAAAAAGAACACACATGCAATGACCATGGTGGATCCATGTGTGGTATCTGAAGAGAACACACATTTCAATGACACCGGTGGATCCGTATGTGTTATGTGAAAAGAACACACATGAAATGACTCTAGTTGTTGTGAGTAAAAAGAACACACATGAATGACACTGATGGATCCATATGTGGATTGTGAAAAGAACACACATGCAATGACACTTGTGGATCCATATGTGGTATGTGAAAATAACACACATTTCAATGACTCCAGTTGTTGTTAGTAAAAAGAACACACATGCAATAACACTGGTGGATCCATTGTTTAATTGTGAAAAGAACACACATGCAATGACACTGGTGGATCCATATGTGGTATGTGAAAATAACACACATGCAATGACACTGGTGGATCCATGTGTGGTCTCTGAAGAGAACACACATTTCAATGACACTCGTGAATCCATATGTGTTATGTGAAAAGAACACACATGAAATGACACTGGTTGTTGTTAGTAAAACGAACACACATGCAATGACACTGGTGGATCCATAGGTGGATTGTGAAAAGAACACAGATGCAATGACACTGGTGGATCCATATGTGGTATGTGAAAAGAACACACATGCAATGACTCTGGTTGCAATTAGTAACAAGAACACACACGCAATGACACTGGTGGATCCATGTGTGGTCCCTAAAGAGAACACACATTTCAATGACTATGGTTGTTGTTTGTAAAAAGAACACACATGCAATGACACTAGTGGATCCACGTGTGGTCTTTGAAGAGAACACACATGCAATGACTCTGGTTGTTGTTAGTAAAAAGAACACACATGCAATGACACTGGTGGATCCATATCTGGTATGTGAAAAGAACACACATGCAATGACTCTTGTTGTTGTTAGTAAAAATAATACACATGCAATGACACTGGTGGATCCATAGGTGGATTCTGAATAGAGCACACATGCAATGACTCTGGTTGTTCCATATGTGGTATGTGAAAAGAACAGACATGAAATGAGTCGAGTTGTTGTTAGTTAAAATAACACACATGCAATGACACTTGTGGATCCATGTGTGGTATCTGAAGAGAACACACATTTCAATGACACTGGTGGATCCATATGTGGTATGTGAAAAGAACAGTCATGAAATGACTCCAGTTGTTGTTAGTAAAAAGAACACACATGCAATGACACTGGTGGATCCATAGGTGGATTCTCAAAACAACACACATCCAATGACATTGGTGGATCCACATGTGGCATGTGAAAAGAACACACATGCAATGACTATGGTTGTTGTTAGTAACAAGAAAACACATGCAATAACACATGTGGATCCACGTGTGGTCTCCGAAGAGAACACACATTTCAACGACTCAGGTGGATCCATATGTGGTATGTGAAAAGAACACACATTAAATGACTATGGTTGTTGTTAGTAAAAAAATCACACATGCAATAACACTGGTGGATCCATAGGTGGATTGTGAAAAGAACACAAATTTAATGACACTGGTTGTTGTTAGTAAAAAGAACACACATGCAATGACATTGGCGGTTCCATGTGTGGTCTCTGCAGAGAACACACATTTCAATTACTCTGGTTGTTGTTAGTAAAAAGAACACACATGCAATGACACTAGTGGATCCATAGGTGGATCGTGAAAAGAACACACATGCAATGACACAGGTGGATCCATATGTGGTATGTGAAAAGAACACACATGCAATGACTCTGCTTGTTGTTAGTAACAAGACCACACATGCAATGACACGAGTGGATCCATGTGTGGTATCTGAAGCGAACACACATGAAATGACTCTGGATGTGTGGATTGTGAAGAGAACACACATACAATGACACTAGTGGATCCATATGTGGTATGTGAAAAGAACACACATGCAATGACTGTGGTTGTTGTTAGTAAAAAGAACACGCATGCAATGAAACTGGTGGATCCATGTTGGTCTCTAAAGAGAGCACATATTTTCAATGACACTGGTGGATCCATATGTGTTATGTGAAAAGAACACACATGAAATGACACTGGTTGTTGTTACTAAAGAACACACATGCAATGACACTGGTGTATCCATGTGTGGATTGTGAAAAGAACACACATGTAATGACACTGGTGGATCCATCTGTGGTATGTGAAAAGAACACACATGCAATGACACTGGTGGATCCATAGGTGGATTGTGAAGAGAACACACATGCAATGACACTGGTGGATCCATAGGTGGATTGTGAAGAGAACACACATGCAATGAGATTGGTGGATCCATATGTGGTATGTGAAAAGAAGAATCATGAAATGACTTCAGTTGTTGTTAGTAAAAAGAACACATATGCAATGACACTAGTGGATCCATAGGTGGATTGTGAAAAGAACACACATGCAATGACACTAGTGGATCCATATGTGGTATGTGAAAAGAACACACATGCAAAGATTCTGGTTGTAATTAGTAACAACAACACACATGCAATGAGAATGGTGGATCCATGTGTGGTCTCTAAAGAGAACACACATGCAATGACTCTGGTTGTTGTTAGTAAAAAGAGCACACATGCAATGACACTTGTGAATCCATATGTGGTATGTGAAAAGAACACACATGCAATGAATCTGGTTATTGTTGGTAAAAAGAACACACATGCAGTGATACTGGTGGATCCATGTGGGGATTGTGACGAGAACACAGATGCAATGACATTGGTGGATCCAGATGTGGTATGTGAAAAGAACACACATGCAATGACTCTGGTTGTTGTTAGTAAAAAGAACACACATGCAATGACACTGGTGGATCCATGTGTGGTATCTAAAGAGAACACACATTTCAATGACACCGGTCGATCCATATGTGTTATGTGAAAAGAACACACATGAAATGACTCTAGTTGTTGTTAGTAAAAAGAACACACATGAATGACACTAGTGGATCCATATGTGGATTGTGAAAAGAACAGACATGCTATGACACTGGTGGATCCTTATGTGGTATGTGAAAAGAACACACATTTCAATGACTCTAGTTGTTGTTAGTAAAAAGAACACACATGCAATGACACTAGTGGATCCATAGGTGGATTATGAAAAGAACACACATGCAATGATACTGGTGGTTCCATATGTGGTATGTAAAAAAACACACATGCAATGACACCAGTGGATCCATATGTGGTATGTGAAAAAAACACACATGCAATGACCCTGGTTGTAATTAGTAACAAGAACACACATGCAATGACACTAGTGGATCCATGTGTGGTCTCTAAAGAGAACACACATGCAATACTCCAGCTCTTGTTAGTAAAAAGAGCACACATGCAATGACACTGCTGGATCCATGTGTGGTCTCTGAAAAGAACACACATGCAATGAATCTGGTTGTTGTTAGTAATAAGAACACACATGCAATGACCCTGGTGGATCCATGTGTGGTCTCCGAAGAGAACACACTTGCAATGATACTGGTGGATCCATGTGTGGTCTCTAAAGAGAACACACATGCAATGACTCTGGTTGTTGTTAGTAAAAAGAGCACACATGCAATGATACTGGTGGATCCATAGGTGGATTGTGAAGAGAACACACATGCAATGACTTTGGTTGTTGTTAGTAAAAAGATAACGCATGCAATGACACTGGTGGATCCATGTGTGGATTGTGAAGAGAACACACATGCAATGACACTGGTGGATCCATATGCGGTATGTGAATAGAACACACATGCAATGACTCTGGTTATTGTTAGTAAAAAGAACACATATGCAATGACACTGGTGGATCCATGTGTGGTGTCTGAAGAGAACACACATTTCAATGACACCGGTGGATCCATATGTGGTATGTGAAAAGAACACACATGAAATGACTCCAGTTGTTGTTAGTAAAAAGAACACACATGCAATGACACTGGTGGATTCAAATGTGGATTGTCAAAAGAACACACATGCAATGACACTAGTGGATCCATATGTGGTATGTGAAAAGAACACATTTCAATGACTCCAGTTGTTGTTAGTAAAAAGAACACACATGCAATGACACTTGTGGATCCATAGGTGGATTGTGAAAAGAACACACATGATATGACACTGGTGGATCCTGATGGCTCAATACACGGCACCCAGAAATGTGCTTGGTGCATGGCGTTGATGTAGAGCTCGTTGGGAACCCCAAGAGGAAGGTATGATGAGCACAACATCAAATTTCCCTCAGTTATGAAACCAAGGTTTAATCGAACCAGTAGGAGCAAGGAAACACCTCAAAGGTGTTACTAGCTGAGCTTTGGCAGGGCGCACTACCGGTGCTAGTAGCAACGTGGCGACCTGCACAACACAACCACAAAACAAAGGATTAAACGATGAGGTTATCAATCTCACTGTGTTTTACGGAAAACAAAGGATTAAACGTATCGAATGGAAAGAAGTAAAATTTTGCAGAAAGTAAACACAAAACAGTAAACAGTTGTAGATTGTATGTAAAGAAAGAGGACCGGGATAGATAACATGTTGGGTGAACAAATTACAGCGGGGCAATTGACAAACACCGAGAAAGAAATACATGCATATACGAATCATCTTGACTCCTCTGGGACTTGATTGGGCATTACAACATAATACATAGACCGCCATCCAACTGCATCTATGACTAATAATCCACCTTCAGGTTATCATCCGAACCCCCTCCAGTATTAAGTTGCAAGCAACAGATTATTGCTTTACGAAATTCGTGTAAAGTAAACAATACGATTGTTCTATGAACAAAGGATTGTTGTTTTCTCCCTAGTAGCAACAGCACATCTAGTACCTTAGAGATTTCTATCACTTCCCCAGATTACCAGAGGCATGAACCCACTATCGAGCATAAATACTAACTCTTGGAGTTGCTAGCATCTACTTGGCCCAGATAGCTACTAACAACGGAAAGCATGCAAGATCTCAAATAACAAAGACATGATAGAATCAATAATCAATCTGAAATAGCATCTCAATATCCATCGGATCCCCGCAAACACAACATGTATCGATTACAAATAGATGATCTTGATCATGAACGGAGCTCACAAGATCTAAACATGAAAGCACAAAGGAGGAGAAACCAGCCATCTAGCTATTACATGGATCCGTAGTCCAAGGATGAACTACTCACGCATCACACCGGAGGCTTGCATGGTGATGAAGAAGGCCTCTAGGGTGAATTCCCCTCTCCGGCAGGGTGCCGGGAAGAGCTTCAGATCCCTCCCGATCTAGGGATGGAGATGACGGCGGCTACAGACTCTTTTTGTGGATTTTTGATCGGGTACTTAGGGTTTTCGTCCTGAGGGCAATATATAGGCGGAAGGAGAGGCCGAGGGGGTGCCAGGAGTGGCCACACCACCCCCTGGCGCGGGCCAAGCTTGGCCGCGCGGCCAGGTGGTGCGGTGGCTCTCTATCCCTTCTCCGTCTCGTATTATGGCACTTGATCACTTCCGGAAAAATAGGCACTTTGGATTTTGTCCCGTCCAATTCCGAGAATATTCATTTTCTGACTTTCCTAGAACCAAAAACAGAAGAAAACAGGCAGCTGACACTGTGGCTCTGGTTAATAGGTTAGTCCAAGAAATCATATGAAAAGTACTCCAAAGTTGGAACAAAACACAAGAAAGTGGATAAAACCAAGCATGGAACATAAAAAATTATAGATACATTTGCAATGTATCAACATCCCCAAGCTTAAATCCTGCTCGTCCTCGAGTAGGTAAGTGATAAAAAGAAAGAATAATTTTTGAGGTGACATGCACCATCAAAGACTTGATCAAAGTATTTGCAAAACATTCAAAGCTGGGATCATAGTACTTCAATCATAACATGAAAGACAAAGTTCTAGCAATAAGCAAAGAAACTATGATGCAACATGAAAATGCACAAACAAAAGATTCATGAATAACAGTGCTTTGCAAGACGTTTGTTTGTTTCACATAAAGAAAACATAGCATAAAAGTATTCAGCTTGTCTTTCAATAGAGTAGCAAATATAAATGCATAGGACACCTTCAAAGTTCATAAGAGTGAGTAGATACAATAGTTTCAAACAAGCAATAACAAGTTATGCATCAATCAACTAGTCTTGGGACAATGCACATAGAACTAAGAATGGCCACTATGCTCTCAAAGTAGGTGCATAAAGATAGAAGGTGGAGACTCAATATAATTGTGGAAGAAAAGCCTTTTGTAAAAGGAAGTAGGGATTCAAGTCTCATAAAGAGCTTCCAAAAATTATGGTACTCATAGATTTCAGCTCTCATTGCCCCTATCATAAGCATCTTGAAGTGATTAAGGTTAAAGTGAACAAACTATGGTGTACATGCTTGATGAAGTATAAGTCTGAAATCTTATGTCCCTTGTATACGAGGGCCGCTCCTCATGCTACTCAAGTTTAGTCATCGGTAAGTTCTTGTCATCGTGAGTACATGTGTATCATTGAGAACCGCCAATGGGGTACCCCTTGCCCGATGATACGAAAGAATCCCCATATCAAAATGACAAGGCAAGCAGACAACGAGCATCTCAGCATTCTTCTTATTTACCATGGGAATATTGTGCTTTTTTCTCTCTTTCCTCTTTTCATAGTATCTCTTTTTTTTTCTCTTTTTCTCTTTTTTTTCCAGCATAGGACTCTTTTTTTTATAAGAAGAATGCTTCATAGACATCTCATTATGGTTATGCTACAGGTTTCCACCATGTCAGCATGGATTAGACCAGCGGCCCAGGCGTTTCTCTCACACATATACATAACTCCATGGACATACAACCTCCCCTTTCATTTCACACCGACGACATCCATATACAAAAGAGCATGATATCAACTAGGTACAAGTACCAAGTGCAATGTTGAAAGCGTTCCCCATGAAAGCATGGTTCTGCTAATTCCCAACAAATAAGTGCAAGCATATACAAGTGTGCCATCAAGTTCGTGAGAGCTTTAATCACTAGTTTTTTCATAACAAGTAGAAGGTAAACAAAAGCATGAATATACTTGGAATAGCATAAGCTAGTAGGTAGGTATGGTGGACTCTTTGGAATAACTTGGTTTAGGGAGTTGGATGCATGAGTGGAACTCATACTTTGTTGTGGAGGCTAGCAAAAGACTGGGAGCGATAAACTAAGAGAGCAATAATGGCCATAATCATGCAGAGCAACAAAACATCATTGATCAAAGCATAAAGTGATACCACAATTTGAAAACTAAAGTATCATAAAGGCTATGGTGGCTTGAGATAGTCATAACATGGTGTGAGCATGTGCCAAGTCAACCCAAATAAAGCATCAAAGGAGAATACCACTATACTATGCTTTAATATGCTAAACAACGCATGATTCATCCAAGGCACATTAAGCAATCTCAATTGTTTATAACAAGTCATGACACAACAAAGAATACTAAGCATAAAGCCAAAAAATATCAAGCATGGCATGACAAAGCATATGCCACAGTCAAAAACAAGCTCTTTTTACCACATAAGCATGAACTTTCCTACTCTTTTCCAAACCAAACCAAACTGTTTGCAAACCAATGTATGAAAGAGGGGGTCCAACCACCTTATTCAGAACACTAAGCAAACCAAGCAAACTAAAGACCAAAACAAAAACGAAAAAGAAGACGCTCCAAGAAAAACACAACTGTGCATGAAACAATAAAAATGAAGCGTTTGGAAGAAACCTGGGATTTTTATTGATGAAGAAGGGGATGCCTTGGGCATCCCCAAGCTTTGACGCTTGTACTTCTTGGATGTTTCTTGGGGTGACACGCATGGCATCCCCAAGCTTTGACGCTTGTACTTCTTGGATGTTTCTTGGGGTGACACGCATGGCATCCCCAAGCTTGAGCTTTAGTCCATCCTTCATCTCATTACTCATTCCTTCCATACACCTGAAAATTTTCCTTCATACAAAACTTCACACAATCTTATTACCAACATTAGTGCACTTAAGATAAATAAGTCTCAAGGTTCAGTTCTAACACCAAATAAACTTCCATTAGAACACTAGCTACTGTAGCACTTCCCTCAAAAAGCTCAATTCCCCAAAAGAACTCAAGAAGGAACCAACAAGAAGCAAATGCAGAAAATGGCAGAAATCTGTCAAAACAGACCAGCAGGTAAAGACAAATTGTTTAGAAGACCTTATGTTGCTCAAATAAAAAAGTTTTGAACTAACGAAAGTTACATAACAAGCTGGGGAAAAAGCACCAAAAAATTACAGCTGAATCAGACGTACAGATCTCTCTCGGGAATTTTCACGGTGAAGGACTGAAATCTGTTTCGGGACAGCAACCTTCCCAATCATTACTTCACTCTCATTAGAGGTTACTCTTGGTACAAAAAGCAAATAAAAAGGATAAGTAGAGGTTATTACAGAGGCAATAACTTCCAAGACTCAACTAAAACTCTTGGGTTATCTCCCAACAAGTACTTTTCTTTAACGCCTTTAAGTTAGGCATAAGAAGCAAAGAAAGAATCAAGTGTTCTCAAATGAAGAAGCATTAAGACCAAATTTTGTTTTCATAGGAGAAGCAAAAGAAATATTTTCTATATTTTTAGGGAAGTGTTCTATACCTTTCTTGAGTGGGAGTTGATATTTAATGGTGCCTTCTTTCATATCAATGATGGCACCAACAGTTCTAAGAAAAGGTCTTCCCAAAGTAATAGGACAAGAAGCATTGTATTCAACATCCAAAACATAGAAATCAACGGGGACATAGGAATCGTTAACCATAATAAGAACATCATTAAGACTCCCCATGAGTTTCTTTTTAGCATTAGCATCAAGTGGGACATTCAAATAACAATCTTCAAGAGGAGGCAAATCAAGCATATCATAAATCCTTCTAGGCATAATAGAAACACTACTATCAAGATCACACAAAGCGTTGAAATCAAAGTCATTCACTTTCATATTAATGATGGGTTCCCAACCATCTTCTTGCTTTATAGGAATAGAAGCTTTATGTTTCATATTTTCTTCTTTAATCTTTATGAGAGCATCAGCAATGTGTTCTGTAAAAGCCATGTTCATAGCACTAGCATTTGGAATTTTAGCAAGCTTTTGTAGGAACTTAATAACTTCAGAGATGTTGCAACCATCAAGATCAAAATCAGATTTATCATCTAAAGTCGTAGAACTATTACTAGCCTCAACACTAGTGGTGGTAATAGTAGAAACACTAATGTTTCTAGCAATTTCATCTTCTCTTTCCCACTTAGCATGTAATTCAGCTAATAGTCTAACATTTTCATCAATGCTTACTTGTATAGCATTAGTGGCTGCAAAGGGATTATCATTAGTTTCAGGTTTAGCAGCCATTTTATTCAAAGAAGATTGAGCTTCAGCCAAAGATGCTATATTTCTTTCAGCATTAGAGAGTTTTTTCTCAATAGTTTTATTGAAAGCAGTTTGTTTACTAAGAAACTCTTTAAGCATAACTTCAAGTTCAGAGGGAGAACTCTTATTATTGTTGTAAGAATTTCCATAAGCATTACCATTGTTGGGAGGATATGGCTTATAATTGTTATTACCAAAAGTGTTCCTATAAGCATTATTACCATAAGCATTGTTGCCAAAATTGTTATTTCTTATGAAGTTCACATCAACTTGCTCTTCTTGAGCAACCAAAGAGGCTAAAGGAACATTATTTGGATCAATATGGGATTTCACATTAACAAGCATAGACATAATAATATCAATCTTATCACTCAAGGAGGAGGTTTCCTCAACAGAATTTACCTTCTTACCTTGTGGAGCTCTCTCGGTATGCCATTTAGAATAATTAACCATCATATTGTCCAATAGTTTTGTTGCAGCACCCAAACTGATGGTCATAAAGGTACCTCCAGCAGTTGAATCCAATAGGTTCCTCGAAGAATAGTTCAATCCTGCATAAAATGTTTGGATGATCATCCAAGAAGTCAGTCCATGAGTGGGACAATTCTTTACCAAAGATTTCATTCTTTCCCAAGCTTGAGCAACATGCTCATTATCAAGTTGTTTAAACTTCATTATTTCACTTCTCATGGATATAATCTTAGCAGGAGGATAGTATTTTCCAATAAAAGCATCTTTGCACTTAGTCCAAGAATCAATACTATTCCTAGTTAAGGAATTCAGCCATTCTTTAGCTTTTCCTCTCAAAGAGAAAGGAAACAATTTTAGTTTAATAATATCACCATCTATATCCCTATGCTTTTGCATCTCACAAAGTTCAACAAAGTTATTTAGATGGGAAGCATCATCTTCATTACCAATACCAGAAAATTGATCTCTCATAACAAGATTGAGCAAAGCAGGTTTTATCTCAAAGAAAGTATTTTCAGCCACAGGTGGAGCAATAGGAGTGCTCATAAAATCATTGTTGTTGGTGCTAGTGAAGTCACACAACTTAGTGTTTTCAAGAGTAGTCATTTTTTTGGGTTTTCAAATAAGAAAGCAAACAAGTAAAACTAAAGTTTTTTGTGTTTTTTTTGAAGAACAAAACAAGCAAACAAAACAAAAAGAAAACTAAGCAAAACAAAAACAACAAAGTAAAGAGATTGGTTGTGAGGGACTCCCCTTGTGAAGATGTCCTTGACTCCCTGGCAACGGCACTAGAAAATCGCTTGATGGCTCAATACACGGCGCCCAAAAAAGTGTTTGGTGTGTGGTGTTGATGTAGAGCTCGTTGGGAACCCCAAGAGGAAGGTATGATGAGCACAGCAGCAAGTTTCCCTTAGTTATGAAACCAAGGTTTAATTGAACTAGTAGGAGCAAGGAAACACCTCAAAGGTGTTACTAGCCGAGCTTTGGCAGGGCGCACTACCGGTGCTAATAGCAACGTGGAGACCTGCACAACACAACCACAAAACAAAGGATTAAACGATGAGGTTGTCAATCTCACCGTGTTTTGCGGGAAACAAAGGATTAAACGTATCGAATCGAAAGAAGTAAAAGTTTGAAGAAAGTAAACACAAAATAGTAAACGGTTGTAGATTGTATGTAAAGAAAGAGGACAGGGTCCATAGTTCACTAGAGGTGGCTCTCCTTAGATAGATAACATGCTGGGTGAACAAATTACAGCGGGGCAATTGACAAACACCGAGAAAGCAATACATGCATATACTAATCATCTTGACTCCTCTGAGACTTGATTGGGCATTACAACATAATACATGGACCGCCATCCAACTCCATCTATGACTAATAATCCACCTTCAGGTTATCATCCGAACCCCCTCCAGTATTAAGTTGCAAGCAACAGATTATTGCTTTACGAACTGCGTGTAAAGTAAACAATACGATTGTGCTATGAACAAAGGATTGTTGTTTTCTCCCTAGTAGCAACAACACATCTAGTACCTTAGAGATTTCTCTCACTTCCCCAGATTACCAGAGGCATGAACCCACAATCGAGCATAAATACTAACTCTTGGAGTTGCTAGCATCTACTTGGCCAAGATAGCTACTAACAACGGAAAGAATGCAAGATCTCAAATAACAAAGACATGATAGAATCAATAATCAATCTGAAATAGCATCTCAATATCCATTGGATCCCCGCAAACACAACATGTATGGATTACAAATAGATCATCATGATCATGAACAGAGCTCACAAGATCTAAACATGAAAGCACAAAGGAGGAGAAACCAGCCATCTAGCTACTACATGGATCCATAGTCCAAGGATGAACTACTCACGCATCACACCGGAGGCTTGCATGGTGATGAAGAAGGCCTCCAGGGTGAATTCCCCTCTTCGGCAGGGTGCCGGGAAGAGCTTCAGATCCCTCCCGGTCTAGGGAAGGAGATGACGGTGGCTACAGACTCTTTTGTGGATTTTTGATCGGGTACTTAGGGTTTTCGTCCCGAGGGCAACTTATAGTCAGAAGGGGAGGCTGAGGGGGTGCCTAGGCTGGCCACACCACCCCTTGGCGCGGGCCCAGCCTGCCTGCGCGGCCAGGTGGTGTGGCCAGCCCCTGGACCGTCTCCGTCTCGTATTCTGGCACTTGACCCCGTCCGGAAAAATAGGCACTTTTGCTTTTATCCTGGCCAATTCCGAGAATATTCATTTTCTGACTTTCCTGGAACCAAAAACAGCAGAAAATAGGCAGCTAGCACTGTGGCTCTTTTTAATAGGTTAGTCCAAGAAATCATAAGAAAAGTACTCCAAAGTTGGAACAAAACACAAGAAAGTGGATAAAACCAAGCATGGAATATCAAAAATTGTAGATATATTTGCAATGTATCAGATCCATAGGTGGATTGTGAAAAGAACACACATGCAACAACACTGGTGGATCCATGTGTGGTCTCTGAAGAGAACACACATTTCAATGACTCTGGTTGTTGTTAGTAAAAAGGACACACATACAATGACACTGGTGTATCCATGTGTGATCTCTAAAGAGAACACACATGCAATGACTCTGGTTGTTGTTAGTAAAAAGAGCACACATTTCAATGATACTGGTGGATCCATAGGCGGATTGTGAAAAGAGATTTTCCCTGTCTCTCGGTGAGAAATCTCACAAAAGCCCAAACATGTGGATATCCCGAACATGTGCTCACTCTGGGTGCTATGCCCTGATTGGCTGACACAGATGTCACGCGGATCGTCTCCACCAACCATTGATCCCATGTGATCCAACGGGCAGGATAACCCCTCCCTTCTCCACTTTTTTTATGCATGGTCAATCCGTGCCACCGATACTTTACCTCCATAAACAAGTGAAAATCCATCTATCTAACTAAAATAAATAAAATAAATGATCATATTTCGAACAAGCCATCGTCTTCGTCTTCCGGTTTGTCCTCGTCTTTGTCAACGCCATGGTCCCTGCCATCGCTGCCGTCGGTGTCCTCCTCTGACGACTTGACACTGCCCCTTCCTCGAATAAGCATGCTATCTCCTTGTTGCAGTCGGAGTCCTCCTCCTCTTTGTAGTCCCACGGGTCCATGTCACTCTCCTCCGCTTCTGCCTCCAACTGATCGATGAACGCCTCCTCGTTGGCCAAGTCGGACTCGTCCAAATAGCTATCTCCTCTCTTCTTCCTGGTCTTCTTCTCATTCCTCTTCTTGTCCGTACTCATCGGTGAAACACGCGCCCCCGTCCTGGCTGCTGCATTGCACTCGTCCAACGCTTCAGGTACCCCACACTCCTCCTGCGCGGCCGTTACGAGCTTTGACGTCGTGCTATCCTCGAGTGCCGATGTCGATGGACCCTGGCGCGGTCGGACATGACGTGCTGCCTCAGTAGGCGCCTCACAAACGCGGACGATGCAGCGAAGAGCCGGAGACGCAGGAAGGTCAGTGGACGGCTTGGACCTGCCATTGCCACAACAAGGGGGCATCGTGTTCGAGGTAGTTGCTCTGAATGGTCAATGGCGGGTACACATAGTGGGGTGCTGATCTGATCAAGGACGAGCAGCAGTTTCATGCGTCGTGTCCACGCATGCATTTGTCGATTATCAAAAAAATGAAGAAAGAAGTAATATCTCGCGTATTGAAAATAATTTGATCACAACAAAAGTGGCACGGCGTATTCTAGATTCGTAAATATCCCGTGCGTGCCTGTCACGTGGAGTTCGACGGAGTTGGACGTGCCGACATGATCATGCAGTAGTTGCGCGCGTCATTGCCCCATCAGCACGTGACACACGCACACGGGATGTGCGCGCCGATTCCCATGATGACCACTCGGATCGCACTCCCCTTATTATATACTGGATTTTGGGTGGCACCGAAGACCATTGAAGTGTCCATCGCAATAAAGACAAGTCCCATCGATTCCCTACCCCTGCCTCCCTGGCTTCTTTGAGAAGGTAGACCGTACACGGTGGTCTTGTATAATAGTACTAGTACTACTGGACCACGGCCTGTACTCTTTGACTCTTCTCCCACACTAATCACTATCTCCTTCCTCCTACCGCCGCCACACTCACCCTGCAAGCCATGGCTCCACTAAGGAGGGGGAGAGGCCAGTCGACGATCCTCGCAGAGAAAAGGGAGAGAAATCGCCATGAGGCACTTCTTGCTCTACCAGCCGCTCAAGCCCACCCACTTATCGAGGCCCAATCTACCCCGACAATGGCGCCGAATGTTCTAGCAGGCGAGGGATCCTCCCGGTACGGTCTCCTTGTTCAACTTCTTCTCCATCTCCCTCTCCATCATGATCTTAATTAGCATCTTCTTGTTTTTCTTCTTCTTATGGCTATTCCTCTTCTACATATTACATGCCAGCCGTGGAGCCCGAATCAACCATGACGGAGGCGTTGCAGGACCCGTTCGGCCTCGTTCCATGTCTCAGCGAGGTAGCAAATCTGCACGCTGTTATTTCTCTGAGTTATGATGTGGATTTCTTAGATGCTGTCCTCCCCACATTGGTTTTTCTTCTTCTTTTGCGAGTTGTATTACTTTTCATGAATATGACTGGATCTCTTGGTCTTTCCATAATATCGCTGTTCATAGATTCACTATGGATTTTTGTGATTAGGATTAGTTTATCGTGGTCATGAATAGATCTCTAGGTCAATTTTTTAACACTGCGGCCAATAGATTCAACGGGGATTTTTTTGATCTGTATTAGTATTCACTTGGGACCTAGAGTGTAATTGTAGAATTCCTATTTCAATTAACATGAATGATGCAGTGATTAAAGGCCGAGTACCGTGACAAGGTGGCCGCGATCAGTTCCAAGATTTCCAACCAAGATGAGCTTGCACGCTCCCTCACCCAAGCTAATGAGAGCCTACGCAAGCAATTATCTGTGCAGAAGGAGATCTCGCTAGATTTTGCACGTGACGTTGTTAGGCTGTAGAAAGTGCTCGACCGTAACTTGAACAGGCAAGAACAGGCCATCAAGATAATCAACGAGCTCATGGAGGAGAAGAAGAATCTCGTGGAAAGGTGCATTCTCCTGCAGGACGAAGTCAGCGAGGCACTTAGAGGACGCGTCGAGGCCAACAAGGCTACCATCCGAGCCTACCATGACAGGAACCATTGCCTGGATGCAGTCAAGGAGATGAAGGCAGACATGAGCAGAGGGATCACCGTACTCGAGGGTGTTCGGAAAGAGAACGAGGAGCTAAGGGCATGTCTGGAGGCGTATCGGAGCAATGCCCAAGTCTGATTCCCGTTAGCGGGGACACAAATATCAGTTCGTCCTCCTCTCCTTTTGTAATGTTTAGGGTTCAGGGAGCAATGCCCATGTCTGCTTCCCATTATAGGGTGCAATAAGAATCCTAGGGCAACTCCTTATCTATCTGGACATGTGTTGGTGTTCATGTTCATGAATGGACACCATGTTCTCTTTCCATTATGTATCGGGACATGTGTTTCTCCATTATGATTTTGCCACTCCCCCACTACTATTTGGTGATATTGGGAAAAAAGCCCACAGCACACTAAACTGCTGATAAATCTGATTTGTCTTTGAAATTGAAATTATGATAGTGCCACTAGTCGATTCATAAAATGTTGATTAGTCCTAGATTGCGTCTTCCTTGAAATTATGACAGTGCCACTATTCAATTAAGTTAATTATGGAAACTAACCAGATTGTCCTGGTGATATGAACAAACCATACTATGTATTTTTGTTGTAGGGAAAGAGGCGAAAGATCGACCAGGACCTGGCGACCTGGCTAAATGACAAGATAGCAATCCAAAGGGAGAAGCAGAATTCCCAAGAACTGGCCTTTGACCAACTGCGCGCTGAACTCGCGGTCCTTTCTAACAAGTGCCAGAAACTGAAGGAGTTAAACACCTATTGGGCGAAGCTACACAGTGAAGGCCGCGCCTCGGCTAGGAAGCAGACGGAGATCATGAAAGGGATCTTGAAGGAAAATTGTATGGCTACGGACAAATTTCTCCAATCCGTGACGGAGCGCTGGAGCCTACAGCTGAAGCACGACATAGTACTAAAGGAGCTGGCCAATCTTAGGGAGGAAAACAGGTAGCTTCGGGCCAGGCTCGCTTGAACACAACATATGTCTATTTAGTACTGAACTGCCTGGTTTATCCTCTGCAGTGGTGATTTTGTAAGCGTGAACTTAACTCTATGCACGATATGTGTGTTCATCTGAAATTAGTTTGCTCAAGGATTGAGTTTGGCTTAGTCCGGAAAGCGCAACTGCAAGTCTTACAATTAAGTAGTTTCAGGCATTGGCACAACATAAATTATTCATCTCGAATTTCCTTTATCCTCTATAGTCTGTCCTTGTTCACCCTCTAGCGCCTTCTTCAGTTCCTTCAACAGATCTGCAATGCAGTACTCTAGCTTCTTCTTGTCTTCCCTGAGATGATCCCTCTCCTTTTCTGCATTATGAATCAGCAACCTGTGTCTATCCTGAAGCTTCTTTGCAGTTCCAACAACCAAGCTCCCATCGATTCCGTCAGTTAGCTCTGACTGCAAATTCTCGATTTCTTGTTCCAGCTCCTTATTTCGTACCGACAACTTGTAAATTTTTTCAGCTGCATCACTTACATCAGTAAATCTCCGCGACCTTTCCAACTCATACATCTCCCATAACTGTGCCAAACATTTCTTAAGTGCATCTGGCCACTCAAGATCCACCCACTCTACTGCTTTACACACCGGGCCAACCTAAAAACACACACACTATAGTGTTATGAACATGCACGATACATTTTACTTCATGTCACCATTGCACATAATGTAAACAAACCTGATTTGTATAGCCCAAAAACCTTCTCCTAGTGTTACTGCCTTTAAATGCAACATATCTCCTCAGTTTTAGCCCATGGTCACATGGCACTTCTCCATCGAGATCTAGGCCCTCCCATTCGGAGTCGTAGATCGTCCGTGGTACCTATATGTAAACGCAAAGCTGAAATTGAACACGATTGCATGCACATATGGAGATCAGATCGAGAGATTTACCGTTGCCTAACCCTAGCCCGAGAAAACAGAGGAACCCACATCATGGAAGGAATACTCGATGTCGGAGAGAAGGCTGTCGCTGCTCGACTGGTCGTCCTCGCTGTTCAAGGACAGCATGGCGAATGAGAGAGAGAGAGAGAGCAGCCCTTCTACCGCTGCAACAATGACTAAATTGGCATGTTACAATAGTTTAATGGATACCATGCCCTTTCCCTGGATTAATGTCTCCTGCCTGATATGGATTCTCTTCACACATTCTCATTTCAAATATTAAACCTGCACTCCCTCCATCCCAATTTCATTGCCTAATGAAAACATACCAGTATATTACTTCATCTAAAGAAACAAAATCATGTCAACTACAACGTACTTATGCATCACTTCTTGAGTCATGGTTTCACAAAACATTACATTACAATCTCTCAACAAACATAACCACAACATGGTTTTACAAAACATCACATTACAATCTCTCAACAAACGTAATCACAGAAACAAGTATATTACATCCACTCAAGAAACAAAATCATGTCAACTACAAGGTACTTACACATCACTTGTCCTGTCATGGTTTCGCAAAACATTACATTATAGTCTCTCAACAAACAAAATAACAGAAACAAGTACAGTACATTGATGGCTCAATACACGGCGCCTAGAAAAGTGTTTGGTGCGTGGTGTTGATGTAGAGCTCGTTGGGAACCCCAAGAGGAAGGTATGATGAGCACAGCAACAAGTTTCCCTCACTTATGAAACCAAGGTTTAATCGAACCAGTAGGAGCAAGGAAACACCTAAAAGGTGTTACTAGCTAAGATTTGGTAGGGCGCACTACCGGTGCTAGTAGCAACGTGGAGACCTGCGCAACACAACCATAGAACTTTGTCCCCAACTTGCGATGAGGTTGTCAATCTCACCGTGTTTTGCGGAAAACAAAGGATTAAACGTATCGAATGGAAAGAAGTAAAAGTTTGCAGAAAGTAAACACAAAACAGTAAATAGTTGAAGATTGTATGTAAAGAAAAAGGACCGGGATACATAGTTCACTAGAGGTGGCTCTCCTTAGATAGATAACATGTTAGGTGAACAAATTACAGCGGGGCAATTGACAAACACCAAGAAAGAAATACATGCATATACTAATCATCTTGACTCCTCTGATACTTGATTGGGCATTACAACATAATACATAGACCGCCATCCAACTGCATCTATGACTAATAATCCACCTTCAGGTTATCATCCGACCCCCCTGCAGTATCAAGTTGCAAGCAACAGATTATTTCTTTGTATAATTATTAGTCATAGATGCAGTTGGATGGCGGTCTATGTATTATGTTGTAATGCCCAATCAAGTCTCAAAGGAGTCAAGATTCTTAGTATATGCATGTATTGCTTTCTCGGTGTTTGTCAATTGCACCGCTGTAATTTGTTCACCCAGCATGTTATCTATCTTAAGGAGAGCCACCTCTAGTGAACTATAGATCTCGGTCCTTTTTCTTTTACATACAATCTACAGTCTTTTACTGCTTTATGTTTACTTTCTGCAAACTTTTACTTCTTTCCATTCGATACGTTTAATCCTTTGTTTACCGCAAAACACGGTGAGATTGATAACCTCATCGCAAGTTGGGGACAAAGTTCTGTGGTTGTGTTGTGCAGGTCTCCACGTTGCTACTAGCACCGGTAGTGTGCCCTGCCAAAGCTCAGCTAGTAACACCTTTGAGGTGTTTCCTTGCTCCTACTGGTTCAATTAAACCTTGGTTTCATAACTGAGGGAAACTTGCTGTTGTGCTCATCATACCTTCCTCTTGGGGTTCCCAACGAGCTCTACATCAACCACGCACTAAACACTTTTCTGGGCACCGTGCATTGAGCCATCAAGTGATTTTCTGGCGCCGTTGCCAGGGAGTGAAGGACATCTTCACAAGGGGAGTCCCTCATAACGAATCTCTTTACTTTGTTATTTTTGTTTTGCTTAGTTTGCTTGGTTTGTTCTTCAAAAACACAAAAAAATTAGTTTTACTAGTTTGCTTTCTTATTTGAAAACCCAAAATAATGAGTACTCTTGAAAACACTAAGTTGTGTGACTTCACTAGCACCAACAACAATGATTTCATGAGCACACCTATTTCTCCACCTATGGCTGAAAATGCTTTCTTTGAGATAAAACCTGCTTTGCTCAATCTTGTTATGAGAGAACAATTTTCTGGTATTGGTAATGAAGATGATGCTTCCCATCTAACTAACTTTGTTGAACTTTGTGAGATGCAAAAGCATAGGGATATAGATGGTGATATTATTAAACTGAAATTGTTTCCTTTCTCTTTGAGAGGAAAAGCTAAATAATGGTTGAATTCCTTAACTAGGAATAGTACTGATTCTTGGACTAAGTGCAAAGATGCTTTCATTGGAAAATACTATCCTCCTGCTAAGATTATATCCATGAGAAGTGAAATAATGAAGTTTAAACAACTTGATAATGAGCATGTTGCTCAAGCTTTGGAAAGAATGAAATCTTTGGTTAAGAATTGTCCCACTCATGGACTGACTGCTTGGATGATCATCCAAACTTTTTATGCAGTATTGAACTATTCTTCAAGGAACCTATTGGATTCTGCTACTAGAGGTACCTTAATGACCATCACTTTGGGTGCTGCAACAAATCTTCTGGACAATATGATGGTTAATTATTCTGAATGGCATACTGAGAGAGCTCCACAAGGTAAGAAGGTAAATTTTGTTGAGGAAACCTCCTCCTTGAGTGATAAGATTGATATTATTATGTCTATGCTTATTAATGGGAAAGCCCATATTGATCCAAATAATGTTCCTTTAGCCTCTTTGGTTGCTCAAGAAGAGCAAGTTGATGTGAACTTCATAAGAAATAACAATTTTGGCAACAATTCTTATGGTAATAATGCTTATAGGAACAATTTTGGTAACAATAATTATAAGCCATATCCTCCCAATAATGGTAGTACTTATGGAAATTCTTACAACAATAATAGGAGTGCTCCCTCTGAACTTGAAGTTATGCTTAAAGAGTTTATTAGTAAACAAACTGCTTTCAATAAAACTATTGAGGAAAAACTCTTTAATGCTGAAATAAATATAGCATCTTTGGCTGAAGCTCAATCTACTTTGAGTAAAATGGCTGCTAAACCTGAAACTAATGATAATCCCTTTGCAGCTACTAATGCCATACAAGTAAGAATTGATGAAAATGTTAGACTATTAGCTGAATTACATGCTAAGTGGGAAAGAGAAGATGAAATTGCTAGAAACATTAGTGTTTCTACTATTACCACAACTAGTGTTGAGGCTAGTAATAGTTCTACTACTTTAGATGATAAATTTGATTTTGATCTTGATGGTTGCAATATCTATGAAGTTATTAAGTTCCTAGAAAAGCTTGCTAGAAGTCCTAATGCTAGTGCTATGAACATGGCCTTTACAAAACACATTACTGATGCTCTCATAAATATTAAAGAAGAAAAGATGAAACATAAAGCTTCTATTCCTATAAAACAAGAGGTTGGTTGGGAACCCATCATTAATATGAAAGTGAATGACTTTGATTTCAAAACTTTGTGTGATCTTGATAGTAGTGTTTCTATTATGCCTAGAAGGATTCATGATATGCTTGATTTGCCTCGTCTTGAAGATTGCTATTTGAATGTCCCACTTGATGATAATGTTAAAAAGAAACTCATGGGGAGTCTTAATGATGTTCTTATTATCGTTAAAAATTCCTATGTCCCCGTTGATTTCTATGTTTTGGATGTTGAATACAATGCTTCTTGTCTTATTACTTTGGGAAGACCTTTTCTTAGAACTGTTGGTGCCATCATTGATATGAAAGAAGGCACCATTAAATATCAACTCCCACTCAATAAAGGTATATAACACTTCCCTAAAAATAGAGAAAAGATTTCTTTTGCTTCTCCTACGAAAACAAAATTTGGTCTTAATGCTTCTTCATTTGAGAACACCTGATCATTTCTTTGCTTCTTATGCCAAACTTAAAGGCGTTAAAGAAAAGTACTTATTGGGAGATAAACCAAAAGTTTTAGATGAGCCTTGGAAGTTATTACCTCTGTAATAAACTCTCCTTATCCTTTTTATTTGCTTTTTGTGCTAAGAGTAACCTCTAATGAGAGAGAAGTAATGATTGGGAAAGTTGCTGTCCCGAAATAGATTTTTGTGCTTCACCGTAAACATTCGTGAGAGAGCTCTGTATGTTGGATGGAGCTCTAATGTTTTGTGCTTCTGTCCCAGGTTGTTATCTAACTTTCGTTAGTTCAACACTTTTTGATTTGAGCAACAGAAGGTCTTCGAAAAAATTCGTCTTTACCTGCTGGTCTATTTTGACAGATTTCTGCCATTTTCCGCATTTGCTTCTTGTTGGTTCCTTCTTGAGTTCTTTTGGGGAATTGAGCTTTTTTAGGGAAGTACTGCAGTAGCTAGTGTTCTAATGGAAGTTTATTTGTTGTTAGAACTGAACTTTAAGACTTATTTATCTTAAGTGCACTAATGTTGCTAATGAGATTGTGTGAAGTTTTGTATGAAGGAAGAATTTCAGGTGTATGGAAGGAATGAGTAATGAGATGAAGGATGGACTAAAGATTAAGCTTGGGGATGCCACGTGTGTCACTCCAAGAAATATGCAAGAAGTACAAGCATCAAAGCTTGGGGATGCCCAAGGCATCCCCTTCTTCATCAATAAAAATCACAGGTTTCTTCCAAACGCTTCATTTTTATTGTTTCATGGAGAGTTGTGTTTTTCTTGGAGCGTCTTCTTTTTCGTTTTCGTTTTGGTTTTCGTTTGCTTTGGTTTGCTTAGTTTTCTGAATAAATTGGTTGGATGTAGCATCTCATCTGTCTAACATCTGTAATGCTACATGGTCTAATAATAAAATGCTACTTCCTACATATAATTGTTGCATCATAATTATATCATGCTCATGTCATCATGCCACCTTGCTTTTAAGCATCATATAAAACCCCTTTTATTTTTGGTTCTCCTCTCATATGCATTTATATCACTTGTATTTGCCTCTTGATATATTGTATTTGCTTCTTGATAAATTGTTTGATGCCCAAGTTGAGTTGGGAGCATATCTTTTATCTATTCCACCACCTTTGTCACCTTCCTGTATCTCCACCACCTTTCTTTGTCACCACCTTATAATTCCACCATCCAAACTATATGTGGGCTTTTGCACTTCTTTTGGTTCTTTTCTAGCTTCTACTTCTACTTCTACTTCCACATGCTCCCATATATGCATCATGTTGTTTTCACAATATTGACATGTGTAGAGCCACATGGCCACCTTTTCTTGCCATGTGAGTAGAATCTTTCATGCCTCTCTCATATGGTTTATAGTTGGATATATAAGCAAATGTGAACATATATGAGGTCATATAGTCATCTAGTGGGATACACACACTAGCAAGTCCATTTTATTCAAATATGCCCTTTATTCATACTTTCCATGTGAGCTTGAGCTTGCCATCTTGGTAGGGCCATAATTCAAACACTTGAATGCATGTAAGAATCATAGGGCCACATTGCATTATAGTTGTTTTACAAATATTATGGTGGCCTTAATGTCATGCATGGCCCATGCAAGATACTCTTCACCTTTTCTTTTCTTGGGTTTTTGGGATGGCCATTTGATGGTTTGAAATCCAAAATAGTTTTTCCACCATTTAGATGCCAACCCGGGGTGTTCCTCCTTTTGCTCTTGTTTCTTAAACCCTTGGATCAAGTATGCATGGCTTGTTGAACTAAGCAAGCCAAAAGTATTTGAATCTAACCCTAATCTCCCTCTCTCCACTCCTACCCGTGGCCACCACATGTGCATGTGCCATGTGAGTCTCTCCCTCCGATGTCTTTCTCCTTTGGCAAAAACTCCATCCAGCCTCCCATCTTTTCCTTGTCCCTCATACAAACCAGAACCACCACCGCATCCACCTGGCCCTGCCCTAGGTGGCCTTGGCTAGACCGAACCCAGCCCGAGCCACCCCATGCCGGTCTAACCCTAGTCGAGCCCCTCCCCTATCTGTTCTTCTCTCCCGCTGCCAAGCAAAGCCCCACCGAGCCCTGCGTCGTCCTCTCTGGCCCTAGCTGCAGGCACCCAGGCCCCTCCCGAGAGAAGGGGGGGGAAAGGAACCCGACCACCTTTTCTACCCTGCCACCATCCACCCATGTGCAACCTTCCTTGGCCTTATCTACCCCGTCTCTCGTTCCTGGCATCGCCTCAGAGCTCCCCCAGGCTCTGCCCATCGCTGCCCATCACCACCCTTTCCCCCATCTACCCCTACCAACCCTCTTCTCCATCTCCGATCGGCCACCGTCGGCATCAGCTCGCCACCGTAGCTAGGAGGAGGCGGGCGTGGAGTTGAGGTGTCGAGGAAGACCAAGGAGACCCCCAGCAGTGCCCCTGTGCTCGCAGGCGAGGAGGAGACGTGCCGGAGCTGCTGCAGTTCGTCGTGCCCGAGAGGAAACCCTAGTCATAGTTCACCAGCAACGCCGTCGATCCCCTGCGTTCCACGCCGATCCGCCACCACCGAACCACTCCTGGTGAGCCTCCGAGCCTCTCTGACATCCTCTCGCACGCCATCGCATCCTGGACACGCCGCGTGTTTTGTCGAGCGCTCTCTGTGCGGCGCGCTCGTAGTCGCATCCTCGCAGATGCGCCGCGGTAGGGCCTTCTGGCCGCGTATATCCTTCCTAGCATCTAGCCAAGCCTGCCCCAGCGGTCGCCGTCGCCGCGCGCGCGCTAGGTCGCAGGATCGAATCCCCGCCGCGCCAGCTCCTGTTTTTCCGTCAGTTCCGTTAGATGCTGAGAAGAGAAACAGTAATCGAGGCCTTTTTTTGTGGATACCCCCCTGCCTTTTTGTTTTCCTCAACCCACGCTCCAGCCTAGACCCACCTGTCAACCGCTTGGCAATCTTACAAAAAGGCACCTGCCTTTTGGTCGTTCTCAACCCGTGCTCCCCTGGATCCACCACGTGGCCGCGCCCTGTTCGCGCAGCCGTGTGTGGGTCCGCACGCCACGGGTCCCACCTGTCAATCTCACCGGCTAGCTAACCTCGCGGTGCGAAAGAACCTAGCGGAGCCGCTGCGTCGTCTCTGCCAGCTCAGCGCCACGCCAGCATCGGGCCCGCGCGCCAGTGGCTTTGGCTAGCTTCCTCTGTGTACAAAAATTCTCTGTACTTTTTTTCTAATACAAATATTTTTTCAGAAATGTTTAATGTGATTTTAAATCCACAAATTAATAACTTTTAATTGGTAAATCCAAATAATCCAAATGATATATGTTTTTGAATCAGAAAAATGTGAGGAATTCAAATCTGCCATCCAATTTAATGTTTGGCTATTTTAAATTTTCGAAATTGTTTAATTGCAATAAAAATGTCTTTTCTTAATTAATTAATAACTTTAATTCTATAACTCCAAATTTGACAAATAATATGTCTAGATCGATCAGCGCGACAAGCCCGTTCTGATTATGCATTTCATGTTCTGAATTGCAGCATGCATCATATCAATATTAAAAATCAGAACTGTTTATGGTAATAAAACTTGACCAAATAATTAATAAAATGAGTTATTCTTGTCCCCACACCTCACCCTTGCCATGCTACATTATTGCCATGTAAATTGTGCATCATTCATCATGGCATGCTTGTTTGCTTGTCGTATTTTATTCATATGCATGTGCACTTTATTTATGTTGGCCCTTGTTTGTTTGGTTCTTCTTTCGAATAGACGTCGAGCAGGGGAATTATCAAGAATCCCAGGAGTACTACCCAGATCCATCTCTCGCTTCAACTGAACTACCAGGCAAGCACTACCACATGCTTGCATACATATAGTACCTATTGCTTCTATCTTATTCTTGCATCATGGAGTCGCCAATGCATTAAATTGAATCCCAAGTACTGCATAGCCTTTACTTTTAAACCCCACCGAGCTTGTTCCTCTATCCCATGAGCCGTTACTACAGGAGTTGTTTGAGCCATGCGAGTCGTAGAACAGCATGTGTAGGGTTTGTGAGAGTCTGATGGATAACGAGGTACCTAAGCAACTTAACCTGAGTAGTAATGGGATAACTAATGAAAGAGGCACCAGTGGGCAATATCTGTTATTTTGTTTTTATGTCCACTTGTGCCCCGTAGGACCTCAAGTACTTGATACATGTTCCTTGACTATTCGCACTATCCACATACGGGAGACTCTACGAATCCCCCTTTGCCTGAGCTTGATTCGCACATTATTTCTTGGGGCCACAAAGTAGTTTTATTTACTGTTTATTTAAGATTGTGCATGGAGCACCTGTACTATTTTGGATCGTGACACGTTTTCGCTGTATCGACAAGCCTAGTCATACTTTCGGGTTCCCAGTCGTTTACCGCTGTCCACACAAACCCTGGGTCCATTCCGGAGCCGGCCAACTTCGTTGCGGGTAGCTTAGTGGGGTGGCCCCTGAAATATTTTATGAATCCTGTGATTGCTTTGTCGTGAAAGCCTCGTTGGGTTTTGAGTTGGTTTTTCCGAGATCGATCGTGTGTGTGTTGCTATTTGTGTACCCCTATAGGGTAAATCTTTCTGAAAGCCATGTCCGCGGTTATGGACGAGTTGGAGCACAGTTTCTCGATCATAGACGAGCATAACTCAAGTACCGTCTTTAATTTGACTAAATATCCGACTAGTAAATAGTGCAATCTTCATGGAATGATTAATAAAACTGCCAACGGAAGGGTTGTTCGTCCGTTTTCTCGTTTGTAAGCGAGAAGGAGGATGGATCTGTTACTTTATACTGTTATAACTATTGATTCAAATTAACGGACATCCGTCTATCATTGGTTAGGCGGATGGTTAGCGAGTATCTATAGACTTGTTAGTTATTATTTTTGCTGCAATTGCGTCACCGTAGGTTATGTCCCCTTTAGAGGCATAAAGACTTGCTGAGTACCCCTAGGGTCTCACATGATAAATTGTTTGATTCAGATGAACAGTTGTATTCGCAAGATGGATACTGGGTGGAGGAGACAGATGATGTTGGCAACGATCACTCGGTGTAGAGATTCCGGGGATGGGGATCCGTGAGATCTGTGGGCGGGATGTGCTTATTTATGTGGCATCTTATGCCAATTTGCTTCTTGTCCGTACTCAGATCTTGTTTCCCGCTTCTCCTTGATACTCTGTTGATTGATGTATGAGGAGATATCCTACACTATTATCTCTATCTAGGATATTTGGATCTTGCCGTATGGCGTTGCAATATTTCTATTTCTTTTAGATGGAATGGCTCTGAGAACTGTTGTAAGGTAGCTTGCATACATACTCACTTGTGTATGTATTTGATCTCTTCGCCTCTGGCCTACGCCACTCGCTCTTGTCCCGATGTTCTTGGAAGTGGTTAGGGCGGCCGACG
Organism: Avena eriantha; assembly: GCA_910589775.1. Lineage (NCBI taxonomy): Eukaryota > Viridiplantae > Streptophyta > Magnoliopsida > Poales > Poaceae > Avena > Avena eriantha. The sequence goes on along the minus strand of OU342741.1, from coordinate 121,923,830 downwards.
GGCCTACACGTGGGTGGCCCTGGGCCTCCGCTGTAAAACCCTTAACCACTTTTGGTTCATCCAGGCTTGAACTTAGAGCGTAGGGTCCGAGGTTGTTACAATTGATATCAGAGCCATCCCGCCATTCAGGGTCTCAGCCAAATGGTCGTTGTCAGTCTAGCAAATATTTTGGTAGCTATGTATACTAGGGAAAAACAAAACGTGAGAGTAGGACTGCTTCCACTTTTCTTCTTACCCACCCACCCACCCTTTTCTGGTAAGAAAGTGTAACATTTTTAATCCTCTTCTAAAAATTCAAAATAGGATTCACGTGTTCTGGGTTCTATAGTACCATAGGTTGTGTGAGTCCATGTCTGTGTGTGTCTATAATTCCTTGTCTCTCTGTTGCATCCAACTTGTTATCGCTATCTGCCTTTTGGTTATCAACTGTTAGTACATTCCATACCGATAGGCTGTTGTAAACCAACGCGATCTGTCTTACTCTTTGTTATCCGACGCTATCTTGTTTGGGGTGTTTGTTTTCCATAGTTGCTAATCTTTAGGTTCATTTTAAGAAGGAAAGGGGTTGGGATATGTGTTTTACTCATTCATGTGCGGAGTAATGATTTGGGTGCGGGATGGAGTCATGACCATACCACTACTTTTATAATTCGCTCTTGTATATTGAATTGGTAGAGTTACTAATCTTGATTCGTTAAGTGGTTTTGCACATATAGTGGTATTTTAATGCCGAAATTTGCAGAAAATTTTTCTTTGATAGCTTTGTGTACCACACTCCTTGTTCAGTCGTGTGCGATATGCTTAATATCTTCTAGGTGCTTTGAACTTTGTTGATATTTTAATATCATCTTAGTAATTTGTATCCTTTAATCTTGGTTAATTCCATTTTGGTACTATTGTGGATTATTATTATTCTCCATTATAGTACTAACTTGAGTTTTATACCAATCACAGGATGGAACCACCACGCCGTAATGAGGAGGACATACCACCTGAACTGGGGGCTGCGTTGGCAAGTATTGCTAATGCCTTGGGAACAATGCAGCAGAACCAGCAATGCTTTGAAGAGAGTGTCAGGAGGAATGAGTTTGTTCCGCTACCTCCACCTCCCAAGCGAGGAGACATCAAGGGCTTTCTGAAGTTTAACCCACGCCACTTTGAGGTGTCTGATCAGCCACTAGATGTTGATGATTGGCTTCGTGAGATGTCAAGGTTGCTGATGACTGCTGATGTTCCAGAGCAAGAATGGGTAGAATGTGCCACTCACCTTCTGAAGGGAGATGCAGCTCTATGGTGGGAGAATTACCTGAAGGCAAACCACTCTGGTTTTCAGCCTACTTGGGAGCATTTCACTGGGGCTTTCAAAGAGCAATACCTGTCAGAGATTATCATGGAAAGGATGAAGGAAGTGTTTCTCAACCTCAAGCAGGGCAATGACAACGTCAATTCCTATATCAGAAACTTCATGAATCTTTCTCGGTATGATGGCGATGAGATCTCTGATGACAAGAAGAAGCAAAAGAGGTTCAGGCAAGGGCATAATGCATCTATCAAATATGAAATCACTCATGCAAGGCCGGGGTCTTTTCTGGAACTCCAACATACAGCTCTACAGGAAGAAGCCAGTAGGCAAGTGTTTGAGGAGTCCAAGAAACACAGTCGTGATGCAGCAAGCTCTTCAGCTATGACATCTCCTTCTAAGCGCGGTGTGTCGGTTTCTAAAACCGCATCGCCTCTCCCAGCTCCACCAAGACCTTCAAGCTACGCGGCAAGGCCACCAAACTCCTTCACCGCTGCTCCTAGGGGCTACAACCACAACTACCCTGGAGCGCCTGGCGGAGTCCCTGGCTACGCTGCTCCACGTCCGCCTGGTGCTTGTTACACTTGTGGGAACACTGGGCATCAACACTGGAGTTGTCCCATGAACAACAAAGCTCTTCCTCCACAACCTCCAAGACCTGCAGAAAGTCCTTCTATGGTTCGTGCACCTCCACCTCAGGCTCTCAACATCAACACTAAGCCCGGGTCCACTGTGGCTCGTGCCAACTGTGTCAACGGCGCTCAAGCTGAACATGCACTTGGAGTTGTGATGGGCACGCTTCCCGTTAACTCATTCCCTGCACGAGTTTTGTTTGATTCTGGTGCGTCACATTCTTTTGTTTCTCATAAGTTTGCACATGAGCATGATCTGGCTCTGGGTCCTCTATTGCATCGTCTCGTGGTACAATCTCCTGGGTCAAACATGAGGGCTGCTCATATCAGCCATGGCAATCAAATTGAGATTGGTCGCTCTTTGTTCCCGGCTTCCTTAATTATTCTGGGCAATTCTGACATTGATGTTATCTTGGGCATGGATTGGTTAATAGAAAATGCAGCTGTGATTGATTGTGCTGAACGCTCGGTTTCTCTGAAAATTCCTGAAGGCCATATAGTCTACTCTCCAAGTCTGACTCCTGCAATTCAGCTTTTCTGTTTGGCGGCTCAGAATGATGATGCTATGGATGCTATTCAGAGTGTTCCGGTGGTCCGTGAGTTCCCATATGTTTTTCCTGAAGAGTTACCAAGTATGCCTCCTGACCGAGAGGTCGAGTTTGTGATTGAGCTTGAACCTGGTCCCACTCCTATCTCCAAGCGGCTTTGTAAAATGGGTCCTGCTGAATTGGCTAAACTCAAACGTCAGCTTGATGAACAAGAGAAGTTGGGTTTCATTCAACATAGCACTTCCTCTTGGGGCAGCCCAACAATCTTTGTGAAGAAGCGAGACCGCATTGATCGACTTTGTGTTGATTACCGAGCTCTCAATGCTAAAACCATCAAGAATAAATATCCCCTTCCGCGGATTAATGATCTCTTCGATCAGCTATCTGGAGCTGTGGTATTCTCTAAGCTTGACTTGAGAAGTGGATATCATCAAATCAAGATTCGCAAGGAAGATGTTCCTAAAACAGCTTTCACCACCCGCTATGGTCTGTACGAGTACCAGGTCATGTCTTTCGGTCTCACCAACGCACCGGACACCTTCTCGAGGCTTATGAACTCGGTTTTCATGGAGTATCTTGATAAGTTCGCTGTGGTCTATCTGGATGACATTCTAGTCTATTCTAAGTCAAAGGAAGAACATGAAGAACACCTTCGGTGTGTCCTAAACAAGCTTCGTGAGAACCGCCTGTATGCAAAGTTCACCAAGTGTGAGTTCTGGCTGCCTGAAGTCACCTATCTGGGTCACGTCATCTTTGCTAAGGGCATTGCCGTCAACCCAGAAACTGTTCGGACAATTGTTGGGTGGCTTCCACCAAAAATGTCAAAGAAGTTTGAAGTTTCCTTGGTTTGGCTAGTTACTGTCGTCGCTTCGTTCAGAACTTCTCGAAGATTGCGAAGCCTCACCGATCTCCTCAAGAAAGGAAAGAAATACCTTTGGTCTCATGCATGTCAAGCTAGCTTTGAAACACTCAAAGAGAAGCTGACTTCCACTTTAGTCTTGATTCCTCCAGATACATCAAAGCCTTTCCAGATATTCTATGACGCCTCCTTACAAGGATTGGGTGCGGTCCTTATGCAAGAAAAGCAAGTTGTTGCTTATGCCTCTCGTCAGTTGAAGACGCATGAGAACAACTATCCTACACATGACCTCGAACTCGCAGCAGTTGTCTTTGCTTTGAAAGTATGGAGGTACTTTTTCCTTGGCAACCGTTGTGAGATCTTTTCTGATCACAAGAGTCTGAAGTATATCTTCACACAACCTGATCTCAACCTTCGTCAGAGGAGGTGGATTGAAGCAATTAATGATTTCGATCTGACAATCAACTACACTCTGGGCAAAGCTAATGTGATGGCCGATGCTCTCAGCCAAAAAGCTTATGTCAACAACCTCATGGTCGAAGAACAACAGCCTCTCTTGTGCGAGGAATTACGCCAGCTCAACCTTGAAATTGTGGATCAAGGGTATCTTCTGAACTTTCTGGCAACCCCTCTCTTGGAAGAAAAAGTTCGCTCCATTCAACTTGGTGATCCTTACACTAAAAACATCATCTCCAAGATTCAGCTTCCGAAGTATGAACCTTTCCACCTTGACGACTAAGGCACTCTATTCTTTAAGCACCGGATGTTCGTAAAGAAGATCATGATTCTGTTCTTTCTATCCAGGTTTGAGAGAGCAAGTTCTTAAAGAAGATCATGATTCTGTTCTTTCTATCCACCCTGGCAGCACTAAGATGTACATGGACCTGAAAACACAGTATTGGTGGCCTAGGTTGAAACGATATTGTGCCAAGTATGTCTCGGAGTGTGATGTCTGCCGCAGAGTTAAAGCTGTCCATCAGAAACCTTCCGGTCTTCTACAGCCATTGAAGCCTCCGGAATGGAAATGGGAGAAAGTAGAGATGGACTTCATAACTGGTTTTCCAAGGTCGCAGAAGGGCAACAATGCAATCTTTGTTGTCATCGACAGGCTTTCTAAAGTGGCTCACTTCTTTCCTATCAAGGACACAATTTCAGCAATTCAGTTGGCTGAGCTCTATATCAACAGAATTTTCTCTCTGTATGGGGTTCCTCTTGAGATCAGCTCAGACCGTGGAAGCATCTTCACTTCCAAGTTCTAGGGAAGTTTCCAAGATGCTTTGGGAACAAAGTTGAACTTCAGCACAACCTATCACCCTCAGTCGCAAGGACAAGTTGAAAGGATCAATCAGAATCTGGAAGATATGCTCCGTGCTTGCGTCATCTCTTTTGGCATGAAGTGGGAAGAATGCCTTCCTTATGCTGAATTCTCTTACAACAATAGCTTCCAGAAGAGTCTAAAGATGGCACCATTTGAGGTTCTCTATGGCCGCAAATGCAGAACTCCGATTGGTTGGTCGGGCGCAGGTGGAAGAACATTGTTTGGCCCCGACATTGTAACTCAAGCGGAGGAGAAGGTTCACATCATTCTCGAAAACCTAAAGGTTGCTCAAAGTCACCAGAAGAGCAACTATGATAGAAAGCACATGGACATGGAGTATGTCCCTGGTGATCTCGTTTACCTTCGTGTCACTCCCATGAGAGGCACGCACCGGTTTGGTATCAAAGGAAAGCTGGCTCCTAGAAACATCGGTCCTTTCAAAGTTCGTGGAAGAAGAGGAGAAGTCGCTTATGCTCTTGTGCTCCCTGAAAAACTCAAGGTTCATGATGTTTTCCATATCTCTCAACTCAAGAAGTGCTTCAAAGATCCCGGCAGGACCGTGGACCATGAGCTCATCAATCTCCAAGAAGACCTGTCTTATCAAGAACACCCCACAAAAATCCTAGAAGTCGCAGAAAGAAAGACTCACAACAAGTCTATCAAGTTCCGCAAGGTGCAGTGGTCGCACCATTCCGTTGATGATGCCACTTGGGAACGTGAGGATGAGCTCCGTGCCAAGTATCCTACCCTCTTCGTGTCTTCTTCTTCTTCCTAGAATCTTGGGGCGAGATTCTTGTTTAGTGGGGGAGAGTTGTAGCATCCCATATGTCTAACATCTGTATTGCTAAATGGTCTAATAATAAAATTCTACTTCCTACATATAATTGTTGCATCATAATTATATCATGCTCATGTCATCATGCCACCTTGCATTTAAGCATCATATAAAACCCCTTTTCTTTTTGGTTCTCCTCTCATATGCATTTATATCACTTGTATTTGCCTCTTGATATATTGTATTTGCGTCTTGATAAATTGTTTGATGCCCAAGTTGAGTTGTGGGCATATCTTTTATCTATTCCACCACCTTTGTCACCTTCCTGTATCTCCACCACCTTTCTTTGTCACCACCTTATAATTCCACCATCCAAACTATATGTGGACTTTTTCACTTCTTTTGGTTCTTTTCTAGCTTCTACTTCTACTTCTACTTCCACATGCTCCCATATATGCATCATGTTGTTTTCACAATATTGACATGTGTAGAGCCACATGGCCACCTTTTCTTTCCATGTGAGTAGAATCTTTCATGCTTCTCTCATATGGTTTCTAGTTGGATATATAAGCAAATGTGAACATATAAGAGGTCATATAGTCATCTAGTGGGATACACACACTAGCAAGTCCATTTTATTCCAATATGCCCTTTATTCATACTTTCCATGTGAGCTTGAGCTTGCCATCTTGGTAGGGCCATAATTCAAACACTTGAATGCATGTAAGAATCATAGGGCCACATTGCATTATAGTTGTTTTACAAATATTATGGTGGCCTTAATGTCATGCATGGCCCATGCAAGATATTCTTCACCTTTTCTTTTCTTGGGTTTTTGGGATGGCCATTTGATGGTTTGAAATCCAAACTAGTTTTTCCACCATTTAGATGCCAACCCGGGGTGTTCCTCCTTTTGCTCTTGTTTCTTAAACCCTTGGATCAAGTATGCTTGGCTTGTTGAACTAAGCAAGCCAAAAGTATTTGAATCTAACCCTAATCTCTCTCTCTCCACTCCTACCCGTGGACACCACATGTGCATGTGCCATGCGAGTCTCTCCCTCCCATGTATTTCTCCTTTGGAAAAAACTCCATCCACCCTCCCATCTTTTCCTTGTCCCTCATACAAACCAGAACCACCACCGCATCCACCTGGCCCTGCCCTAGGTGTCCTTGGCTAGCCCGAACCCAGCCCGGGACACCCCATGCCGGTCTAACCCTAGTCGAGCCCCTCCCCTCTCTGTTCTTCTCCCCCGCTGCCAAGCAAAGCCGCACCGAGCCCTGCGTCGTCCTCTCTGGCCCCAGCTGCAGGCACCCAGGCTCCTCCCGAGCCGGTCTACCACGTGAGAGAAGGGGGGAAAAGGAACCCGACCACCTTTTCCACCCCTCCACCATTGTGGCATCCCGCTAAAATCACTACTAGAAAATCGCGTTGTTTTTGTGCATTGCATCATCATGACCGCATGCTCATGTCATCATGCCACCTTGCATTTGAGCATCGACATCATCGACCATTTGTTTTGCTTAAACTATTTTCGAAAAGCCTATTTTTGTTTTCTAAACGCCCCGTCCTTATTTCAAATCAAAACCCGGGTCTCCGAAATATTTTGTTTTGTCTACCAACGGATTTCAAAAGCCCTGTTTTAGATAAACAAAATTTATATTATTTTTATAGGAGGCAGCCAGCCATACCCGAAAGCCTAGCCGGCCACCTCCAAATTAAATCCTAATCTGTCAAATCCCAATCCCTAGTCTACCCAACCCTAATCTACCCACGCCACCGCCGTCTCCCGCCTAGCCGCCACCAAACCGCGCGCCCCCCAACCCCTTTCTCCCGCTCGCCACGTCCCGCACGAGGCAGCCCCGCCTGCCTCGGGCTCTCCGCCCTGCTCCCCTGGTCAGGCCCACCCTCCACCTACACGCACCCCCACCAACCGCGCCGGCCCCACCCACGCGGGAGACGCGGCCGCCCCGTGCGCCTGTCTCTCTCTCTCTTTCTCCCCACATCTATCCTCCCCCGTCCCCGCTCCCTCTGTCCCCGAGCCTGCTCTCTCCTCGCTGCCGCCGCGCGCCCCGCCGCCCTCTCCGCTACCTCCCCCGCTCGCCGGTGGCCTTCCTCCTCCTCACCGCCCTGCTCGGCCGTGACCCGGTTCGCCCGAGCCGTTGCCCGCGAGCGCCCCGGCCGCCGAGCGCCACCGTCGTCCCCGTCGTCCTCTCCCCGCCGGTCGTGCCTCTCCCGGCCTTCCTCCTCCCTCCCCTCGGCTTGATCTCCGCCGCCGCCAGTCGGCCCCACCTCGATGGCCGCTGCCCCTCTGCCTTCCTCGAGCCGGCCGCGTTGTCCTCCTCCCCGAGGCAGGCCGTCTCCCTCGCCGACCTCATCCCCTGCCTCGGCCGCTACTCCGACCAGCCCCGGAGCTCCACCGCCCTCGGCCTCCACCGTCTCCGACCGCTGCGCCGTCCGGCAGCGTCGCCTCCTTCCTGGCTCACCTCCATGATGCCGCTTGCCCCCGCTCCTCCCAGATCCCGCCGCGGTCCCACCAGCGATGCCTCCACCGCCCTATCTCACCGGCGCCCCCCTGTTGCTTTTCCTTTTGTTCTGTTTAGGCTGTGTGATGTTCTCTGGTGTTGCCTAGTACTAGATAAAGGAACCACTTCGTTTTTGTGTCAATGCAAGATCTTCCACAGACCGTATCATACCCATTGGCACTAGACAAACACTCGACAAGATCTTCCTCTTGGACGTTCGCCGACAAGACCGGCTTGATGCCGATGATTCCTGAAGAATATGCATGGAGCCACGAGAGGAACCTTCGACGCTTGAACTCGAGATAAACCACGCCGAGGACACGCGGTACCCGAAGATCGACACCGACCACAGCATCAAGACCTCCTTCGTGGATCGCCATGTTCGCCTTCACGGATGCCGAGACCCCCGTACCAGAAGGCCTTCGACGTGGAACCCCAAGATCTTCTCCCGGATACGCCAAGTACTTCCTCGAGGATGCCAAGCACTTCACCCCGAACGCCAAGATCGACCCGGGCGAACCTGATGCGCCTCGACGCCGAACCAAGTCCTTCTTCCCGGAACGCCAAGATCTACTTCCATTGTCCGAGACCGATTCCGTCGAGCCGTTTCCGCCCCCGTCGAACCTGTCGAACCCCGAACCCCTCGGAGCCCAAGTTCGCCGAACCCTAAATGTGATTCCCTGTCCGAGATCCCCATTATTTTTATAATATGACATCATCGACGGTCGCATATTAAATTATTCATCTCGCATGCATATCATAATCATACCGGATATTCTGCCGTAATATTAAATAGTGCATCCGGTGTTTCTTCTAGTGTTTGCCTCTTTGCGGACTAGGCTGATGAGTTGATGCGAGTATCGACAAGTTCTCCGGTTATGATCCTTCGGCAGTGTTTTCCCAGGCGAGCATCTCTTCCCCTTCTACCTATTTTGCTTTTATAGTCTTTATTTCCTCCTGTTGATCTATTGCTATCCGTGTCACGATGCTTTAGTTTCCGTATCCCAGTTATATCCCGTGCAGCCTCTATACTGCCTTGGACACCTCCTATTACCTGTGTTCAGTAGATAGCTGGCCTTGCGAGTCATAGTTGCTTGCTCAGGTGTTGCCTCGCGTCGTCGATGTTCCACAGTTGTTGGGCAGTTGGAAATTGTTTAATGGTGGTGTTGATCATAATTCTAATTACAGTTTATTAATTAATGTTGATAGTAGATTAATGCAGAGGCACCGGTGGGTAATAGACAATATTTGGTTCTTAACTGCTCACTAGTGTCCCCTAGGACCCGAGTTCTTGACACCTGTTCCGAGATTGAGCGCCCTATACATAGGTGGGGTGTGTGCGCACCCCCATCGGCTTACTACCTGATTTCAAAGTACTGTACCGGGGGCCACAAGTAGTTTGGGGCTTTATTACTATTCAGTACTTATGCCATGCTTTACTGTTTTATTTAAGATTGTGCGTGGAGCACCTGTACTGTTTAGGATGTGGAATGTTTTCGTAGTATCGACAAGCCCAGTCACGCTTTTTGGGTTCCCAGTCGTTTACAGCCATTGACACAAACCCTGGGTCCGTTCCGGAGCCAGCTGACTTTGTTGCGGGTAGCTTAGTGGGGTGGCCCCCTTGTACTTGCTTTGGGTCTGGGAAATGTCATGACTTAGACCCCGCCGACATACCGATGGGTGTATGTTAATTGATCTGGCAAAAAGGGTCGAAGTGCGTGTGGATACTTTGGTGCAACCCTGCAGGGTTAAATCTTTTTGAAAAGCCGTGTCCACGGTTATGGACGACTTGGAGCACAGTTTCTCGATCATAGGCAACTACAACTAAAGTTTACTGTTATATTTTGACTTGTATGTGAGAAGACTGGTAAGTGGGATAATTGCCAAGAAAAGATTAAATAAAACTGCCAACCGTGTGAGTTTTCCTCGGTTTGACTTCCTCGTTTGGTCTCGAGGGGGAATACCAGGATGGGTAAGTGTGGTGTTAGCATCAGGTTGGATCCAAATAGGTCTTTCTTACCCCTCTCTAATAGCCTCTAGTATTACCGAGTCTCTATAGGTTGTTTAGTGCCGCTGCGCTGCCGCTTCAGTCCACCATACCTATGTAGGCGAGAGCCACCGAATTCTAGCCTCGCCATGTACTGGCCTCAACACTGACGCTCCTCTTTTTCCTTTTCCCTTTGTCGGCACCCCTTTTGTTTTAGCAGGTTTGAGATCGCCGTCGTTAGCAGGGTTACCCTTCCGGCTTGGCCTGGGCAGGGTTATGGACGCCACTGGTTATTCTTTAGGGCTCTTAGCTCCATTTGCATCTTGTCCGTAGTCGGACACTCTATCGTTTTCAAGGTGATTTGGATCTTTGTATATTATATCTGTATTATTGACTCATGGAGTCGCTGAGGTATATATATGTTCTGTGGGTCCCATCAAGGACTGATGTGTAATGGTATTACTTCGTTTTCCACCCGCACGAAAGTGCCTGGTGGGCGTCCTTGAATCATTTCTATGCGGGTTTGGCGGGAATCGCTAAAACTTGCATAGGGCCGATTCGAGGGTGTTATAGAGTGGTATCAGAGCTCAGCAGTTGCGATACCCCACAAGTCCAGCCTGTAGGATAACCTAGCTAACGGCCGATGTAGAGTGTCAAAACTATTTTGTAAAATCGGTTGGATAGATCTGATTAGGTCTGTTTTGCTCCTTATCCCCCTACTGTTCTACTCTTACCTCTGCGTGTTTTGAATCTGCTCTCTTATCTTTTCTTCGAGTCCAGGAATTCTCGTGGTTGGGTTTCCGTCGTACCTTCAGGGTTTTCGCTTCCTCCTGTGGCCACGGTGTTTCTACATCCGGTCTTCATGCTATCTGAGAGATCCTTTATCTGTGGTACCATTCTTTGTTCCTTGTTTGTGCCTTCTGGTGTTTCCGAGGCGACGACATCCTCTACGCCAGATCCGATGCAGAGTGTGCCTCACTCCTTGTTTCCCAATCTCGTTTGTCGAGATCTTCAGTCTGTATTCCGAGAGTTGGTTGCATAATTCGCCTATTCATGTGCAAAGTAATGCTTTGAGTGCGGGATGGAGTAGCTACCATACCACTACTCTTATCATTCGCTCTTGTACATCGAATCGGTGGATCCGGCAATTTTACTCCGTCCACGGAAGCTAGAGGTGGCTTTAGTTGTTGATACCTCTACCTTCGCCTTTTGTTCCCGGAGTGTCCTCTCCACGGTCACGGACAACGACCTCTTGTTAGTGGTGTCGCAAGGATCTACATGAAGCGAGAAGATTCAGATCGCCGACCTTCTTTCCGGTACCATGAGGCGGATCTCGAGGGAGAGATCCCTTGTTAGTGGTGTCGAATTATGGCATCCCGCTAAAATCACTACTAGAAAATCGCGTTGTTTTTGTGCATTGCATCATCATGACCGCATGCTCATGTCATCATGCCACCTTGCATTTGAGCATCGATATCATCGACCATTTGTTTTGCCTAAACTATTTTCGAAAAGCCTATTTTTGTTTTCTAAACGCCCCGTCCTTATTTCAAATCAAAACCCGGGTCTCCGGAATATTTTGTTTTGTCTACCAACGGATTTCAAAAGCCTTGTTTTAGATAAACAAAATTTATATTATTTTTATAGGAGGCAGCCAGCCAGGCCCGAAAGCCTAGCCGGCCACCTCCAAATTAAATCCTAATCTGTCAAATCCCAATCCCTAGTCTACCCAACCCTAATCTACCCACGCCACCGCCGTCTCCCGCCTAGCCGCCACCAAACCGCGCGCCCCCAACCCCTTTCTCCCGGTCGCCACGTCCCGCACGAGGCAGCCCCGCCTGCCTCGGGCTCTCCGCCCCGCTCCCTTGGCCAGGCCCACCCTCCACCTGCACGCACCCCCACCAACCGCGTCGGCTCCACCCACGCGGGAGACGCGGCCGCCCCGCGCGCCTGTCTCTCTCTCTCTTTCTCCCGGCGTCTCTCCTCCCCCGTCCCCGCTCCCTCTGTCCCTGAGGCCGCTCTCTCCTTGCTGCCGCCACGCGCCCCGCTGCCCCCTCCGCTACCTACCCCGCTCGCCGGTGGCCCGCCTCCTCCTCACCGCCCCGCTCGGCCGCGACCCGGTTCCCCCGAGCCACCACCTGCGAGCTCCTCGGCCGTCGAGCGCCACCATCGTCCCCGCCGTCCTCTCCCCGCCAGCCGCGCCTCTCCTGGCCTTCCTCCTCCCTCCCCTCGGCTCGATCTCCACCGCCGCCTGCCGGCCCCACCTCGACGGCCGCCGCCCCTCCGCCTTACTCGAGCCAGCCGCGTTGTCCTCCTCCACGAGGCAGGCCGCCTCCCTCGCTGACCTCATCCCCCGCCTCGGTCGCTACTCCGACCAGCCCCGGAGCTCCGCCGCCCTCGGCCTCCACCGTCTCCGACCGCTGCGCCGCCGGCCGCCGCACCTTCCGGAAGCGTCGCCTCCTTCCCGGCTCACCTCCACGACGCCGCTCGCCCCCGCTCCTCCCAGATCCCGCTGCGGTCCCGCCAGCGACGCCTCCACCGCCCTATCTCACCGGTGTCCCCCCTGTTGCATTTCCTTTTGTTCCGTTTAGGTTGTGTGATGTTCTCTGGTGTTGCCTAGTACTGGACAAAGGAACCACTTCGTTTTTGTCTCAATGCAAGAGCTTCCGCAGACCGTATCATACCCATTGGCACTAGACAAACACTCGACAAGATCTTCCTCTTGGACGTTCGCCGACAAGACCGGCTTGATGCCGATGATTCCTGAAGAATATGCATGGAGCCACGAGAGGAACCTCCGACGCTTGAACTCGAGATATACCACGCCGAGGACACGCGGTACCCGAAGATCGACACCGACCGCAGCATCAAGACCTCCTTCGTGGATCGCCATGTTCGCCTTCACGGATGCCGAGACCCCCGTACCAGAAGGCCTTCGACGTGGAACCCCAAGATCTTCTCCCGGATATGCCAAGTACTTCCTCGAGGACGCCAAGCACTTCACCCCGAACGCCAAGATCGACCCTGGCGAACCCGATGCGCCTCGACGCCGAACCAAGTCCTTCTTCCCGGAACGCCAAGATCTACTTCCATTGTCCGAGACCGATTTCGTCGAGCCGTTTCCGCCCCCATCGAACCTGTCGAACCCCGAACCCCTCGGAGCCCAAGTTTGCCGAACCCTAAATGTGATTCCCTATCCGAGATCCCCATTATTTTTATAATATGACATCATCGACGGTCGCATATTAAATTGTTCATCTGGCATGCATATCATAATCATGCCGGATCTGCCGTAATATTAAATAGTGCATCCGGTGTTTCTTCTAGTGTTTGCCTCTTCGTGGACTAGGCCGATGAGTTGATGCGAGTATCGACAAGTTCTCCGGTTATGATCCTTCGGTAGTGTTTTCCCAGGCGAGCATCTCTTTCCCTTCTACCTATTTTGCTTTTATAGTCTTTATTTCCTCCTGTTGATCTATTGTTATCCATGTCGCGATGCTTTAGTTTCCGTATCCCAGTTATATCCCGTGCAGCCTCTATACTGCCTTGGACACCTCCTATAACCTGTGTTCGGTAGATAGCTAGCCTTGTGAGTCGTAGTTGCTTGCTCAGGTCTTGCCTCGCGTCGTCGATGTTCCACAGTTGTTGGGCGGTTGGCAATTGTTTAATGGTGGTGTTGATCATGATTCTAATTACAGTTTATTAATTAATGTTGATAGTAGATTAATGCAGAGGCACCGGTGGGTAATAGACAATTTTTGATTCTTAACCGCTCACTAGTGTCCCCTAGGACCCGAGTTCTTGACACCTATTCCGAGATTGAGCGCGCTAACCATAGGTGGGGTGTGTGGGCACCCCCATCGGCTTACTACCTGATTTCAAAGTACTGTACCGGGGGCCACAAGTAGTTTGGGGCTTTATTACTATTCAGTACTTATGCCATGCTTTACTGTTTTATTTAAGATTGTGCGTGGAGCACCTGTACTGTTTAGGATGTGGAATGTTTTCGTGGTATCGACAAGCCCAGTCACACTTTTCGGGTTCCCAGTCGTTTACAGCCATTGACACAAACCCTGGGTTCGTTCTGGAGCCAGCCAACTTTGTTGCGGGTAGCTTAGTGGGGTGGCCCCCTTGCACTTGCTTTGGGTCTGGGAAACGTCATGACTTAGACCCCGCCGCCATACCGATGGGTGTATGTTAATTGATCTGGCAAAAAGGGTGGAAGTGCGTGTGGATACTTTGGTGCACCCCTGTAGGGTTAAATCTTTTCGAAAAGCCGTGTCCGCGGTTATGGACGACTTGGAGCACAGTTTATCGATCATAGGCAACTACAACTAAAGTTTACTGTTATATTTTGGCTTGTATGTGAGAAGACTGGTAAGTGGGATAACTGCCAAGGAAAGATTAAATAAAGCTGCCAACCGTGTGAGTTTTCCTCGTTTGGTCTCGTGGGGGAATACCAGGATGGGTATGTGTGGTGTTAGCATCCGGTTGGATCCGAATAGGTCTTTCTTACCCCTCTCTAATAGCCGCCAGTATTACCGAGTCTCTATAGGTTGTTTAGTGCCACTGCGCTGCCGCTTCAGTCCACCATACCTATGTAGGCGAGAGCCGCCGAATTCTAGCTTCGCCATGTGCTGGCCTCAGTACTGACGCTCCTCTTTTTCCTTTGCCCTTTGTCGGCACCCCTTTTGTTTTAGCAGGTTTGAGATCGTCGTCGTTAGCAGGGTTACCCTTCCATCTTGGCCTGGGCAGGGTTATGGACGCCACTGGTTATTCTTCAGGGCTCTTAGCCCCATTTGCATCTTGTCCGTAGTCAGACGCTCTATCGTTTCAAGGTGATTTGGATCTTTGTATATTATATATGTATTATTGACTCATGGGGTCGCTGAGGTATATATATGTTCTGTGGGTCCCATCGAGGACTGATGTGTAATAGTATTACTTCGTTTTCCACCCACACGAAAGTGCCTAGTGGGTGTCCTTGAATCATTTCTATGCGGGTTTGGCGGGAATCGCTGAAACTTGCATAGGGCCGATTCGAGGGTGTTACAACCATACACCCATGTGCAACCTTCCTTGGCCTTATCTACCCCGTCTCTCATGGCTGGCATCGCCTTAGAGCTCCCCCAGGGCTCTGCCCATCGCTGCCCATCACCACCATTTCCCCCATCTACCCCTGCCAACCATCTTCTCCATCTCCGATCGGCCACCATCGGCATCAGCTCGCCACCGTAGCTAGGAGGAGGCGGGTGTGGAGTTGAGGTGTCGAGGAAGACCGAGGAGACCCCCAGCAGCACCCCTGTGCTCGCAGGCGAGGAGGAGACGTGCCGGAGCCTCTGCGGTTCGTCGAGACCGAGAGGAAACCCTAGTCGCGGTTTACCAGCAACGCCACCGATCCCCTGCGTTCCAGGCCGATCCGACACCACCAAACCACTCCCGGTGAGCCTCCGACCCTCTCTGACATCCTCTCGCACGCCATCGCATCCTGGACACCCCGCGCGTTTCATCGAGCACTCTCTGTGCGGTGCGCTCGTAGTCGCGTCCTCGTAGATGCGCCGCAGTAGGGCCTTATGGCCGTGTAGATCGTTCCTAGCATCCAGCCAAGCCTGCCCCCACGGTCGCTGTCGCCACGCGCGCGCTAGGTCGCGGGATCGAATCCCCGCCACGCCGGCTCCTGTTTTTTCGTCAGTTCCGTCAGACGCTGAGAAGAGAAACAGTAATGGAGGCCTTTTTTTGCGGATACCCCCCTGCCTTTTTGTTTTCCTCAACCCGCGCTCCAGCCTGGACCCACCTGGCAACCGCTTGGCAATCTTACAAAAAGGCACCTGCCTTTTGGTCATTCTCAACCCGCGCTCCCCTGGATCCACCACGTGGCCGTGCGTTGTTCGCGTACCCGCGTGTGGGTCCCGACGCCACGGGTCCCACCTGTCAATCTCACCGGCTAGCTAACCCCGTGTTGCGAAAGAACCGAGCGGAGCCGCTGCGCCGAGTCTGCCAGCTCAGTGCCGCGCAAGCATCGGGCCCGCACGCCAGTGGCTATGGCTAGCTTCCTCTATGTACAAAAAGTCTCTGTACTTTTTCTGTCTAATACAAATATTTTTTCAGAAATGTTTAATGTGATTTTAAATCCAGAAATTAATAACTTTTAATTGGAAGATCCAAATAATCCAAATGATATATGTTTTTGAATCAGAAAAATGTGAGGAATTCAAATCTGCCATCCAATTTAATGTTTGGCTATTTTAAATTTTCGAAATTGTTTAATTGCAATAAAAATGCCTTTTCTTAATTAATTAATAACTTTAATTCTATAACTCCAAATTTGACAAATAATATGTCTAGATCGATCAGCGCGACGAGCTCGTTCTAATTATGCATTCTATGTTCTGAATTGCAGCATGCATCATAACAATATTAAAAATCAGAACTGTTTATGGTAATAAAACTTGACCAAATAATTAATAAAATGAGTTATTCTTGTCCCCACACCTCACCCTTGCCATGCTACATTATTGCCATGTAAATTGTGCATCATTCATCATGGCATGCTTGTTTGCTTGTCGCATTTTATTCATATGCATGTGCACTTTATTTATGTTGGCCCTTGTTTGTTTGGTTCTTCTTTCGAATTGACGCCGAGCAGGGGAATTATCAAGAATCCCAGGAGTACTACCCAGATCCATCTCTCGCTTCAACTGAACTACCAGGCAAGCACTACCACATGCTTGCATACATATAGTACCTATTGCTTCTATCTTATTCTTGCATCATGGAGTCGCAAATGCATTAAATTGAATCCCAAGTACTGCATACCCTTTACTTTTAAACCCCACCGAGCTTGTTCCTCCATCCCATGAGCCATTACTACAGGAGTAGTTTGAGCCATGCGAGTCGTAGAACAGCATGTGTAGGGTTTGTGAGAGTCTGATGGATAACGAGGTACCTAAAGAACTTAACCGGAGTAGTAATGGGATAACTAATGAAAGAGGCACCGGTGGGCATTATCTGTTATTTGGTTTTTATGTCCACTTGTGTCCCGTAGGACCCCAAGTACTTGATACATGTTCCTTGACTATTCACACTATCCACATACGGGAGACTCTATGAATCCCCCTTTGCCTGAGCTTTATTCGCACTTTATTTCTTGGGGCCACAAAGTAGTTGGGGTTTTAGTACTATCCTGTACTTATGCCATGCTTTACTGTTTTATTTAAGATTGTGTGTGGAGCACCTGTACTGTTTTGGATCGTGACACGTTTTCGCTGTATCGACAAGCCCAGTCACACTTTCGGGTTCCCAGTCGTTTACCGCCGTCCACACAAACCCTGGGTCCGTTCCGGAGCCGGCCAACTTCGTTGCGGGTAGCTTAGTGGGGTGGCCCCCTAAAATATTTTATGAATCCTGTGATTGCTTTGTCGTGAAAGCCTCGTTGGGTTTTGAGTTGGTTTTTCCGAGGTCGATCATGTGTGTGTTGCTATTTGTGCACCCCTGCAGGGTAAATCTTTCTGAAAGCCATGTCCGTGGTTATGGATGACTTGGAGCACAGTTTCTCGATCATAGACAAGCATAACTAAAGTACCGTCTTTCATTTGACTAAATATCCGACTAGTAAATAGTGCAATCTTTATGGAATGATTATTAAAACTGCCAATGGAAGGGTTGTTCGTCCGTTTTCTCGTTGGTAAGCGAGAAGGAGATTGGATCTATTACTTTATACTGTTATAACTGTTGATTCCAATTAACGGACATCCGTCTATCATTGATTAGGCGGATGGTTAGCGAGTATCTATAGACTTGTTAGTTATTATCTTTTGCTGCGATTGCATCACCGTGGGTTATGTCTCCTTTAGAGGCATAAAGACTTGCTGAGTACCCCTAGGGTCTCACACGATAAATTGTTTGATTCAGATGAACAAGTGTATTCGCAAGATGGATACTGGGTGGAGGAGACAGATGATGTTGGCAACGATCACTCGGTGTAGAGATTCCGAGGATGGGGATCCGTGAGATCTGTGGGCGGGATGTGCTTATTTATGTGGCATCTTATGCCGATTTGCTTCTTGTCCGTACTCGGATCTTGTTTCCCGCTTCCGCTTGATACTATGTTGATTGATGTATGAGGAGATATCCTACACTATTATCTCTATCTAGGATATTTGGATCTTGCCGTATGGCGCTGCAATATTTCTATTTCTTTTAGATGGAATGGCTCTGAGAACTATTGTAAGGTAGCTTGCATATATACTCACTTGTGTATGTATTTGATCTCTTCGCCAGTTTCCTACATAGTTCGCTCTTGTCCTGATGTTCTTGGAAGTGGTTCGAGCAGCCGACGGGCCTATACGTGGGTGGCCCTAGGCCTCCGCTGTAAAACCCTTAACCACTTTTGGTTCATCCAGGCTTGAACTTAGAGAGTAGGGTCCGAGGTTGTTACATTGGACCCCCTCTTTCATACATTGGTTTGCAAATAGTTTGGTTTGGTTTGGAAAAGAGTAGGAAAGTTCATCTTATGTGGTAAAAAGAGCTCGTTTTGACTGTGGCCAATGCTTTGTCATGCCATGCTTGATATTGTTTTGGCTTTATGCTTAGTATTCTTTGCTGTAGCATGACTTGTTATAAACAATTGAGATTGCTTAATGTGCCTTGGATGAATCATGCGTTGTTTTAGAGTATTAAAGCATAGTATAGTGGTATTCTCCTTTGACGCTTTATTTGTGTTGACTTGGCACATGCTCACACCATGTTATGACTATCTTAAGTCACCATAGACTTTATGATCCTTTAGTTTTCAATTTGTAGTATCACTTTATGCTTTGATCAATGATGTTTTGTCGCTCTGCATGATTATGGCCATTATTCCTCTCTTAGTTTGTCGCTCCCAGTCTTTTGCTAGCCTCCACAACAAAGTATGAGTTCCACTCATGCATCCAACTCCATAAACCAAGTTATTCCAAAGAGTCCACCATACCTACCTACTAGCTTATGCTATTCCAAGTATATTAATGCTTTTGTTTACCTTCTAAATTAAACTTGTTATGAGAAAACTTGTGATTAAAGCTCTCACGAACTTGATGGCACACTTAACTTTACTTGCCTCTAATAAACTTGAACCATTGGGTCCTTCTTTGTTGCATATATGCTTGCGCTTTATAAGTTGAAATTAGCAGAACCATGTTTCATGGGGAACGCTTTCAGCACTGCACTTGTACTTTGTACCCCGTTGATATCATGTTCTTTGGCTTACGGATCCCGGTGGTGTGAAATAAAAGTGGAACTTGTAAGATCATGGAATTTGTATGTGTGTTAGAGAAACGCCTGGGCCACTAGCCTAAGCCATGCCTAATCATGGTCGAAACTTGCAGCATCACCATAATGAGCACTCTATGAAGCATCCTCAATAAAAACCTATGCAAATAGCAAATAAAAAGATCGCTCAGATGCTCATTGTCTGCTCGCCTTGTCATTTTGATTATGGGAAAGCTCCTGTATCATGTGCAAGGGGTACCCCATTGGTGGTTCTTAATGATACACATGTACTTACAATGACAAGAGCTTACTCGTGACTGAAGTTGAGTAGCATGAGGATCGGTCTTCGTAAGTTAGGGGCATGAGATTTCGGTTTATAACTTGTCAAGCATATCCTCTTAGTTGTGTCACCTTAACCTTAACCACTTCAAGATGCTTATGATAGGGGCAATGAGAGATGAAAGCTATAAGTACCATAATTTTTGGAAGCTCTTTATGAGACTTGAATCCCTACTTCCTTTTACAAAGGCCTTTCTTCCACCATTATATTGAGTCTCCACCTTCTATCTTTATGCACCTACTTTGAGAGCATAGTGGCCATTCTTAGTTCTATGTGCATTGTCCCAAGACTAGTGGATTGATGCATTCTTTGATATTGGTTGTTTTAAACTATTGTATCTAGTCACTCTTATGAACTTTCAAGGTGTCCTATGCATTTATATTTGCTACTCTATTGAGGGACAAGCTGAATACTATTATGCTATGATTTCTTTATGTGAAACAAACAAACGTCTTGCAAAGCATTGTTATTCATGAATCTTTTGTATGTGCCTTTTCATGTTGCATCATAGTTTCTTTGCTTATTGTTAGAACTTTGTCTTTCATGTTATGATTGAAGTACTTTGATCCCAGCTTTGAATGTTTTGCAAATACTTTGATCAAGTCTTTGATGGTGCATGTCACCTCAAAACTTATTCTTTCTTTTTATCACTTACCTACTCGAGGACGAGCAGGAGTTAAGCTTGGGGATGTTGATACATTGCAAATGTATCTATAATTTTTGATGTTCCATGCTTAGTTTTATCCACTTTCTTGTGTTTTGTTCCAACTTTGGAGTACTTTTCATATGATTTCTTGGACTAACCTATTAACCAGAGCCACAGTGTCAGCTGCCTGTTTTCTTCTGTTTTTGGTTCTAGGAAAGTCAGAAAATGAATATTCTCGGAATTGGACGGGACAAAATCCAAAGTGCCTATTTTTCCGGAAGTGATCAAGTGCCATAATACGAGACGGAGAAGGGATAGAGAGCCACCGCACCACCTGGCCGCGCGGCCAAGCTTGGCCCGCGCCAGGGGGTGGTGTGGCCACTCCTGGCACCCCCTCGGCCTCTCCTTCCGCCTATATATTGCCCTCAGGACGAAAACCCTAAGTACCCGAGCAAAAATCCACGAAAAGAGTCTTTAGCCGCCGTCATCTCCATCCCTAGATCGGGAGGGATCTGAAGCTCTTCCTGGCACCCTGCCGGAGAGGGGAATTCACCCTGGAGGCCTTCTTCATCACCATGCAAGCCTCCGGTGTGATGCGTGAGTAGTTCATCCTTGGACTACGGATCCATGTAGTAGCTAGATCGCTGGTTCTCCTCCTTTGTGCTTTCATGTCTAGATCTTGTGAGCTCCGTTCATGATCAAGATCATCTATTTGTAATTCTGCATGTTGTGTTTGCGGGGATCCGATGGATATTGAGATGCTATTTTAGATTGATTATTGATTATATCATGTCTTTGTTATTTGAGATCTTGCATGTTTTCCGTTGTTAGTAGCTATCTTGGCCAAGTAGATGCTAGCAACTCCAAGAGTTAGTATTTATGCTCGATAGTGGGTTCATGCCTCTGGTGATCTGGGGAAGTGAGAGAAATATCTAAGGTACTAGATGTGTTGTTGCTACTAGGGAGAAAACAACAATCCTTTGTTCATAGAACAATCGTATTGTTTACTTTACACGCAGTTCGTAAAGCAATAATCTGTTGCGTGCAACTTAATACTGGAGAGGGTTCGGATGATAACCTGAAGGTGGATTATTAGTCATAGATGCAGTTGGATGGCGGTCTATGTATTATGTTGTAATGCCCAATCAAGTCTCAAAGGAGTTAAGATGATTAGTATATGCATGTATTGCTTTCTCGGTGTTTGTCAATTGCCCCGCTGTAATTTGTTCACCCAGCATGTTATCAATCTAAAGGAGAGCCACCTCTAGTGAACTATGGATCCCGGTCCTTTTTCTTTTACATACAATCTATAATGTTTTACTGCTTTGTGTTTACTTCTGCAAGCTTTTACTTCTTTCCATTCGATACATTTAATCCTTTGTTTACCGCAAAACACGGTGAAATTGACAACCTCATCGCAAGTTGGGGACAAAGTTATGTGGTTGTGTTGTGAAGGTCTCCACGTTGCTACTAGCACCGGTAGTGCGCCCTGCCAAAGCTCAGCTAGTAACACCTTTGAGTTGTTTCCTTGCTCCTACTGGTTCGATTAAACCATGGTTTCATAACTGAGGGAAACTTGTTGCTGTGCTCATCATACCTTCCTTTTGGGGTTCCCAACGAGCTCTACATCAACCACGCACCAAGCACTTTTCTGGGCGCCGTGCATTGAGCCATCAGTGCTCAATTTGCTGATAGGTATCATTCATGTTGTGCCACACCAATTTTGTCCTCTGTCTAGAACCCCAGGGAATTCTAGCGGCAAGCATATCTACCAGGTGTGAAACAGACACAACCTCTTTGCAATTCACAAGCAGATGCACATCTTGCCCGAACACAACTCTCTCACAACCAAAATCAAGTTTTGCAGTGTACTGCCGAACATGAACTGTGAACTCATATAGGTCCCTTGTATCAAAGCTGTGCCTAATTTGATTAAAAAGGGGAACATTTCAGTTCATTCGATGCTATTATGCCATAACTAATCTACTTGCAAGATAAGGCACAAATAAGAACAATTCACCTCTTGCTCTTCTCCCGGGTTTTTTTCTTCGAGATCTGACTGCTGCATCTGCCCACCGAAGCCGAACAATCCGCCGCCGGCCTTGCTTTTCTCTTCAACCCACTGCTCGTAGGTACCTTGGGAGCAGAATCCTTGCTGGCCTCTCACTAATCGGGGCTGAAGACCTCGCCGCTGCTACGCATTGAGCCCAAGACTTGGGCCCCGACAGACCCTTTTCAGTCGGCGTAGCTACAACCTTCGCCTTGCAAGACATGTTGGGCTGCCGCCGTCGGATTAAGTGTCGAGGGAGGGAGAAAAAAGGTCCTCCGCCGCCGGTAGATTTAGGGTCAGGGAAGGGAAGAAAAGGCACTGCCGCCGCCACAGCAAGATTCAGTTTCGAGAGGTAGAAAAGTACACTAATGGATTTTCCCCTACGACACGTTCACGGTGGCTAAGAAGAGTGACCGGCGAAGGAGGGGCATAACAGGAACTGGTGTAACAGAATATCCCGACTTAATGGGCGTGATTTGAAAATATTGGGTTTGGCCACCATTCACTCGAAAGACCCCTCTCAGCAATTGGCGCCCCAACTTTTTGAATCGCGGTGATAAAAATCAACTTGGGTACCGCGTTGCCTGGGCAACCCAACTTTCGGGCCGCGAAATGATACTCTCCACACCAGGGGCGCGCCTGGCCATGGTGTGGGCCAGCCCTGGCCCTCCACTCACTGTCTCACTTGCCATTTCTTTCTCTCTCCCGAGAAAACACCAGTCCATTGCTAAAACTCGCGTTCTTGTTGTTCTTGCTCGCGATTTTTCAATCTCCTTGCTCAGCCCATCTTTGCTGTTGAAATTTGGAGCATTTGTTCTCTGGTATGTGACTCCTCCGCTTGTCCAAGTAGATTTGTGTTTAGCGGATTATATCTTGAGTATTTTGCTACTATAGGTGACAGGTTTTGTGAGCTTGTAAGCTTGTTCAATGCTTAGAAAAAATGTTTTGATGCATGTTTAGGCCTCTTACAAGTCCCTATAAGTAGTTCCTTTCATTATGTAATCACTTTGCAATCACTTGTATGATGGTTGTCTAAAAATTTCAGAAAAGAGGATGGATGAACACCAACTCAACCAGCATGAATTAAGGGTTCCTGCGGTCATGAAGGTTAACCGTGAGGAGGAAGTTTTTCCTTCTATCCATCCATGCCCCGAATTCATGAATGCTGCAGGGATTTCTCAAGATTTGCATACCTTAATTGCTAATGCAGGATTGGAGCATTTTGTGGGGAATGAACCCTACCAATTTGTGAAGTTAACCATGTCTGTGGTGCAGGACTTTCGATTTAGTTGCTCTTTGCCTAACCCCATGGTTTACTACAAAATCTACAATATAGCTATTGATCTTCCGTTTGATGATTTTTGTGCAGCTATTAGAGTACCTCAGTGGGGATCGTGTGAAAGGATTAGGGAGTGACCTACACCACTCATGGACTTTTATGCGGAGATTTTCCAAGGGAACAACTCCTCAAAGGAGAGTGGGTAAGATGGTCACTCACTAAGGAAGAGCTCGATGCGTATCTGGGGGAGCTCTCCCAGTCGGAGTAGGATACTGGAAGGGAGGCTATGGATGATTCGGTACAACCCACAAATAAGGGGGAGTCCTCGCACAGCATCCTACCTATGATTGGGGAGCTTCTTGTTCTTCACAAGGGCATAACTACGATCATTCTTATGATGACCCACCAGCTTGGAATCCCTACCCGTGTTGGGGTTGATACCCAATTAGGCCAAAAGCCTAAGCTTGGGGGGAGGTAGGCCAACCACACTCATCTATATATCATGCTCGGTCGGCACTTTGTATATCCATGTTTCGCTTTCTTTTTACTTTTTGTTCTTGCTTTGTTTCTGCTTTCCAAAACACAAAAAAGCACAAAAATATTTTCGTTGTTTCTCTTTGTTTGCTTCCTTTTCTTTTTGCCTTGGTTTGCCTTTTTCCTTTTAGCTTTGTGTTGATTATTCGAAAAACCCAAAAAGATTTTGCTTTGCTAGTTCTTTATTTTGGTTCTTTCCTTTAAAATTCGAAAACCCAAAAATATTTGTTGTTCTTCTTTGTTTTTGTGAAGTTTGTTGCAGGGTTCAGCAGTCCTCAGTGAATTTGGTTTCATGTTATTATTCAAGCCACACAAGTGAAGGGAAATAATGAAAATTAATGACAACTTGAGGTGTGGTAAGAGGCTAGTAATGAACTCTATTTGTTTTCATTTTTCTACATATACTCATCATTGTCGGCGTGCTTAGTCTATTCATGTAAGGTGTATGTTATTTATGGATGCTTAGTAGTTCTTGCTTTCTTATGTTTAGCTGCAGCTTGCTAATAGTTTGTAGCATGTCATATGAATGTTTGCTTGCATTGTTCTATTCATAACCTGGTATGACACTTTGGTATCCTCCTCTGAATGTATCACTTGAATTGACGTGGCACATACTGACGCATGCATATGACAGAAACAATCAGTTAAGCCTTGATGAATTATTTTTCCTCAAGGTTCTTGAATCACTTTCATGCCATAATTAGTCATGTTTTGTTGCAATCATGATTATGACAGTTATTGCTCTCTCGTTTGTTGCTCCCTCTCTATTGCTAGCCTTCACTTGTGCTGAGTATAAGCTTTACACGTGCATCCAACTCCCCAAAACCAATATTGCCAAAAGAGTCCACCATATCTACATATTAGCATCACTTGCTACTCCTTGCATATTTGTTATGCTTTGTTTTCTTTAGAATAAAATGTTTGATTGTTATGAGAAAGTTAGTTAGTACAGCTCTCACGAACTTGATGGCACATTTTATTTCTTGCACCTAATAAACCTGAACTATTGTGACTGTCCATGAAAGTTATATACTTGCAAATTATAGGCTGGGAATTAGCAGAACCGTGCTGTCACGGGGAATGCTTTCAACACCTGTAAATATATACCCACTTGATATCATGCTCTTTTGTTTATGGATGTCTTCGGTGTGAAATAAAAGGGGAGCTTGTAAGTCCATGGAGTTATGTATATGTGTTAGAGAAACGCTTGGGCCGCTAGTCTAATCCATGCCTAATCATGGTGGAAACCTACAGCGTAACCATAATCAGCAATCTATGAAGCATTCTTCTTATAAAAAAGAGATAGAGATTGAGAAAAAAGTAGGAAAATAATAAAAAAGATATGAGAAAAAAGGAAAGAGAGAAAAAAGCACCATTTTCCCATGGTAAATAAGAAGATTGTTGAGAGCTTGTTGTCTACTTGCCTTGTCATTTTGATATGGGGATTCTTCCGTATCATCGGGCAAGGGGTATCCCATTGGCGGTTCTCTATGATACACATATATTTACTATGACAAGAACTTACCGGCAACTAAAGTTGAGTAGCATGAGGAGCGACCCTCGTACTCAAGGGACATGAGATTTCCAGTTTATGGTCGGTCAAGCATATAACTTGTATTGGACCTCACTTTCACCTTAACCATTTAAAGATGCTTATGATAGGGGCAATGAGAGCTCAAAGCTAATGAGTACCATACTTTCAGAATTTAGAAGCCTTTCAAACTTTTCAAAACCTTTTCACTTCCTTGTTGAGTCACCACTTATTCTATGAGCAATTTCTTGAGAGCATAGTTGTCATTCTTAGTGTAATGTGCTTGTTGCAAAACTTGGTTAATTGTGTCATGACTTTGATGCTTGTATCTCTGATCTCTTTACTTATAGTCTTCACTTGAACTTCAGAGGTGCCTTGGCATTTATGTTTTCCCTACAATCAAAGGCAAGCAAGATACCACTCTATCATACCTTTTTATGAGCATTGCAATGTTGCTTATGTTTATGTTTCATGCTACTTATTATTTTTGTGTTGGAATCTCTTCATAGCTTCCAATGACTATTGAGTAGCCTTATTTGCATACTCTTTATTATGAGTTGTCTAAGTACTAGATCATATGCTGAGAATATATACATCTTATGAAGCAAATGTGTTCGTGAAAGTTTCTTTTATCGCACTAAGTTTTCAACTGAATTGCTTGAGGATAAGCAATAAGCTAAACTTGAGGGGAGTTGATACGTCCAAAACATATATACTTTCCGAACACTTTTGCTATTGTTTTTCCTCTAAACTTGTGTGATTTAGATACAACTAACACGAACTGACGCTGTTTTCAGCAGAATTACCTTGGTGTCTAGTTTTTGCGTAGAAAATCAACTATCAGGAAAAATCCCACAACATATTCCAAAGATCCTATTTCACCAGAAGACTCACGGAGTCAGAAGACAAGACGGAGGAGGGCCACGAGGGGCCCACACCACCTGGCCGCGCGAGGCAGTCCTGGCCGCGCCAGGGGGTGGTGTGGCCACCTCAGCTACCCCCTCGGCCTCCCTCTTCGCCTATAAGATGCCTCTTGACCTAAAAACCAAGGGGGGTTGGACGTTTTTCCAGAAAGAGTTCCGCTTCACCGCCACCACCAGATTCTGCAAATCAAAACCAGAAACTCCATTCTGGCACCCTGCCGGGACAGGGAATTGGAGGAGATCATCGCCATCATCATCACCATCGCTTCTCCATCGACCATCCATGATCCCCCCATCTATGAGTGAGTAATCCCTCGATGTAGGCTATGGGTATGGTAGGGATTGGATGAGATCGTTCCTGTAATGGCATCAGATTGTTAGGGCATGGTGCTTAGTATCTATTATTAGTGCTTTTTGACTTTGTTGCAACTTTTTATGCTTAATGCTTGTCACTAGGGCCCGAGTGCCATGATTTCAGATCTGAACATGTTATTGATTCATTATGATAGTCTTGTTTATGGTCTTACCTGCAAGTTGTATACACACATTGTTGTCCGGAACCAAAGGCCCCGAAGTGACAACAATTGGGATAACCGGAGGGAATGGCTTTGATGTGAGGATCACATGTGTTCACGGAGTGTTAATGCTTTGCTACGGTGCTCTATTAAAAGGAGCACCTTAATTGCCAGTAGTTCCCTTGAGGCCTTGCTGCAAACGGACTGGCAGGACAAAAGATGTTGTGCAAGTTATGATTGCAAGCACGTATGACTATATATAGAACACATGCCTATGATTATTTAGTACCTAGATGCTTTATCTTATTTATCTGCAAATGCCCTATGTCTTGATTGCTATATGAATTGTCTTGTCCATGCAGCACCCATCCATCCATCCCTATGCCTACCGCGCTTTAATCCTATTGTTTACTGCATTTGTTACTACCATCTTTACTTTTATTACAACTATTACTTTGCTATTGCTATTACAAAATTGTTGCTACTGATAAACTATTGTGAGCAAGATTGTTTCTAGGTGCATCTGAATTGACAACTCAGTTGTTAAGGCTTATAAATATTTTTTGGACCCCCTTGTGTCGAATCAATAAATTGGGTTTCACTTCCCTCAATAATACTGCGATACACCCCCTATACTTGTGGGTCATCAATCCAAACTTAAGAACTTCCAGAATACCAACCCACCCATGTTTAGCAAGTATGAGGAACCTTTAGATGCAGATGATTGGCTACAAACCATGGAGAACAATCTTGAAGTTGTAGGAGTTGATGCTAATGAGAAGGTGCTGTTTGCCACCCACTATCTGTCCGGCTATGCCAGATCATGGTGGAATAGTACCAGTACGATGAACGGAGGTCAAATGATGACTTGGGAGGACTTCAAACTCTAGTTCAGCAGGACCCATGAGCCCCTAGGTCTGATCAAGAGGATGAGGGATGAATTCAAAGACTTGAAGCAAGGAAGGATGACAGTAGTTGAGTACAGTGACAAATTTCTGTCACTAGCTAGGTATGCACCTGATGAGATTGATAATGAAGCCAAGAAGAAATAAAGATTCCTGAACGGTCTGCATGATGAGATGCAGACAGTGCTAGTCAATATTCCCTTTGATGACCTCGAAGCCTTAGTGGATTCTGCAATCCAGATGAAGGCAAGATCAACCAGGCTAGTGAGAACCGCAAGCATCGAATGATGCACCAACCAGGACCCCACCATACCCCGAAGTATCGCCCCAACCCGTCTGCGGGATATGCACCCAAAAACAACAACAGACCCCCAATGAACCTCCTGAACTATCCCAACCATGGAGGAGGAAACTCAAGGCCCGGAGGAAACCACAACAACAACCCCGGCAACTCCAATAACTTCAACCGTGCACCACCAAAGTCCAACAACAACAACTACAACAAATACTACCCCAATGACTGGAAGAAATGTTGTGCTTGTCGCAGGCAAAGACAAGTAAATGATAAGTTGTTTTGAATGCAGAGTCACGGGTCACTACTCCAACGAGTGCCCCAAGAAGCTTGCCACAACAACCAATGTGAATGCACCTGCCCAATAGCAACGCCGTGTCCAGCCTGGAAAGAGATTCGCCCAAGGAAACCCGCACAACCGTAATGGCCGTCTGTTCCACATGAATGTTGAGGAAGCCCAAGAAGAACTAGATGTCGTGCTGGGTATGTTTTCTGTTAACTCAGTATTATCAAGAGTGTTGTTTAATTCTAGAGCATCGCACTCATTTGTTATAGAAGAATTTGCTTACACTAGTAAGACTCAACCAAAAAATTTGAAGCATGTCATGATAGTTCAAATCCCTGGTTCGACCACCAAAGCTAGAAAAGTTTGCAAGGCCATACCTATCAGAATACATAGGATAGATTTTTATGCCAATCTAATAGGACTTGGAACCAAAGGTTTGGAAGTAGTGCTAGGGATGGATTGGATGTCGAAACATCAAGGATTAATCGACTGTGCTAAGAAAGCTATAACCATGAGCAGTAGCACTGGAGTATCAGTAGAACATGTATTTGAGACCTGGCACCGTCAATTTAAGTGCAACAAGAGTCTAGCCAAGACCACCATTGACCAAGTCAGAGTAGTCTGCGAATACCCCAACGTGTTCCCAGATGAATTGCCCGGTATGCCCCCAGATCGGGATATCGAGTTTATCATTGAACTAATCCCTGGAACCGGACCCATAGCTTAGAGACCCTATAGTATGAACACATTTGAACTAGTGGAGCTGAAGAAGCACCTTGATGATATGTTGGGAAAAGGACTGATTCAACCAAGTGCATCGCCATGGAGATCGCCTGTTTTGTTCGTTGATAAGAAGGATGGTGCCAATCATCTTTCTACAGATTATCGGAAGCTGAATGATGTCACCATCAAGAACAAATACCCTTTGCCAAAGATAGAAGATTTGTTTGATCAACTAACTGGTGCTAGTGTGTTTTCTAAGATTGGTCTTAGAACTGGTTATCATCAATTGAAGATACATGCAACATATATCCCAAAGACTGCCTTCACCACCAGATATGGATTGTATGAGTAAAATGTCATGTCTTTTGGATTAACCAATGCCCCCGCTTATTTCATGAACCTCATGAATAAGATTTTTATGAACTTTTTGGATAAGTTTGTCATTGTTCGTATTGATGACATTTTGATCTATTCCAAGTCAGAAGAAGACCATGAGCAACATCTTAGAACTATTCTTGAAACCCTTAGGGAACATCAGTTATATGCCAAGTTCAGCAAGTGTGCATTTTGGTTAAAAGAAGTAGGATTCTTAGGCCATATCCTATCGGCGGGAGGAGTCGCCGTAGATCCCACCAAGATCAAAGATGTTTAAGAAAGGAAAGCCCTAATCACCCAAATAGAAGTCCGTGCATTTCTCGGATTAGCCGGATATTACCGCAAGTTTGTTGAAGGATTTTCGAGCATCGCAAGACCGATGAACTAGTTGTAGAAGAAAGATAAGAAGTTTGAATGGACTGACAAATGTGAAGCAAGTTTTCAAGATCTCAAGAAGAGATTGATTTCAGCCCCAATTTTGATCATGCCGGATATCAGGAAGCCTTTTGATGTGTATTGTGATGCATCCAAGATTGGTCTCGGATGTGTGTTAATGCAAGAAGGCACAGTTATATCTTATCTGTCTAGACAATGGAAGCAGCATGAGCAGAACTACCCCACCCATGACCTCGAGCTAGCAGCCGTAGTTTTAGCCTTGAAGACATGGCGTCATTACCTCATGGGTAATCGCTATGAGATTTATTTAGATCACAAGAGTATGAAGTATATCTTCACCTAGAAGGAGTTGAATATGAGGCAAATGAGATGGATTGAGTTAATCAAGGATTATGACCTTGACATTCACTATCACCCATCAAAGCCAATGTGGTAGCGGATGCTCTTAGCAGATTGCCGTGTAGATTAAACACCATGATTAAGGAAGCCCAGCCAAGTCTGCATGAGGAGATGGAGAACTTCAGAATGGAGCTAGTTAGCAAACGATTATTAGCTAGCATAGAACTCCAACCCACTTTGATTAGTCAGATAAAAGAGGCCCAGAAAGGAAACGCAAGTATCGATGGAATCAAGCGTTGTATCAGAACAGGGAAGGTACCTGGATTCACCGAAGATGAAGAATGAGTTTTGTGGTGCAAAGGACGTATATGTGTTCTGGTAGATTTAGAGTTGAAACAAGTCATTATGCAAGAAGCTCATGATACTCTTTATTCAATCCACCTGGGAGGAACCAAGATGTATCAGGATTTGAAGGAGCAATTTTGGTGGCAGAAAATGAAGAGAGAAGTCGGAAGCTACATAGACAAGTGTGATATTTGTCAAAGAGTCAAAGCGGAACATCAGAGACCCGCAAGACTTTTGCAACCATTACAAATTCCCAAATGGAAATGGGATTCTGTCGGAATGGATTTCAGCACCGGTTT
Organism: Avena eriantha; assembly: GCA_910589775.1. Taxonomy (NCBI): domain Eukaryota; kingdom Viridiplantae; phylum Streptophyta; class Magnoliopsida; order Poales; family Poaceae; genus Avena; species Avena eriantha. Next base: position 121,892,861 of record OU342741.1, on the reverse strand, counting down.
GCCTATGTTTAGTAGGGGAAATGACTCTATTTGGGTCATAGTAGATAGATTGTCTAAGGTAGCCCATTTCATACCCGTCAAGACTATCTACCAAAGTTTGAAGCTGGCGGAGTTGTATATCGCTAGGATAGTCAGTTTTCATGGAACCCCCAAGACCATAGTATCAGATCGAGGAACCCAGTTTACCTCAAGATTTTGGCAGAAAGTCCAAGAAGGATTAGGAACCAAACTGAATTTCAGCACAGCTTATCACCCACAACCCGACGGACAAACTGAAAGAGTCAACCAGATCTTAGAATATATGTTGAGATCTTGTGTGCTAGAATATGGATCTAAATGGGAAGATTGTCTTCCTTTCGCGGAATTCTCTTACAACAATAGTTATCAAGCCAGTTTGCAAATGGCCTCATTTGAATTTATTTATGGAAGGAAGTGTCATACCCCGGTAAATTGGTCGCAAGTAGGAGAGACTCAGATATTCGGACCTGACATCCTATGAGAAGCTGAAGAGAAGGTTCACAAAGTCTTTGAGCACCTCAAGCCTACTCAATCTAGATAGAAGGGTTATGCAGATAAAAGACGTCGAGACCTGACCTTCAATGTCAGAGATTTTGTGTATCTCAAAGTATCACCCTTGAAGGGAATGCAACGTTTTTGTCTGAAAGGAAAGTTAGCCTCCAGATATATTGTACCCTTCAAGATTTTGAATCGCCAAGGAGAAGTATCCTATCAACTGGAACTGCTTGAGGAGATGTCAGTAGTGCACAATGTGTTCCATATCTCGTTACTTCGCAAATTCTTAGAAGTTTGAGAGAAGACCGAAGTGTTCAAGAACATCGATCATAGAGCCATAGATTGTTGGGAATATGCCCTAGAGTCAATCATGAATGATGATAATCTTGTGTATTCATAAGGTTATGGTCCATGTATGAACTGCTGATATGTATCATCGAATATGTGATTTGATTGTGGAACTACATATGCATGTTGTTCATACTAATTGTCCTTGGTCATTGAGGTTGTGCCGGACACACAACTTAGACAAATGTGAAAGTCGGGAGATGACTAGGCTCCACTTGTCATGGGCATGGAGATGCTATTCCGACTTACACGGATTCGGCTAAAGAGTTTAGCGAGTCGGGCTGACCCATATTGAGATGCAACGAACAAGTCGTCATTTGCATGTCTCAATGAATGTAATCCTTAGACCTGAGGTTATTGCACAATCCGAGTTGAGGATCTCTGACTTAGGTTCTGTCAAACGTTGTTCCATCACTAGGCAATTATAAAGGCGGAGTTCGGGTTATCTGAGAATCAAGCTGCATGATGTGAATAACCAAGACGGGATTTTGCCCCTCCATCCGGAGAGATATTCTCTGGGCCCTCTCGGAAGATATGATTCGGAAAGCATGGCCATGCGCGTCTCGGATTAAGTGTTAACCGAGGCAACCGACTAAGAGTTAGTCGGATGAATCACTTATCTTGGATCGAGAAAGAGAGTCGGACTATTTAAGGGATGACGATCATTCGCCTATAGTCCGACAAAGTATATCGTGAGGCAAAAGGGACTCAGACGAAAGTCACATTGGAAGGTAGGTCGTCATGACTTATTGGTACTTGGGAGTTGGCACGTTCTGCTAGGAGCCACTACCAACTGATCGATCACGAGTGAGACTCGGAATCGTGTCCGGGTTACCATGAGCCTGTCGCGTCACACACTTAAGAGCGGGAGCAAGTTTGGGTTAGACCCAAACAGGAAACCTATTTGGGTTGGACCCAAATAGAGACATGGACTTAGTCAGCAAGTGAGACTTGAAGTGGCTAATATAGGCCTTTTTAGTGAATGGTCCACAAGTGAGTGGAGCCCACTTTAACTCCCTATATAAGCTGGGGCGCAAGTGCTTAGAGCACGAGGTTACGTCACTCCATGTGTTAGAAACCCTAGACCGAGTCCGTCCTGTCGCCGCCGTACCGGACCTAGAAGTCCATCGCCGGCGCTCCTCCTCGTACGTGTGGATACTGGCGGAGGTGCTGTACGTTCAGCACTTCGATGATCGTGAAGAGTACGGATCGTGGAACCGGAACGGATCGCGAGGACTGCACTGCATCAAGCGACATGCTTCATCAATTATGCAACTACGCGTCTAGTGGTAATCCTCGTGGCCTTCTACCTGAGCTGGATCTTGGGATCACCGCATAGGGAAAAAGTTTTGTTTATCTCTATGTGGCCCAACTGCTAAGGTCGTGGAACGACATACCCCTACCGCTCGGTTTCCGCCATCGGGGTAGACTGTGACACGTAAACCCGGATGCGGTGATCGAAGATCAAAGGGTTTGATCGAATCGGATTCCGGATCGGATTTGGGTAAAATTGTTTTATCCGATGATGAAATCCATGTCCAGAATGCAGATGAGATCTGCGTTTTTCACAACGCCGGTAGATATCGTATCTATGCATAACTTGTTTTTGCAGGATGATGTTGTGAATGGTATCGCTTATGTGCATGTGATGTGTGTAATCCATACGTGATCTGCGTATCACGGATTTTGTCAGCCGGTTGGAGCCTAGGTGCTGTCATCTTATTGTATAACGGCCTGTGTGTCGGATTCTCTGTGTAATTTGGATTACTAGCTAGTGTAGCTATTTGGAGAATCCGGATGGCATGCAAGTCGGTGTACAAGTCAGCTACATGGTGTAAGACAGCACGTGACAAGAGTTGACACGAGTCGGATTACAGGCTTTATGGACATGGAGATCGCCATGAAGAGAGCCATACCATTTCACATTATAATTGCTTTATTTTGTGTTATTGTTATGTCTCTGTTTTACCTCTATTAGATAGTTGGTAGAATATAATCCCTCAAAGAAGGTCTAGTCAGTTTCCCCGCCAGTGCTGCACCATCACAAGCTGGACATTTTTGGTAGTGGGCTCATAAAATTGAGGTCCTATCAATTCTTTCCGACTAGGTGGGTTTGAGTCGGACTCTTACAGCGGAAGCACTTGGTACTCTAGACAGGTCTATCACAACGGTTGTGGGACTTGGGGAAAAGTCGAATGGGAGCCGGGGCATGTGATGCCACCCATCCAATAGGAGTCGTATGAGACACGACTGACAAGAAGTTGTCTACCTAGATCACTTGACGGCTAGCGGTGATGCTAAAGCTCACTAGTCGACTTGCTTATTTAGGGTCCTGAATCACTAAGTAACCATCGGAGGGGTGTTGGTTCTAGTGGGAGCATAAATATTAAAGTGTTTAATATGCTTGCTCTTTATGGATACATGTCTTAAGTGTTTTGCATATTTTCTACTTTAGATCAATGGCACCTAGCAGTCTTCCTCAGATTTTCGGTTTTGCTTTGAGAACCATCTTAGAGAAAGATGAGCTGAATGGAAATAATTTCACCAACTGGTATCGTAATCTGAGAATTGTTCTCAAACAAGAAAAAAGGGATCGTGTCCTAGACAACCCACTTCCAGCTGAGCCGGATGAGAATGCGACTGTCGCAGCCACCAATGCCTACCATCGGATTCGTGATGAATCCACGGAGATTAGCTGTCTTATGCTTGCTCATATGGAACTGGACTTGCAGTAGCAGTTCGAGAATGTTGAGGCCTACGATATGATCGAAAGCCTCAAAAGTATGTTCCAGGCTCAGGCAAAGCCTGAGAGGTATCAAGTCTCTCAGGCTTTGTTGAGCTACAAGATTAAGGATGGCGATCCACTGAGTCCACATGTGATCAAGATGGTTGGTTACGTGCAGTCTCTGGAAAGGCTTGGCTACCCCATTAGTGAAGAGTTTGCTACGGACATAATTTTGAACTCTCTTCCTAGTGTGTATGGCCAGTTCATATCGAACTACCACATGCATGGTATGGATAAGAAGCTCACTGAATTACATGGGATGCTCAAGCAGGCTGAGGCGGATCTCAAGAAAGGTGCCAGTCAAGTGTTGATGGTACAAAACAAGGCTAAGTTCAAGAAGAGTTCTTGGACTAAGAAGAAGAAGGCAAAGTCAGGAGGTAAGGTGGAGGACCCAGTCCAAAGCGCTTCCTCAGGGACTAAGCCATCTCCTAGAGCTGGATCCACTTGCTTCTACTGCAAGTCGGATGGCCAGTAGAAGAGGAATTGCAGCAAGTATCTGGCTGATAAAGCCAAGAGCGGAGGTGTGACTTCCGGCTCAGGTACACTTGTTTGCAATGTTATAGACATTTATCTTGCTGATGCACCTGGTAGTTCTTGGGTATATGATACCGGATCAGTCATTCACATCTGCAACTCATTGCAGGGACTGGTAAGAACTAGGAGCGTTGCAAGAGGCGAGGTTGACATTAGAGTCAGAAACAAACCGAGCGTCGCTGCGTTGGAAGTTGGCACAATGCAACTTAATTTACCTTCTGGATTCATAATGGAGCTTAATAATTGTTATTATGTTCCAGTGCTTAGTCGAAACATCATTTCTGCCTCATGTTTGATGAGACAGGGCTATGAGTCGAATATTAAGAATAATGGTTGTTCTTTATATTTGAATGATATGGTTCATTGCTTTGCGCCCGTCCGGGACGGGTTATTTATTTTGAATCTTTTGGGTGAATCTGTCTATAACATAAATGTGAAAAGTTTAAAACCAAATGATCTGAATATGACTTACTTTTGGCATTGTCGGCTTGGTCATATAAGTTGGAAACGCATGAAGAAGCTCCATGATGATGGACTCCTAACTTCGTTCGACTTAGAGTCGTTTGAGACATGCGAATCCTGCCTTCTCGGCAAGATGACCAAGACACCTTTTGCAAAGAGTTGTGAAAGGGCGTCCGACTTATTGGGATTAGTACATAGTGATGTAATTTGCCCGATGAGCACGATAGCCAGAGGTTGTTATGAGTACTTCATTACCTTCACTGATGATTTGAGTAGATATGGATATATCTACTTGATGAAACATAAGTCGGAAGCCTTTGAAAACTTCAAGGAATTCTAGAATGAGGTACAAAATCAACTTGGCAAGAAAATAAAGTTTCTTCGGTCGGACCGAGGAGGCGAGTACATGAGCCATGAGTTTGATGACCATCTAAAGAGTTGTGGAATAGTTCCCTAGCTCACTCCTCCAGGAACGCCGCAGAGAAACGGTGTGTCAGAAAGGAGGAATTGGACCTTGTTGGACATGGTACGATCAATGATGAGTCGGATAGATCTGCCTTTATCATTTTGGGGTTATTGTCTAGAAACTGCGGCGTTCACACTAAACAGAGTACCATCAAAGTCGGTAGAGAAGACACCGCATGAGATGTGGACTGGCAAAAAGCCGAGTTTGTCTTTTCTTAAGATTTGGGGTTGTGAAGCTTTTGTCAAGCGACTTCAGTCGGACAAGCTTACAGCTAAGTCGGATAAGTGTATTTTCGTGGGATATCCGAAGGAAACCTTGGGTTACTACTTCTACAACCGAGAAGAGGGCAAAGTGTTTGTCGCTCGAAACGGTGTCTTCCTTGAGAAAGAGTTTCTCAGTCGGGGAGTCAGTGGGAGTACGGTGCATCTCGAAGAAATTTGAGAAATACTGGCTAGCAGCGAGTCGGCAAAAGCCTTAGAGGTTGAGCCGGAAATTGCACTGACACTGCGAAGATCGGCCAGATTGCGAAGTGTTCGTGATGTATTGCTGTTAGATAGTGATGAACCGGCAACTTATTCAGAAGCGATGGTGGGTTCTGATTTCGAGTCATGGCTTGGAGCCATGAGATCCAAATTAAAGTCCATGGATGAAAATCAAGTTTGGAACTTGGTTGATCTGCCAGACGGTGCAAGACCCGTTGAGTGCAAATGGGTCTTTAAGAAGAAAACTGATATGGATGGAAATGTTTCTATCTATAAAGCAAGGCTTGTCGCGAAGGGGTTCCGACAAGTTCAAGGATTTGACTACGATGAGAATTTCTCTCTTGTAGCGATGCTTAAATCAGTTCGGATCATGTTAGCTATAGCAGCCTATTTCGACTATGAGATATGGCAGATGGATGTCAAGACGACTTTCCTTAATGGAAATTTAACCGAGGACGTGTATATGATACAGCCCGAGGTTTTTGTTGATCCGGCTAATGCTGACAAAGTATGCAAGCTTCAGAAATCCATTTATGGGTTGAAGCAAGCATCTCGGAGTTGGAACATTCGTTTTGATGAGGTAGTCAAATAGTTTGGCTTCATCAAGAGCGATCATGATTTTTGTTTATACAAGAAGTTTAGTGGGAGCAAAGTAAACTTTCTGATCTTATATGTGGATGACATATTACTGATTGGAAATGATGTCCATATGTTGCAAGAGACCAAGGAATCATTGGAAAGGAGTTTTTCGATGAAAGACTTGGGTGAAGCGACTTACATACTAGGAATCCGGATCTATAGAGATAGATCAAAGCGGCTCATTGGATTGAGTCAAAGTACATATTTGTACAAAGTGTTGAAGAAGTTCAACATGGAATCGTCTAAGAAGGGGTTCTTACCGATGTCCCATGGCGTAAAACTTAGCAAGACTCAGTGTCTTTCGACAACTGATGAGCGAAGTCGGATGAGTGCGATTCCGTATGCTTCTGCAATCGGATCCATCATGTACGCTATGATTTGTACTAGGCCGGATGTTTCCTATGCTCTAAGTGTTGTGAGCAGATACCAGGCTGCCCCTGGAGAGATCCACTAGGCAGCGGCTAAAAATATCCTCAAGTACTTGAGAAGGACTAAGGATATGTTCCTGGTTTATGGAGGTGAGGATGAACTCAGTGTAAAGGGTTACATGGATGCAAGTTATCTCACTGACTCGGATGATTCTCGTTCGCAATCCAGATATGTGTTTGTGATAAACGGAGGGGCTGTAAGCTGGAAAAGTTCCAAGCAAGAAACGGTGTCTGCGTCTACGACAGAGGCTAAGTATATTGCTGCCTCGGAGGCAGCAAAAGAAGCTGTTTGGATGAGGAATTTCCTCATGGATCTTGGTGTGGTTCAGGACTCGTCCAATCCGTTAGACGTGTATTGTGACAACAATGGTGCTATTGCACAAGCCAAGGAATCTAGACAACACTAGAAGAACAAACATATACTCATGCGATACCACCTTATTCGCCAGTTCGTGGATCAAGGTTATATCAAGTTATGCAAGGTACACACATTGCATAACTTTGCGGATCCGTTGACAAAGCCACTTCCACAACCGAAGCATGAGGCGCACCAAAGAGCAATGGGCATCAGATGCCTGGACATGTGATGTCGGAAGATTGCCTCTAGTGCAAGTGGGAGACTGTTGGGAATATGCCCTAGAGGCAATCATGAATGATGATATTCCTGTGTATTCATAAGGTTATGGTCCATGTATGAACTGCTGATATGTATTATCGAATAGGTGATTTGATTGTGGAACTACATATTCATGTTGTTCATACTAATTTTCCTTGGTCATTGAGGTTGTGCCGGACACACAACTTAGACCAATGTGAAAGTCGGCAGATGACTAGGTTCCACTTGTCATGGGCATGGAGATGCTATTCCGACTTACACGGATTCGGATAAAGAGTTTAGCAAGTCGGACTGACCCATATTGAGATGCAACGAACAAGTCGTCATTTGCATGTCTCAATGAATGTAATCCTTAGACCTGAGGTTATTGCACAATCCGAGTTGAGGATCTCCGACTTAGGTTCTGTCAAACGTTGTTCCGTCACTGGGCAGTTATAAAGGCGGAGTTCGGGTCGTCTGAGAATCAAGCTGCGTGATGTGAATAACCAAGACGGGATTTTGCCCCTCCATCCGAAGAGATATTCTCTGGGCCCTCTCGGAAGATATGATTCGGAAAGCATGGCCATGCGCGTCTCGGATTAAGTGTTAACCGAGGCAACCGACTAAGAGTTAGTCGGATGAATCACTTATCTCAGATCAAGAAAGAGAGTCAGACTATTTAAGGGATGACGATCATTCGCCTATAGTCCGACAAAGTATATCGTGAGGGAAAAGGGACTCAAACGAAAGTCGCATTGGAAGGTATGTCGTCATGACTTATTGGTACTTGGGAGTTGGCACGTTCTGCTAGGAGCCACTACCAACTGATCGATCACGAGTGAGACTCGGAATCGTGTCCGGGTTACCATGAGCCTGTCGGGTCACACACTTAAGAGCGGGAGCAAGTTTGGGTTAGACCCAAACATGAAACCTATTTGGGTTGGACCCAAATAGAGACATGGACTTAGTCAGCAAGTGAGACTTGAAGTGGCTAATATAGGCCTTTTTAGTGAATGGGCCACAAGTGAGTGGAGCCCACTTTCACTCCCTATATAAGCTGGGGCGCAGGTGCTTAGAGCACGAGGTTAGGTCACTCCATGTGTTGGAAACCCTAGCCCCAGTCCGTCCTGTCGCCGCCGTACCGGACCTAGCAGTCCATCGCCGGCGCTCCTCCTCGTACGTGTGGATACCAGCGGAGGTGCGGTACGTTTAGCACTTCGACGATCGTGAAGAGTACGGATCATGGATCGTGGAATCGGAACGGATCGCGAGGACTGCACTGCATCAAGCGACGTGCTTCATCAATTCCGCAACTGCGCGTCTAGTGGTAATCCTCGTGGCCTTCTACCTAAGCTGGATCTTGGGATCACCGCGTAGGGAAAAAGTTTTGTTTATCTCTACGTGGCCCAACATAGATATCAATAAGGATCTAACCTTGCCAATCCGTATTTTAGAAGAAGCATTCAGAACCACCCGATCATAGAGCCACAGATATCAATAAGTATCTCAAGATCCAGTGGAGTAACCATACCGAAGAAAAAGCCACCTTGAAATGAGAAGATTACATTAGGACCGAGTATCCCAATCTCTTTAGTTCCTAGTTTTTCCTGAATCTCGGGGTGAGATTCTGTTTAAGGAGGGAAGGTTTGTAACATCCCAAAAATATTAATCAAGCTTATCAAGCTCTAATCATCCAAGTTTAGGGTTAACAAAAACTTTTATTATTAAAACTATTATGAGTGCATGTGTTATTTGCATTTGTGTATGAATGCTTGAAATTGCCATGTTTGATTGTTACAAATGATAAGGTTTAGTTTAAAGATGAATACTACATCATCTAGGTCAATTACAAATAGAATCAAAAGAAAAGAAAATCCAAACAGAATCAAAAGAAAAGAAGATGTGGAGGCCCCGATCATTGAAGAAGGTTCTAATCAGATGGACATCTGCAGCAAACTATTCGGGGTCCGAAGGAGGCTCGACGACGACAATGGCCATGTCATCGCACCAAAGCAGAGCATCACCACTGAAAATGTTGAAACCACAATGGTGACGATGGATGCAGGGCTGAATGACTTCAGCGCCAGGAGGAAGGTGGGGGTTTGGGTCACAGGGGTAGTTCTCCATTGTCGAGGCAGGTAGGGGATTGTTGTAGGTGTGAGATGGGGAAGGGGTAGATGGTGAAGGATGAATAGGGCTCAGCGGGCAAGCGGATGGGTCAAGGTTATCGGTATTAGAAGTCATAATGACAAGTTCTTTTTCTGAGTAGGTGATATGCTCAGGTCATTTTTGTTTAATGCGATAAGCATGAGGCTTGCGTTTAAGGATATAACAAGACTTCTTAATATGTCAGTATCCGTAACAGCCTTCGTAGCGAATCTGAGAGGGGGAGATGGGCTTGTAAAAGTAGCAGGCCGATGATCATCAGTCTTTGAATGAAAATCCAAGTAGGAAACGGGCGTCCGATTCGAGGAATTCAGATCACGCAGCGACAAGGCCGGAGTTTGAGCCACGTAGACCAGCTTCCGATGAGCAGCCAACGGCGTGGTATTGGCACCGGTCAGACGAGATCTCCGGTGAGAAACCAAAGTCCAATCCATCTCTTGTTCATGATACCAATCATATGATTCCTTGATCCAATTCAGGCCTCCAAATCCCCAAAGAAAGAAATAGCATTTAAAAGCCGGACATTCAAACCATCTGAGATTATAAATCATGAAACCCACAGCCTTGGAGAATACTTCAAATTTGAAGGTACAATCTCTAATCATAGAGACATGAAAGTCAAGTTTACTGCCTCCAATGCAAGATGGAAGGGTGGTACAAACATTATCCACTTCAAGATGAAAATTGGCCCGACCAAAAGAAACCACTATGGGTAAAACTAGATCTAGGAGATGGGCATTGCACATGGGTGAAGAAGGAAGATCGAGCCTTAAGTTCAAGTCCCATGCCATGGGTGAATTCCAAGGTATCTCCGAGGGCACGAGGATCCATTGATCAGGAGGATTAGAGGGAGACGCCATGGATCGCCGAGGAGGTCGCCAGTAGGGTGGTGGGGGTGAGGGCCGCCATATTGCTAGGATAATGGTGGATTGATATTCAAAGTAGGAGTTCCTTAATTTACATGATTATACTTTATTGTTCAAAGGCAAGCCTATGAGTTGATTACATGACATGGAATAAAGTTTACTCATTTAAATCATCCATGTTAAGAATAATTTTGCTGCATTATAAGGATGCATAAAACCCGTATCATTTGCTTGCCATTACTCTATCTATGCTGAAGTTTTTCAGATTTATGAAGTGGAGGAAACATGAGTCTACCAATCATAAGTAAGATCACCATCTCATTATTTCAGTTTAAATGCTGAGTTCCTTTCTGATTTTGGTTTTCTCGCTCGGAGACGATCAAGTTTAAGCTAGGGGAGGTTGATGGCTCTGACATAGAGCCATCTACGTACACATTTAAACTGGATATTATTCATAATTTTGATGAAATATCTCCCTAAATCCTGCCACTAATGCCTAATATTAAAAGGGGTATGCAATCCTTTCTTTTATATTTTTCCTGTGCAGATAATGTCGTTTAAAGTTGGGAATCACTACATTAAAGTCAAAGATACGAGATTTCCTACAACCAAAAGAAACCAGGAGCCGTAAAGCGGAGGCAGACGCTTTAACGACCAACTATATGACCGGAGCAATAATTCCGGCCATATAGCTCCGGTCGTATAGTTGGTGCCGCCACCGTTAGGTCAAACAGAACAACCTTCGTGAAGGGACCCCTATATAAAGAAGCCTCGGGCGACGAGAAAACAGGCTAGACCTCGCCAAAAAGTCTCTGCCACAGATCACCAGCCGCCTCCAGATCTCAAAACCCTTCTCCATCTCCATAGCCATATTCCACCACTTGTAATAGTAGATCTCTTCTTTGATTGGCGACATTGTAATACTATTCCTATCAATCTTATGATTTTCATTACAATGTTTGTAATTGTTGATCTCATCTCTATGTGTGAGTAATTCTCCTTGGGCTAAGGGCTTTGGCCTAGCCATGTAGCGTTTGTGCATGTTATTTATCATAGATGGGATCATGTATTAGTTTGTTTGAAATGATGATTATTGTATCCTCTCTTGCCTCAATCCAAGGACTTGTGAGGTACCCAAGACCCCGAGGGTTGAGCCAGGTATAGGGAGTATGAGTAATGACTGATCTGCAGGTTGGGAACCCCAGTGACAGAAGGGGTAGTACGGCTGTATGTGAGGGATTTACTTCGGATTAACGGTGACATCACTATGCATTTCATTATTTCTCTTATTCTATGGATGAGACTAGTAGGTTATTGCTATAAGAGGTTGCGGAGGCAATAGCAATTATGGATGCACTACCCACATATAATTTCTCTTGCTCTAACAAGTACATGCATACTTTATTTCTATCTTTTATTCCCATCTGATGTTTTGCGCAGCTACAGGTGAAACCGAACTCCCTAGTCCCTCTCTCTCCATCATCGACAGCAACAAAAAGATACAAGCTATTGGTCTAGTAAAAACACAAAAGGAATTCTAAAACTCCCGAAGGTCCGTTAAAGTAACTTCACTATGCATTCGCTTCCCGAGGATTCAATAACCTAGGTCTACTAGGGAAAAAGAAGCTATACTACATTCGTAATCCGGATCAAAGGTATCAACAGACCATGTCGAAGACTTTATGGCTGATGGTGCTATAATGGCAGGTTGCTAACGACGGGCTCGCACGGTGTTCAATATGCCCACGACGACCCGCATGGCGCGTACGTTCGACAATACACACCACAACCGAGTACTGTACATGACCAGCCGGCTGGGGCCTGCCTGTGGGACCCGCCAGTTGGCCTGGCTAGTGAGATCGTTGCCCCTGGCTTATATGAGGAGGGCAAGGCTCGCGTAGCAAGGGTTGAGCTTTCAGTAGCTAGCTAGATCATACAGCTCGAGGAGCAAGTTCTATCCCACATATCATCCATAGTCAGATCGGCAGGAGTAGGGGTCTTACCTCACCACGAGGGCTCCAAACCTTGGTACTTCATGTGTCTCGCTACACTCGCTTGTATCCAGTCCCTCCTACGGAGACCATCGATAGCTTCCCTGCCATTTGCCCACACCTCTATCTAGCATGTTCAGGCACTGTCGTTTCCAATACAACGATAGTTGGCACCCACCATGGGGAAAACATGCCATCGACCGGAGTCATGTTTCGTACGGGACCCCGCACTTCAGCCGGTGAGTGCATATCCTCCGGCCTTGTGCTTACGCTAGGAAAATTCGATTGCGTCTTCGACAACACGTCATGCTTCGCTGGATCGACCTTCCCGGCGGACGGCTCCATCCTGCTGTTCGGCGACCTTCCTGTCTATGTCACCACCGTGCCGGAGCATTTCCCTAGGGAGATCGTTTTTATCATGGAGCCGTTGTTCCCTAGAAGTGGTGTTCCCATCGCTTCGCGTGGCGTGGAGGTCATGATGGCTAGCTCCAGCACGCAGCACCATCACCCTCAGGAGCCTGCTGGTGATGGAGCCAGAACTTCCACCCCTCCATAGCGAAAGGACCTGGTGGAGGAAGCCATCGAACGACTCCTCACTCCGGTTAACCTCAGGGACAACCCGTAGGAGGCCACTGGAAACTTCGCCATGGAGAGGGAGCTCCTCCTCCGGGAGGCCATCGACCTAGCCACCGCCAAGAAGCAGGTCGACATCACCATGCGCGAGTATGACCGCGCCCACAGCCACACTCCGGACAGCAAGGATCCAAGCCGGCATGGGCAAGTACGACGCCAGGGCAGCGAGCTAGGTGGATGGATGGAGAGGGACGACAATTCGGATCCATCGCCTCTCCTTGTCCGGCCTACCAATAGAACACCCATCAAGAACTTGCGTGCGGCACGAGGCACAGTGGACGAGCTGCCCAACCTAGAGGGTGAAGAGCGAGACCGGCAACACGCCCGGGTGCAGGAGCTTCTTCGGATCACGGATGAGCAGGCCGATGCCATCTGGCAGATGCACAAGAACCCCAGCGGCTCTAGGGAAAGCAAGCCGCCCGACAACAGCAAGGGCGCACCCCGCGAGACCCAGCAGGCATCCTCACCTCCGGTGGAGAAATCTCGCAGCAAGCGCTGCGACTCAGGCAACAGGGGCCAGCCACGCTAGTGGAAAACGGTGAATAGCAACCCACCACCACCCCCTTCCCCAACTGGATCGCCACGACCTGCCGGTTCCTGTCTCTCAGCCTGGGTAGGAGTGCCCAATCCAGATAACCCTGACGCCCGCGACCACATCGAGCTCCTAGGTCAAGCGCGCATCACAGAGGAGGAAGACTCTACCAGGCCGGTCTGTTTTGGACCTTGTGTCTAGAATTAGACGTTCTCGGATAAATTCACACTACCACGGGACACCACCAAGTATAATAGCAGTATGAAACCAGAAGATTGGCTGACCGACTATGCCATGATAGTCAGCATTGCCCATGGGAACAAGCGCATAGCGGTGCTCTACATCGCCTCATGCTGACCGGGTCAGCGAGAACATGGCTCAATAGCCTCACGCCCAACAGCATCAACACCTGGCCGAACTTTGTGAAGGTGTTCATCTCCAACTTCAACGGCACGTACAAGTGTCTGGGTCACCCTCGCGATCTAGCCCTATGCATCCAGGGAGACCGCGATTTGGGCCGCGAATACCTCACCAGGTGGACCGAGCTGCACAAGACTTGCAAGGGCATCCTGGAGAGCCAGGCGATCGGGTTCTTCGTGGAGGGATGCCGAGAAGGCACCATGCGCCGCCACCGACTACTGTGTGACAAGCCGAAAACCATGGCCGAGCTCATGATGGTTGCGACCAGTACACCATGGCTGACGCAGGGATGAAGAAGCCCCTCCGGGTGAATGCCAATAGCCGACCATTCCCCACAGATCCAGGTCGAGACCTGCCAAGTAACCCGGGTGGAAAAGCTGGATCGTCTAGGCGGCAAGGCAACGACAACCGCTTCCAGGGTGACCGCCAGGCCAGACAACAAAAGCCCTTCTACCACACGAGGCAGGTTAACACTGTGGAGGGCGCGCTTGAGGCACCGACTTGTGACACAAGGAGGTAGAATTCGTGGTTCACCTTCAAATAGATGTTCGACGGCCTGTGCAAGTGGCATAGCGAACCCTTCAAACCGACTATGCACACCACCTGGAACTATAGTTGCACCCACCAGATGAAGGACCATTGGGGCCAACCCCATCCCCCACATCCCCCTCCCGGTGGACCGCCACCACCGTCTAGGGGAACCAACAACAACAACAACAACAACAACAACAACAACAACAACAACAACAACAACAACAACAACAACAACAATAACGGTCACCCGCAGCCGCACGCCAACTACCACATCTTCGAGGCCGAGCCGGAAAACAAGCACGGCCACAAGTAACGCTCCAAGGATGTGAACGCCATCGTCTCCCCTATCCCCCAGTACCCAGATTGGTCGGAAACTCCCATCACCTAGAGCCAGGAAGACTAGCTGGATCGCTTGCCGAATTATGTGGGCTACGCGATGGTGCTCGACCCCCTCATCGTCTCCAACAAGCGCACCTGCCATTTCTCCCGCGTCCTCATCGACAGGGGCAGCAACCTCAACCTGCTATACTGGCCTTCCTTGGAGAAGCTGGGCATCTATGAATGCGACCTTCACCCGACTACCATGGTGTTCCACAACTTACTCCGGGCCAGCGTGCGCTCTGCTGGGAAAAATCCGACTAGACGTCATCTTCAGAACCGAGGAGAACTTCCACCATGAGCCAGTGTGGTTTGAGGTCGTGAACCTGACAAGATCCTACCACGCTCTCCTCGGGCATCCCGCCCTCGCCAAGTTCATGGCCGTCCCTCACTACGCATACCTCAAGACAAAGATGTCGGGGCCTAACGGCGTGAGCACCGTGGCCAGCTACTTCAGGCGGTCTATGGAGTGCATGTCAGTGGGCTCGAAGATGGCAGAGGCCCTTATCATTGCTGAGGAGAAGCATGAGATCATGCACAACGTGGCATTTGCTCAGCAAGAGGTGCTAGCTAACAAGAAGCCAACTGGAGATGCGGCCTTCCAACCGGCCAAGGAAAGAAAGAAGATCCTGCTCGACCCCAGCGATCTGACCAAGTTTGTCATCATTGGTGCCGGCTTGGACCACAAATAGGAAGGTGCGCTCGTCGACTTCCTCCGTGAGAATCGGGACATCTTTGCATGGTCGCCGAAGGACATGCATAAGATCTTCAGTATCGAAAACATCTATGAATTGCTGCTTCTTATGATGCCACCATTGGATTTTTGTCATCTGCTTAGGGCCAATACTGATATCCTTACCGATCATCTCTCTCATTTCATCAAGAGTTATGTTTTTGGAATCGACAGTGATCTCCACAGTAGATGACGAAACTGGCTTATTAACTCCCTCATCAAGTTTTGCCATGTATGAATCCACCTCTATGCGTATACTAAACTTATGTAGATCGGCATCTATTGGTGTGTATTCTCTAGGAGCAGAAGCTCTGGCAGCAAGATCTCCAGCATCTGCATACATATCATTAATCATCGCTTCAACTTTCACCTTACGATCAGCTGTACAACACTCCCAAACCATCTAAAGCTCATGGGAGTGCTCAATTTGCTGATAGGTATCATTCATGTTGCGCCACACCAATTTTTTCCTCTGTCTAGAACCCCAGGGAATTCTAGCGGCAAGTATATCAACTAACTGTGAAACAGACACAACCTCTTTGCAATTCACAAGCAGATGCACATCTTGCCCAAACACAACTCTCTCACAACCAAAATCAAGTTTTGCAGTGTACTGACGAACATGAACTGTGAACTCATATAGGTCCCTTGTATCAAAGCTGTGCCTAATTTGATAAAAAAGGGGAACATTTCAGTTCATTCGATTCTATTATGTCGTAACTAATCTACTTGCAAGATAAGGCACAGATAAGAAAAATTCACCTCTTGCTCTTCTCCTGGGTTTTTTTCTTCGAGATCTGAGTGTTGCATCTACCCACTGGAGCCGAACAATCCGCCGCCGGCCTTGCTTTTCTCTTCAACCCGCTGCTCGTAGGTACCTTGGGAGCAGAATCCATGTTGGCCTCTCGCTAACCGGGGCTGAAGACCTCGCCGCTGCTATGCGTTGAGCCCCAGACTTGGGCCCTGACGGACCCTTTTCAGTCGGTGTAGCTACAACCTTCGCCTTGCAAGACATGCTGGGCTGCCGCCGTCAGATTTAGTGTCGACGGAGGGAGAAAAAATTTCCTCCGCCGCAGGCAGATTTAGGGTCGGGGAAGGGAAGAAAAGGGACTGCCGCCGCCACCACAGCAAGATTCCGTGTCGAGAGTTAGGAAAGTACAGTAATGGATTTGCCCCTATGACACGTGCAGGGTGGCTAAGAAGAGTGACTAGCGAAGGAGGGGCACATCAGGAACTAGTGTAACGGAATATCCTGACTTAACGGGCGCGATTTGAAAATATTGGGTTTGGCCACCATTCACTCGAAAGACCCCTCTCAGCAATTGGCGCCCCAACTTTTTGTATCGCGGTGATAAAAATCTTGGGTACCGCATTGCCTGGGCGACCCAACTTTCAGGCCGCAATATGATATTCTCCACACCAGGGGCGCGCCTGGCCATGGTGTGGGCCAGCCCTGGCCCTCCACTCACTGTCTCACTTGCCACTTCTTTCTCTCTCCCGAGAAAACACCAGTCCATTGCTCAAACTCGCGTTCTTGTTGTTCTTGCTCGCGATTTTTCAATCTCCTTACTCAACACATCTTTGCTGCTGAAATTTGGAGCATTTGTTCTCTGGTATGTGACTCCTTCGCTTGTCCAAGTAGATTTGTGTTTAGGGGATTATATCTTGAGTATTTTGCTACTATAGGTGACAGGTTTTGTGAGCTTGTAAGCTTGTCCAATGCTTAGAAAAATGTTTTGATGCATGTTTAGGCCTCTTACAAGTCCCTATAAGTAGTTCCTTTCATTATGTAATTACTTTGCAATCACTTGTATGATGGTTGTCTAAAAATTTCAGAAAAGAGGATGGATGAACACCAACTCAACCATCATGAATTAAGGGTGCCTGCGGTCATGAAGGTTCACCGTGAGGAGTAAGTTTTTCCTTCTATCTATCCATGCCCCGAATTCATGAATGCTGCAGGGATTTCTCAAGATTTCCATACCTTAATTGCTAATGCAGGATTGGAGCATTTTGTGGGGGATGAGCCCTACCAATTTGTGAAGTTAACCATGTCTGTGGTACAAGACTTTTGATTTAGTTGCTCTTTGCCTAACCCCATGGTTCACTACAAAATCTACAATATAGCTATCGATCTTCCGTTTGATGATTTTTGTGCAGCTATTAGAGTACCTTAGTGGGGATCGTGTGAAAGGATTAGGGAGCGACCTACACCACTCATGGACTTGTATGCGGAGATTTTCCAAGGGAACGGCTTATCAAAGGAGAGTGGGTAAGATGGTCACTCACTGAGGAAGAGCTCGATGCGTATCTGGGGGAGCTCTCCCAGCAGGAGCAGGATACTGGAAAGGGAGGCTACGGATGATTCGGTACTGCCCTCGAATGAGGGGGAGTCCTCTCACAGCATCCTACCTATGATTGGGGAGCTTCTTCTTCTTCCCAAGGGGGTAACTACGATCATTCTTATGATGACCCGCTGGCTTGGAATCCCTACCCGCGTTGGGGTTGATACCCAATTAGGCCAAAAGCCTAAGCTTGGGGGGAGGTACGCCAACATCACACTCATCTATATATCATGCTCGGTCGGAACTTTGTATATCCATGTTTCGCTTTCTTTTTACTTTTTGTTCTTGCTTTGTTTCTGCTTTCCAAAACACAAAAGGCACAAAAATATTTTCGTTGTTTCTCTTTGTTTGCTTCCTTTTCTTTTTGCCTTGGTTTGCCTTTTTCCTTTTAGCTTTGTTTTGATTATTCGAAAAACCCAAAAAGATTTTGCTTTGCTTGTTCTTTATTTTGGTTCTTTCCTTTAAAATTCGAAAACCCAAAAATATTTGTTGTTCTTCTTTGGTTTTGTGAAGTTTGTTGCAGGGTTTAGCAGTCCTCAGTGAATTTGGTTTCATGTTATTATTCAAGCCACACAAGTGAAGGGAAATAATGAAGATTAATGACAACTTGAGGTGTGGTAATAGGCTGGTAATGAACTCTATTTGTTTTCATTTTTCTACATATACTCATCATTGTGGGCGTGCTTAGTCTGTTCATGTAAGGTGTATGTTATTTATGGATGCTTAGTAGTTCTTGCTTTCTTATGATTAGCTCCAGCTTGCTAATAGCATGTCATATGAATGTTTGCTTGCATTGTTGTATTCATAACTTGGTATGACACTTTGGTATCCTCCTCTGAATGTTTCACTTGAATTGACGTGGCACATGCTCACGCATGCATATGACTGAAACAATCAGTTAAGCCTCGATGAATTATTTTGCCTCAGGGTTCTTGAATCACTTTCATGCCATAATTAGTCATGTTTTGTTGCAAGCATGATTATGACAGTTATTGCTCTCTCGTTTGTTGTTCCCTCTCTATTGCTAGCCTTCACTTGTGCTGAGTATAAGCTTTACTCGTGCATCCAACTCCCCAAAACCAATATTGCCAAAAGAGTCCACCATATCTACATATTAGCATCACTTGCTACTCCTTGCATATTTATTATGCTTTGTTTTCTTCCGAATAAAATGTTTGCTTGTTATGAGAAAGTTAGTTAGTACAGCTCTCATGAACTTGATGGCACATTTTATTTCTTGCACCTAATAAACCTGAACTATTGTGACTGTCCATGAAAGTTATATGCTTGCAAATTATAGGCTGGGAATTAGCAGAAACATGCTATCACGGGGAATGCTTTCAACACCTGTAAATATATACCCAGTTGATATCATGCTCTTTTGTTTATGGATGTCTTCGGTGTGAAATAAAAGGGGAGCTTGTAAGTCCATGGAGTTATGTATATGTGTTAGAGAAACGCTTGGGCCGCTGGTCTAATCCATGCCTAATCATGGTGGAAACCTGCAGTGTAACCATAATGAGCAGCCTATGAAGCATTCTTCTTATAAAAAAGAGATAGAGATTGAGAAAAAAAGGAGAAAAAGAAAAAAAAAGTATGTCAAAAGAGGAAAGAGAGAAAAAAGCACCATTTTCCCATTGTTAATAAGAAGATTGTTGAGATGCTTGTTGTCTACTTGCCTTGTCATTTTGATATGGGTATTCTTCCGTATCATCGGGCAAGGGGTACCCAATTGGCGGTTCTCTATGATACACTTATATTTACTATGACAAGAACTTACCGGCAACCAAAGTTGAGTAGCATGAGGAGCGGCCCTCGTACTCAAGGGACATGAGATTTCCAGTTTATGGTCGGTCAAGCATATAACTTGTATTGGACCTCACTTTCACCTTAACCATTTAAAGATGCTTATGATAGGGGCAATGAGAGCTCAAAGCTAATGAGTATCATACTTTCAGAATTTGGAAGCCTTTCAAACTTTTCAAAACCTTTTCACTTCCTTGTTAAGTCACCACTTATTCTATGAGCAATTTCTTGAGAGCATAGTTGTCATTCTTAGTGTAATGTGCTTGTTGTAAAACTTGGTTAATTGTGTCATGACTTTGATGCTTGTATCTCTGATCTCTTTACTTCTAGTCTTCACTTGAACTTCAGAGGTGCCTTGGCATTTATGTTTACCCTACAATCAAAGGAAAGCGAGATACCACTCTATCATACCTTTTTATGAGCATTGCAATGTTGCTTATGTTTATGTTTCATGCTACTTATTATTTTTGAGTTGGAATCTCTTCATAGCTTGCAATGACTATTGAGTAGCCTTATTTGCATACTCTTTATTATGAGTTTTCTAAGTACTTGATCATATGCTGAGAATATATACATCTTATGAAGCAAATGTGTTCGTGAAAGTTTCTTTTATCGCACTCAGTTTTCAACTGAATTGCTTGAGGATAAGCAATAAGCTAAGCTTGGGGGGAGTTGATACGTCCAAAACATATCTACTTTCCCGAACACTTTTGCTATTGTTTTTCCTCTAAACTTGTGTGATTTGGATACAACTAACACGGACTGACGCTGTTTTCAGCACAATTACCTTGGTGTCTAGTTTTTGTGTAGAAAATCAACTATCAGGAAAAATCCCGGAACATATGCCTAAAATCCTATTTCACCAGAAGACTCACGGAGCCAGAAGACAAGACGGAGGAGGGCCACGAGGGGCCCACACCACCTGGCTACGCGAGGTAGGCCTGACCGCGCCTGGGGGTGGTGTGGTCACCTCAGCTACCCCCTCGGCCTCCCTCTTCGCCTATAAGATGCCTCTTGACCTAAAAACCAAGGGGGGTTGGACGTTTTTCTAGAAAGAGTTCCGCTTCGCCGCCACCACTAGATTCTACAAATCAGAACCAGAAACTCCATTCTGGCACCCTGCCATGACGGGGAATTAGAGGAGATCATCTCCATCATCGTCACCATCGCTTCTCCATCGACCATCCATGATCCCCCCATCTATGAGTGAGTAATCCCCTACTGTAGGCTATGGGGATGGTAGGGATTGGATGAGATCGTTCATGTAATGGCATCAGATTGTTAGGGCATGGTGCCTAGTATCTATTATTAGTGCTTTTTGACTTTGTTGCAACTTTGTATGCTTAATGCTTGTCACTAGGGCCCGAGTGCCATGATTTCAGATCTGAACATGTTATTGATTCATTATGATAGTATTGTTTATGGTCTTACCTGCAAGTTGTATACGCACATTGTTGTCTGGAACCAAAGGCCCCGAAGTGACAACAATCGGGATAACCGGAGGGAATGGCTTTGATGTGAGGATCACATGTGTTCACGGAGTGTTAATGCTTTGCTCTGGTGCTCTATTAAAAGGAGCACCTTAATTGCCAAAAGTTCCCTTGAGGCCCCATTGCAAACGGGCTAGCAGGACAAAAGATGTCGTGCAAGTTCTGATTGCAAGCACGTATGACTATATATGGAACACATGCCTATGATTATTTAGTACCTAGATGCTTTATCTTATTTATCTGCAAATGCCCTATGTCTTGATTGCTATATGAATTGTCTTGTCCATGCAACGCCCATCCATCCATCCCTATGCCTACCGCGCTTTAATCCTATTGTTTACTGCAATTGTTACTACTATCTTTACTTTTATTACTGCTATTACTTTGATATTGCTATTACAAAACTATTGCTACTGATAAACTGTTGTGAGCAAGATTGTTTCTAGGTGCAGCTGAATTGACAACTCAGTTGTTAAGGATTATAAATATTCTTTGGCTCCCCTTGTGTCGAATCAATAAATTGGGTTTCACTTCCCTAAAAAATTATGCGATACACCCCCTATATTTGTGGGTCATCAATCCAAACTTAAGAACTTCCAGAATACCAACCCACCCATATTTACCAAGTCCGAGGAACCTTTAGATGCACATGATTGGCTACAAACCATAGAGAACAATCTTGAAGTTGTAGGAGTTGATGCTAATGAGAAGGTGTTGTTTGCCACCCACTATCTGTCAGGCTATGCCAGATCATGGTGGAATAGTACCAGTACGATGAACGGAGGTTAAATGATGACTTGGGAGGACTTCAAACTCAAGTTCAGTAGGACCCATGAGCCCCCGGGTCTGATCAAGAGGATGAGGGATGAATTCAGAAGCAAGGAAGGATGATAGTAGTTGAGTACCGTGAAAAATTTCTGTCACTATCTAGGTATGCACCTCATGAGATTGATAATGAAGCCAAGAAGAAATAAAGATTCCTGAACGGTCTGCATGATGAGATGCAGACAGTGCTAGTAAATATTCCCTTTGATGACCTCAAAGCCTTAGTGGATTTTGCAATCTAGATGGAAGGCAAGATCAACCAGGCTAGTGAGAACCGCAAGCATCGAATGATGCACCAACCAGGACCCCACCATACCTTGAAGTATCGCCCCAACCTGTCTACGGGATATGCACCCAAAAACAACAACCGACCCCCAATGAACCGTCCGAACTATCCCAACCATGGAGGAGGAAACTCAAGGCCTGGAGGAAACCACAACAACAACCCCAGCAACTCCAATAACTTCAACCGTGCACCACCAAATTCCAACAACAACAACTACAATAATACTGCCCCAAGGACTGGAAGCAATGTTGTGCTTGTCGCAGGGAAAGACAAGTAAATGATAAGTTGTTTTGAATGCAGAGTCACGGGTCACTACTCCAACGAGTGCCCCAAGAAGCTTGCCGCAACAACCAATGTGAATGCACCTGCCCAATAGCAACGCCGTGTCCAGCCTGGAAAGAGATTCGCCCCAGGAAACCCGCATAACCGTAATGGATGTTTGTTCCACATGAATGCTGAGGAAGCCCAAGAAGCGCTAGATGTCGTGATGGGTATGTTTTCTGTTAACTCAGTATTATCAAGAGTGTTGTTTAATTCTGGAGCATCGCACTCGTTTTTTATAGAAGAATTTGCATGAACTAGTAAGATTCAACCAAAAAATTTGAAGCATGTCATGATAGTTCAAATCCCTGGTTCGACCACCAAAGCTAGAAAAGTTTACAAGGCCATACCTATCAGAATACATGGGATAGATTTTTATGCCAATCTAATAGTACTTGGAACCAAAGGTTTGGAAGTAGTGCTAGGGATGGATTGGATGTCGAAACATCAAGGATTAATCGACTGAGCTAAGAAAGCTATAACCATGACCAGTAGCACTGCAGTATCAGTAGAACATGTATCTGAGACCTGGCCCCGTCAATTTAAGTGCAACAAGAGTCTAGCCAAGACCACCATTGACCAAGTCAGAGTAGTCTGTGAATACCCCAACGTGTTCCCAGATGAATTGCCTGGTATGCCCCTAGATCGGGATATCGAATTTATCATTGAACTAATCCCTGGAACCGGACCCATATCTCAGAGACCCTATAGTATGAGCCCATTTGAACTAGTGGAGCTGAAGAAGCACCTTGATGATATATTGGGAAAGGGACTGATTCAACCAAGTGCATCGCCATGGAGATCACCTGTTTTGTTCGTTGATAAGAAGGATGGTGCCAACCGTCTTTGTATAGATTATCGGAAGCTGAATGATGTCACCATCAAGAACAAATACCCTTTGCCAAAGATATAAGATTTGTTTGATCAACTGACTGGTGCTAGTGTGTTTTCTAAGATTGATCTTAGAACTGGTTATCATCAATTGAAGATTCATGCAACAGATATCCCAAAGACTGCCTTTCACCACCAGATATGGATTGTATGGGTATAATGTCATGTCTTTTGGATTAATCAATGCCCCCTCTTATTTCATGAACCTCATGAATAAGATTTTTATGAACTTCTTGGATAAGTTTGTCATTGTTTGTATTGATGACATTTTGATCTATACCAAGTCAGAAGAAGACCATGAGCAACATCTGAGAATTATTCTTGAAACCCTTAGGGAGCATCAATTATATGCCAGGTTCAGCAAGTGTGAATTTTGGTTAAAAGAAGTAGGATTCTTAGGCCATATCCTATCGGCAGGAGGAGTCGCTGTATATCCCACCAAGATCAAAGATGTTGAAGAATGGAAAGCCCTAACCACCCAAATAGAAGTCCGTGCAATTCTCGGATTAGCCGGATACTATAGCAA
The DNA here is from genome assembly GCA_910589775.1 of Avena eriantha. Classification (NCBI taxonomy): domain Eukaryota; kingdom Viridiplantae; phylum Streptophyta; class Magnoliopsida; order Poales; family Poaceae; genus Avena; species Avena eriantha. The sequence continues at coordinate 121,868,866 of OU342741.1, read as the reverse complement.
GTTTGTTGAAGGATTTTTGAGCATCGCAAGACCGATGACCCAGTTGTTGAAGAAAGATAAGAAGTTTGAATGGACTGACAAATTTGAAGCAAGTTTTCACGATCTCAAGAAGAGATTGATTGCAGCCCCAATTTTGATCATGCCGGATATCAAGAAGCCTTTTGATGTGTATTGTGATGCATCCAAGATTGGTCTCGGATGTGTGTTAATGCAAGAAGGCAAAGTTATATCTTATCTGTCCAGACAACGGAAGCAGCATGAGCAGAACTACCCCACCCATGACCTCGAGCTAGCAGTTGTAGTTTTAGCCTTGAAGACATGGCGTCATTACCTCATGGGTAATCGCTATGAGATTTATTTGGATCATAAGAGTATGAAGTATATCTTCACCCAGAAGGAGTTGAATATGAGGCAAAGTAGATGGATTGAGTTAATCAAGGATTATGGCCTTGACATTCACTATCACCCCAGCAAAGCCAATGTGGTAGCAGATGCTCTTAGCAGATTGCCGTGTAGATTAAACACCATGATTAAGGAAGCCCAGCCACGAGATGGAGAACTTCAGAATGGAGCTAGTTAGCAAACGATTATTAGCTAGCATAAAACTCCAACCCACTTTGATTTGTCAAATAAAAGAGGCCTAGAAAGGAAACGCAAGTATCGATGGAATCAAGCGTTGTATCAGAACAGGGAAGGTACCCGGATTCACCGAAAATGAAGAAGGAGTTTTGTGGTTGAAAGGGCATGTATTCCCCATGTGTGGTTTTGGTAATTAATGACAATCCCTATGGACTAATGTGCAAATTGAGTTTCACTTGTAGGTTTGTCCATTGGCATCGCTTGGACCATGTGTTGGTTTCAAGGATGAAAAAGAAGAAGCAATGCCCAAGGGCTTTGTGCCTATTGGAATCAAGTAGAAGAAGAAGATCACGTATGTCTTGATGAAGAAGAAGAAGAAGAAGAAGAAAAAGAATAAGAAGAAGATGTAGTTCCTCATGGCAATCTTCAAGACATCATCAAGAATTGAAGTGCAAGCTCAAGATACGTCATCTCTAGAAGATCTCATTATTGAAGCTTTCCATTATCGGCAATCATGGAATGATGAAGACAAGTTCGAAGAAGAGGCTTCCCCATGGAGTATGGGGGAGCATTTCTCAAGACTTCATCAAGCAAGTGCAATCAAGAAAGGTGTTCCATCTTGAAGTTGACAAGATCGTCTACATCAAGCTCAAGTGGGATGCTCAAGGAAAAGGTATGACCCTGATAGGGTTTCTATTTTACTGGTCTCTTTTAGTGTTCTTTTAGTGTTGGGAGACTGGGTTTAGGATAGATAGCCGTACTATCAAGAGGGGTTCTCGAGTGGGTGACACATTCGTATCTTTCAAAGAGAGCTCAAACCTTTGCATACATAGCATCATCTTTCTTGGTTGTTGTTTGGTTCTTGTCCATGTGAGGATCTAGAGCTTGTGGTTATCTTCATAACAAGCTCTAGTTCGTCAAAAACGGATTTTCCTTGCATATCTTATTGCGTTTTTGATCTTGCGGGTTTTTCGGCTCCACACCTTCGAAGGTATCTCACATATATATTCATGGTATTTTCTCCCTTGGTGATACCCAATATTTCACCTTTTTTGGATTCTACTCATTATTATCATTCCAACAAAATTGGTTTTATCCCAATTAGAGTTTCCAAGCTCAGCTTCTTGCGTTTTGGGTTCTGGAGGTTTTACCGGGTCGTCGCTTCTGAGAGGTCATACCTTTCTCCATTTTATTTTTATCCTCTCTTTTTGTAATATGTTGTTTCTTTGCCTAATATTTTAGAGATTTTTGTTCTCTTTAAAACGAGCCCAAGATCATCGAAAATTAAGTCCGGAGTCAAAAGTTATTGAAGTTTTCGTGCAATGCTGTCCAACGTTTTTGCTTGAGCGGTAGTACCGGCCCAAATTCTGGTAAATCTCGTTTTTCTTTTGTATCTTGTGTTTCTATTTAGAGGTAGTACCGGTGGGGCATCGGTAGTTCTGGTGGGGCGCGAATCTGGTCCAAACGGGCAGATTTCTCTTGCCATATTTAAGGGCCCCCTCTTCCCAAAAGTTTCCCCAACTTTGGAGGTCATTTTTGCTAGCTCTTCCACTCTCTCTCCTCCATTGTTTACCTTCAAAAGCTTGCCATCATCCCTTCTCCTTCCCATGATTCTTGCATCTCTTTGATGGATTTGAGAGAGGAGATCTAGATCTACCATCCCCACCAAATCAAATCCCTTCTTTGTGAAGGAATCCTTGGGATCTAGATCTTGGAGAGTTTTTGTGTTATCCTCTTGTGTTCTTCCTCCCTTATTCCCCAATAGCTTTTGTAGCTTTGGTGGAATTTTAGAATGAAGAACTTGCCTCTTGCATTTGGTGCATGGGTTTGAGTTCTCCTCGGAGATTCGACGAGTTCAAGCTCTTGGGCTTGTTTCTCTTGGGTTCTTGGAACCCTAGATGATTGTGTGGAGTTGTGGTGTGTTCTTGGGGCTCCAATTGAGTTGTGGAGGTTCCCCAAGCTTGTTGGCCTTGTGTGGCATTGTGGAGCCTTTGTGGCATTTCTTGGGAGCCCTCCAATTGAGTTGTGGACATTGCCCCAAGCCTTGTACGGGTTCGGTGACCGCGCTCAAGTGTCCCATAGTGGAACGTGAGTAGGCCTTTATGGTGAGCTCACGGGAGAATAGGGTGAGCCTTTTGTGGCGTCGGTAGGTTGCATGCCTTCGCATCTTGGGGTGAGGCCTTGTGTGGCGTTGGGTGAGCATCAAGCCACCACACCTCGAGGTGAGCCACTTGTGGCATTCGAAGTACATTACGCCCCCGCACCTCTCCAACAGAGACATAGCTTCTTTGGAAGTGAACTTCGGGAAACAAATCTTCGTCTCCGCGTTCATCGGTTATCTCTCAACCGAGCCCTTTACTTATGCAATTTACAATGTGATAGCCATCGTGCTTGAAGTATTATATCTTACTATCACCTTATTGCTTGCCTTTCTTAGTATAGGTTGTTGGTGCACTTAGTGAACCTAGTGGATATAGGTTTTGGCTTGATAAATTAAACGTTAAGTTTTATTCCGCATTTATTAGAGCCTAAACCGTAATAATTTTAAAACGCCTATTCACCCTCTCTAGGCGACATCCATTTCCTTTTCAATTGGTATCAGAGCGAGGTCTCTCGCTTCTTAGGCTTCACCTCCTCGAGAGTAAGGATGTCTCCTAGGGGTTTAGTGCACTCTCACACATTTACATTTGATGGCACAAATTATGATGTTTGGTGTATTCGCATGCTTAGTCATTTTCGGGTCATTGACCCAAATATTGAGTGAATTCTAGATATGGGCTTGTCTCCTCCGAAGGATCCCCAAAATTTATCTTTGGAGGAGGAGACAAACTCTTATCTTTAAGCTCAAGCATCTAATGTGCTTGTTAATGTTGTGAGCTTTGTAGTTCTTTCCTCAATCATGCCTTTTCAGAATGCTCATGATATTTGGACCAAGCTTCAAGCAAAATATGATGTGTCCAAGATTATTGAGGATGATTATGTTCCCTCCACCTCCGGCCGTGATGAGTTCTCATCTTCCTCCACTTCACCTACATGTGAGTTGTCACAAGGTAATGACATGGTGAGTGGTGATAGAACTTGCAATGTGGATAGTGAGCTTGTCATTAATGATTCTTCATCTCTATCTCATTGCAATGTTGTATCTTTGGGCATGAACACTTGTAGGATTATATGTGATTTACACCCTAGTGTTGATTGCCCTTTCATATCATGTAGAAATAGATTTAATATATCTCATGATGATATGCTTGCTTTGCCTTGTTGACATGATAAATGTGCTTCTATTTCCACTACTACTTGTCTTGCTAACCATCTAGAGGAAATCGAAGAATGTGTGGGCCAAGGCAATGTTGCTATTGGAGCTTCATGTGTTCCCCCATCATCACCTTCTCCCAACATTCACTTATGCCTCATGGCTAAGGAATCAAAGGTAACTTCTCCTTTCGACCCCAATGCACCTCATGATGATGTGAATGTTGACTTAGATGTAGGAGATGATGATGTTGCTTCTTTAAAAGAGAAGGGGGAGCTAGTCCTTCGTGCTCTTCACAATTATAAAAATGCTTGCTCTACTTTCATTGAAATCTTGAACTTTGCCATTGAAAGTAAGCAACTAATTAATGAGCATGAGGACACAATTGACAAAATGGGTAGTCATGAGCGTGAGTATGCTAATGACATTGCAAACTAAAATGAAGCTCTTGAAGAGGAACAAACCACCAAGGAATCTCATGAGGAGACCTTTGCTCTAGAGCTATCTAGAGTAAACAAATCTCATGATAGAGATCTTGAGGTGGCTAGTGACCTTCAAATTAAAAATGATGAACTTGAAGTTGCCTATGCTAAACTTCTTGAGGATTTTGAGCACCTCAAAAATGGCTCTAGGGTCATCAAGGGGGAGCTAATCAAACTCACTGAGTCACATGAGCAACTTAAAGCTTCATACTCTAAAGAGCTTGCCAAGTTTCCCTCACCTATTACTACTATTGATGATGCTTGTACTACTAACTCAATCTCTTGTGAAGCATCTATTGTGAAGGAGAATGTTGAGCTACATGCTCAACTTGCTTTGCTAGCTAGCAACTATGGGAAATTGGAAGAGAGTCATGCTAAGATCTCAAGCTCGCATGAGGACCTTCTAGTTTCCCATGGTAGTCTAAAGTTGGCTCATGAGGCTATTTTGTCAAAGGTAACCTCGAGTATGCCACATGTGGGCATTAGCACTACTTCTTCTCCTAGTATCATATTACCATGTGCTAGTCCTTGTAATTCATCCACTCATGCTATTGCTATATCTTGTGATGAATTACATCCCTTGCCTTGTTACTCTAACAACATAGCACCTACTTCCTCTAGTATTGTTGTTGATACTAACCATGTAGAGGAAAACAAGAAGCTCAAGGCTCAAGTCAATTCTTTGAAGAATGACTTGAAGAAGTGTCATGAAGGGAAGACCACACTCAAGAACATCTTGGATGTGCCAAGATCCCCAAATGACAAGAGTGGGCTTGGATATAACTCCAACATCAAGAACAAGCCCACCAACTTGTTGAAGCACAAGGGCAACAAGAATGGCCAAGGTCAAGTGAAGAATCCGGCAAACATTGTGTGCTTCAAGTGCAAGGAAGAAGGCCATCATGTGAGATGTTATCCATTGAAGAAGAATCAACAAGGGAAGCGGCCTCAAGCTCCACCTCAAGATATAATCGGGCCTCTTCCCAAGTCTCAAGCTCTTCCTCACGGGGTGGCATCTTCCATGAAGAAAGATAGCAAGAGAAGAACTTGCTACATTTGCCGTGAGAAGGGGCACCTTTCTTCCTCATGCACCTTGGGTAACTCCTCATCCAAGACTATCTTGATTGATGATGTATATTCTCTTCGTAAGGATGAGGTGGGCAATGTGTTTGCCAAATTTTTTGGTGCCCAACATGGTGTCAAGAAAAGAACCAGTTGGGTTGCCAAGCCTATTGTCACTAACTTCTTAGGACCCAACTTGGTTGGGGACCAACAAGCTAAAACTTGATCAATAGGTGTTGTTTGGAGGGAATTGGAGGCTTGGCTACATTATGGAGAATTGAGGGATCTTCATCATTTATTTTTGTCAAGTCAAGCCAATTGGATTATCTTTCTCCTACCATATATCTAATGTTCCTCCTTGCGGTAACATGTGCTCAACTCCTTTACTTTGAAAGTTACTTGCTCCCTTGTGCATGTGTTGGTTTTGTACCATTATATGTGTCTATACATGTTGTGCTTCCCCCATACCTATATTGAGTTGTCTAGTATATTTGTGTATGTTGGTTGGCACATCATGTATTTGTGTTCTTGTGTTTGAGCCTTTGTTGAATTTATTTAGTATCTTTCTTGGCTCTTGCGAGAGATTAATGGACTATCCCATTTTGGGGGAGTTTTATGCTTGGGCATTCCACAATCCTAAAATGTGTGTACATGAGGAATACCACTTAGTATGTATATTACAATTTTATCTAGTCTCTATGTGGTATGTCTTTCTCATGATAAATTTAAGTTCCATAATGTCCGATAATCATCTCTATTTGGATGTTTTGACCTATTGTTGAGTTTTCTTGATTTATCACATTATGGGGGAGTCATATGCTTTGTGCATATTACAAACCTAGAGAATGTGGACATTTGAGGTAGTGTCACTTAGAATTGATATTTATTTATCTAGCTCCTATGTGGCACTTTTAGCTCAAACAAGTTCCAACTCCCTTGGATTGCTTTTATTGCTCATATTTTGGATCTTGTTTGTGAGAGTTTTTATTGATATGTGTTTCCTCATATTTGGACCCCCATATCCTCCATGGAAACCATGTTCTTCAAGTTACACTAATCTTTAATGATTGTGTGACTATTTGGAGCTATCAATAATCTCTCTCGAAGCATCAAGCATAATTGTTATATCTTGTTACATGCTTGTTTATGTGAATATGATCATGATTTCCTTGCAAACTACCTCGGGAAAACTTTCCCCATAATTCTTGTCCTTGAACAAGTGACACTCCATATATGGTAGGATTTATTGATCATGTTAAGATTGTCCTTTGCTTTTCTTTGTCCTATCTTTGGCCAAGAATTTGTTTTCTTTTACTCCCATGTCTTCCTTGCCTCTTGTGGATCCTTTTAGTTTATTGGTATTCTCTTGTGTTTTAATTAATGTAGGTAGTGGTGATGATCTATTTTATGTGCATTTTGTATTCAAAAGCAAAATTCTATATAATGCACCATTCATGGGGGATCTCTCCTATACTATCTAGAACACTCCTTTTATGCTTCTTAATTTGATCCATATTGTATTCTTGTGCTTGGATGCTTGATCTTTTCTTTTGGTACTTTGTGCCATCATGAAAAGTGTAGAGAGTGTGGGTTTGTGTGTTGGAACCTTTCTCTATTTGGGAGTTGGCTTTGTCTCATTCTTTGTTACTTGTTTTTATATTTTAGAATGAGATAAATCCTTGAGCATTGTGTGTTTTGTGGATCTATTGCTCTTTCGCTTTTGTCGTGTTCCTTTGTTGAATTAGTGTCCTTTCATGTGTTGATTTGGCTCTTTGATACAGTTTGGACACCTTTTGTCATGTCACACTCTTGTGTGCTACTTCTTAGTTTACTTGGTGTTTTAGTTCATATTGTATCTCCTCTTTGGTTCTTGAAAGTCTAGTGCATGCATATTTACTTCTTGTATATAGTATTGCATGCTTTCTTTCTATGATCCAATGTATAGGGGAAACTCCACCAAATCCTATTGGCTAAGATGTGCATGAAATTCAATTTCATATTAATATGCACATATTTATGTGGAGCTTATCCTATATATTGTAGTTGCAATAACTACTTTGGACCCAATTTTTTTGCAAACCTAGTGTACTTAATTGTGTTTTAGGTACATTGGAGATATATTGGGTGCTTGTATCGAACAAGGAAGAAGTGATGTTTTCATGTCAATTGGACGCAAGCTAGGATGATCAACAAATTCGTATCCTCTACATCCTACCAATTATATCTCGGTATAAAGTATCTCTCTCGTGCATACATATCTTGTTTCCAACCTTTTGTAGGTTGCTTGTTGGCATAAATTTGTGTTTGTACAATTTTTTTGGTTCTTATTTTGGTTTTTGCAAGTTCTCCTCTATTGCAAATGTGAGTATGGTGAGATGAGTGCATATAAGTGGGACTATACAAAATCATGCTCATGATTCACCAATCCCAAATATGTCAAACTAGCAATTTTATTGTATATTTCTTCCTCATTTTCTCTCATGTGCAATAGTGAGCAAGTTGATTTATTTTTCTGATACTTGTTGCCTTTCTCCATATATTCCAACTATTCCCTTTTCCCTTGGTAATAGTTGCATTGTATGTAGTGTGTTGGTGCTTTAAGCTCATTGATGTACAATAAGATATATTTGAACCTTTGTCCATGCTTTCAAGCAAAAAACTTATTGGTATATTATATGACTTCCTCTTGTTTTTCATGTGCTTTCTTGAGTATCTATTTTGTGTGTGCATGTTTCTTTGTGGGCATATGTCTATGTGATATTAGCCACCTAGAAACTTATACACACAATAGAAGATAAATCTTTGGTTGTGTTTGTTTCCCTTGGATACCACCCTTTATCTCTTTGTGACTCTTTGGTGGCTTCCAAAGTTATTTGCCTATGAGTGCTTGTCCCATTTGCTTGCATCTCCGAGCACTCATAATTTGATCTCTCTTGCCATGTATTCTTAAATGAGTTTGTATAAGTGAGGATTCCATGATTGTGCACTTTGTTTCCAAATATAATTATTATAATTGGTGTATAATCCTTGGGGAGCTTCTCTAACTCACTTAAGAATGCTAATTTGCCTTTCTCTTTGTTTGAGGTTTAAATGTCTATGGGGGAGTGAGGATTCCATACTTGTGCATGATGTATTCAAATCAATGATTCTAATTTGTGCACAAAGATTGGGGAGCCTCCCTATTACATCTAAACAATCATTTGTTCGTATCACAATATCTTGTGTTTTTCTTTTTGTATCGATTGTTGTTGTCAATTGGTCCTTTTGGATCTTTTGGTTGCTTGCTTCATTTGTTGAAGCTTCATTCTTTTTTCCTTTTCTTTTTGCAATCTTTGTGTCCTCAATATAGTGTTACTTCCTCCCAAGTATTCATCATTGGATATGTGCATATGCACACCTTTTGAGGAATTCTCACTATATTGGCCATCTAGACTTTTCACCCATTTTGGCAATCGATGCTAATGGGGGAGAAGTTTTAGCGGGTTTAAGGGAAGTTGGTTTATTCTTTGATTTGGTTCTTAAATCATTAGCCTTGCATCTTTTTTGTTGCTTTGCATGTTTAATATATAGAAGAAACTAAACCATCGATAATGGTTGGCAATCTATGCAATGAAATTCAAGTTCATCACACATGCATAGATTGTGGGGGAGTTTGCTCTATATATTGTGATTGTACCAACATCACATACTTGTGTAGTATTTGATGTTGGGGCAACCATTTTGTTCATTAAATTCCATATTTAAACCCTCTATAGGGGATTGTCATCAATTACCAAAATGGGGGAGATTGAAAGGGCATGTATGCCCCATGTGTGGTTTTGGTAATTAATGGCAATCCCTATGGACTAATGTGCAAATTGAGTTTCACTTGTAGGTTTGTCCATTGGCATCGCTTGGACCATGTGTTGGTTTCAAGGATGAAAAAGAAGAAGCAATGTCCAAGGGCTTTGTGCCTATTGGAATCAAGTAGAAGAAGAAGATCAAGTACGTCTTGAAGAAGAAGAAGAAGAAGATGTAGTTCCTCATGGCAATCTTCAAGACATCATCAAGAATTGAAGTGCAACCTCAAGATACGTCATCTCTAGAAGCTCTCATTATTGAAGCTTGCCATTCTCGGCAATCATGGAATGATGAAGACAAGTTCGAAGAAGAGGCTTCCCCATGGAGTATGGGGGAGCATTTCTCAAGACTTCATCAAGAAAGTGCAATCAAGAAAGGTGTTCCATCCTAAAGTTGACAAGATCGTCTACATCAAACTCAAGTGGGATTCTCAATGCAAAGGTATGATCGTGATAGGGTTTCTATTTTACTGGTCTCTTGTAGTGTTCTTGTAGTGTTGGGAGACCTAGTTTAGGATAGATAGCCGTACTATCAAGAGGGGCTCTCGAGTGGGTGACTCGTTCGTATCTTTCAAAGAGAGCTCAAACCTTTGCATACATAGCATCATCTTTCTTGGTTGTTGTTTGGTTCTTGTCCATGTGAGGATCTAGATCTTGTGGTTATCTTCATAACAAGCTCTAGTTCGTCAAAAACGGATTTTCCTTGCATATCTTATTGCGTTTTTGATCTTGCGGGTTTTTCCGGCTCCACACCTTGGGAGGTATCTCACATATATATTCATGGTATTTTATCCCTTGGTGATACCCAATATTTCACCTTTTGTTGGATTCTAGTCTTTATTATCTTTCCAACAAAATTGGTTTCATCCCAATTAGAGTTTCCAAGCTCAGATTCTTGCGTTTTGGGTTCTGGAGGTCATACCTTTCTCCATTTTATTTTTATCCTCTCTTGTTGGAATATGTTGTTTCTTTGCATAATATTGTAGAGATTTTTGTTCTCTTCCAAACGAGCCCAAGATCATCGAAAATGGAGTCCGGAGTCGAAAGTTATTGAAGTTTTCGTGCAATGTTGTCCAACGTTTTTGCTTGAGCGGTACTACCGGCCCAAGTTCCGGACAAAGTTCCGGTAAATCTCGTTTTTCTTCGGTATCTTGTGTTTCTATTTAGAGGTAGTACCGGTGGAGCACCGGTAGTTCCGGTGGGGCGCGAAACTGGCCCAAACGGGCAGATTTCTCTTTCCCTATTTAAGGGCCCCGTCTTCCCAAAAGTTTCCCCAACTTTGGAGGTCATTTTTGCTAGCTCTTCCACTCTCTCTCCTCCATTGTTGACCTTCAAAATCTTTCCCTCTTCCCTTGTCCCTCCCATTATTCTTGCATCTCTTTGAGGGATTTTAGAGAGGAGATCTAGATCTACAATCCCCACCGAATCAAATCCCTTCTTTGTGAAGGAATCCTTGGGATCTAGACCTTGGAGAGTTTTTGTGTTATCCTCTTGTGTTCTTCCTCCCTTATTCCCCCAATAGCTTTTATATCTTTGGTGGAATTTGAGAGTAAAGAACTTACCTCTTGAATTTGGTGCATAGGTTTGAGTTCTCCTCGGAGATTCGGCGAGTTCAAGCTCTTGGACTTGTTTCTCTTAGGTTCTTGGAACCCTAGACGGTTGTGTGGAGTTGTGGTGTGTTCTTGGGGCTCCAATTGAGTTGTGGAGGTTCCCCAAGCTTTTGTCCTTTTGTGGCATTGTGGAGCCTTTGTGGCATTTCTTGGGAGCCCTCCAATTGAGTTGTGGAGATTGCCCCAAGCCTTGCACGGGTTCGGTGACCGCCCTCATGTGTCCCATAGTGGAACGTGAGTAGGCCTTTGTGGTGAGCTCACGGGAGAATAGGGTGAGCCTTTTTTGGCGTCGGTAGGTTGCGTACCTTCGCATCTTGGGGTGAGGCCTTGTGTGGCGTTGGGTGAGCATCGAGCCACCACACCTCGAGGTGAGCCACTTGTGGCATTCGAAGTACATTGCGCCCCCGCACCTCTCCAAAGGAGACGTAGCTTCTTTGGAAGTGAACTTCGGGAAACAAATCTTCGTCTCCGCTTCATCGGTTATCTCTCAACCGAGCCCTTTACTTATGCAATTTTACATTGTGATAGCCATCGTGCTTGAAGTATTATATCTTGCTATCACCTTATTGCTTGCCTTGCTTAGCATAGGTTGTTGGTGCACTTAGTGAACCTAGTGGATATAGGTTTTGGCTTGATAAATTAAATGTTAAGTTTTATTCCGCATTTATTAGAGCCTAAACAGTAATAATTTTAAAACGCCTATTCACCCCCTATAGGCGACATCCATTTCCTCTTTCAGTGGTGCAAAGGACGTATCTATGTTCCGGAAGATTCAGAGTTGAAACAAGTCATTATGCAAGAAGCTCATGATACTCTTTATTCTATCCACCCGGGAGGAACCAAGATGTATCAGGATTTGAAGGAGCAATTTTGGTGGAACAAAATGAAGAGAGAAGTCGGAAGCTACATAGCCAAGTGTGATATCTGTCAAAGAGTCAAAGTGGAACATTAGAGACCCGCAGGACTTTTGCAACCATTGCAGATTCCCGAATGGAAATGGGATTCTGTCGGAATGGATTTCATCACCGATTTGCCTATGTCTAGTAGGGGAAATGAATGTATTTGGGTCATAGTCGATAGATTGTCTAAGGTAGCCCATTTCATACCCGTCAAGACTACCTACCAAAGTTTGAAGCTAGCGGAGTTGTATATCGCTAGGATAGTCAGTTTGCATGGAACCCCCAAGACCATAGTATCGGATCGAGGAACCCAGTTTACCTCAAGATTTTGGCAGAAAGTCCAAGAAGGATTAGGAACCAAACTGAATTTCAGCACAGCTTATCACCCGCAACCCGACGGACAAACTGAAAGAGTCAACTAGATCTTAAAAGATATGTTGAGAGCTTGTGTGCTAGAATATGGATCTAAATGGGAAGATTGTCTGCCTTTCGCGGAATTCTCTTACAACAATAGTTATCAAGCTAGTTTGCAAATGGCCTCATTTGAATTTCTGTATGGAAGGAAGTGTCGTACCCCGTTAAATTGGTCGCAAGTAGGAGAGAGTCAGATCTTCGGACCTGACATCCTACAAGATGCCGAAGAGAAGGTTCACAAAGTCTTTGAGCACCTCAAGCCTACTCAATCCAGATAGAAGAGTTATGCAGATAAAATACGTCGAGACCTGACCTTCAATGTCAGAGATTTTGTGTATCTCAAAGTATCACCCTTGAAGGGAATGCAACGTTTTCGTCTGAAAGGAAAGTTAGCCTCCAGATATATTGGACCCTTCAAGATTTTGAATCGCCAAGGAGAAGTATCGTATCAACTGGAACTGCCTGAGGAGATGTCAGTAGTGCACAATGTGTTCCATATTTCGCTACTTCGCAAATGCTTAGAAGTTCTAGAGAAGACCGAAGTGTTCAAGAACATCGATCATAGAGCCATAGATATCAATAAGGATCTAACCTATCGTGAAGTGCCAATCCGTATTTTAGAAGAACCATTCAGAACCACCCGATCATAGAGCCATAGATATCAATAAGTATCTCAAGATCCAGTGGAGTAACCATACCGAAGAAAAATCCACCTCGAAACGAGAAGATTACATTAGGACCGAGTATCCCAATCTCTTTAGTTCCTAGTTTTTCCCGAATCTCGGGGTGAGATTCTGTTTAAGGAGGGAAGGTTTGTAACATACCAAAAGTATTAATCAAGCTTATCAAGCTCTAATCACCCAAGTTTAGGGTTAACAAAAACTTTTATTATAAAAACTATTATGAGTGCATGTGATATTTGCATTAGTGTATGAATGCTTGAAATTGCCATGTTTGATTGTTACAAATGATAAGGTTTAGTTTAAAGATGAATACTACATCATCTAGGTCAATTACAAATAGAAATCCAAACAGAATCAAAAGAAAAGAAAATCAAATATAAGACATATAAGCAAATGGTCATTTTAGCCAAACTTATCCACTAGACCACTTTGAGTGTTTCTAGTAAAGGATTTCTAACAGAACCAATTCCCAATCTTTTCACCCCTTGCTAGACCAAGTAAAACTGAATCCAAGCAAACTCTAAAAAGGACAGAAACTATTTTTACACCCCTTTGAGAGACATTTCAAAATTGAATCAAGTTCATATGTATAGATCACCACTTTTCAAAAACCACTCAAATCAATTCCCCTTGACAAATCCCAGCAACCACAGACTACTAAGCAAGTAACAAGATTACTCACCAAAAATATTTCAAAAATTCCAAAGATGAATTCATGCGGCCATTTGGTCGAACACCTGGCAAGCACAGTACATCTACAAACTATCTATTGTTTGTGATCAAACAATTGATCATCTCTTGTACCTCTTTTCCACTCCACTACATGTCCATGATCATCCTTAGTACTTGGCCGTGCAGTGGAGATCCTCGACTCCACCGTTGCACCAGTGGCATGCCCATACTGAGCCAGACATGTCGGTCGAGCATGAACCACTCGTTGTGCACCACGCCACCCTCTCCCACGATGTCCAGCAAGTAGCCATGACCTCACCGCCACCCCTGTCCACGCCTTGACCAACGGGGAGGCGAGAAGGAGCCAGACTAGCCGTGCCCATTTAATCCCTGGCCTTGCTGAGAGCATGACAGAGCACCACAGCTGCCACGCACGCACACGACACACCTCGCTCTCTCTCTCTGCCTGTACCTACGATCGTCGTAGCACCAGTGACCTCCCAGGCGTGACCGTTCGCCTCCTCGCTCCCCGTGACCACCGTACCAAGTGACAAACGCCCGTGTACCCGAACAGAGCGCCGATGTCGCCCGAATGATGGAGACCGCCCATTGCCGTAATGTCACTCACATGACGATCGCCATAGTCCACCGCACCGACCCATGCCCTCGGCCGTGACGAACACGACCTGTAGCAACGTCGCCGGAGAAGCCAGACGATGCCACACTGCCTCCACCCTGGGTGTATAAATAGAGGTCACCCCAGTCCTCATTCTCCACACCATTCCACTCCCCACTCACCCAGGAACCGCACCGACCCTTCCCCGTAGCAAGGCGAGCATCACGACACCAGAGTTTGGCCGGAGTCCGCCGCTGTAGTTGAGGAAGGAAGTTGTTGATTGCGACCACCCCAGGAGCTGCCGTGACCGCGCCTCGAACCACCATCGTCGACAACCCCATTCGCCCCCATTGCCGACCTTAGTTGGAGCCCCTGTAAGTCCCCAACCACCCCAACGCCGCGTTCGGGTTAGAATCTCGCCGGAGCCGTTCAACGTAGACGATGAATATCAGCCGTTAGATCCTAGTCTAATCGTAGCGCTGAGATTGAAAGATACCGTTTAGGCTTAGTTGAATCATTAACGCGTGGGACCGTTCTATTAGCAGCCCGCTACGCTAGTATTGTGCAGTTGGGCCGGCCCATGTCGTTTCCCGCGCAGAGCCCGTCGATTCAAATAGACTTTTTCCATTTTAGTTAAAACCAAATTTTGTCAGTAGATTCAAAATTCAATTCAAAGAGATTCACTGAACCAAAATGCATCACTCCAATTTTGTTGGAAAGGTATTGAAGTTATCTAATCACTCCCGTTGGATTCAGACCAATTGGAATTATAGATCACCTATACTAAAAATAACAATATAGAGACTTTTGACACTTCAAACATTTTTTTTTAAATAAACTATAAATGCTTTTGAGATGATTCCACCTGTCAAAAATCACATTTTCCATGCTCTACATGAATATGTAAAAACATTTGGTTTTACAGATATTAAAATTGGACTAGTATTAAAAGAAGGCTATATAGGCTTTTCTAGTCATTTAAATATTATTAAATAGTAATATTAAATCTTGTAATACTTGACCATCAATTTAAATCACATTCCCAAGCTAGAGAATATATGGTGAGGACATGGTCCATATGAACCAATATTCTAGTTGGAGAATATTAAATCTTAAACAATTTCAATGAGTACAAATTAATTTTCACAAATAAGATCAATAAAAATGTGACATTATAACATGGAATGATTGAGATGATGCTAGATCATCTAGGATGAGCCTTGTGTGCTAAATAGAAGTAGTGAAGTGTTGTTTGGTGATTGTGTACATTGAATGTATTTATAGACGCTAGTACTGACCCGGGCTACAATGAAGAGGAGTACTTCGAGGAGGAGGAGGAAAACTTCAACGAGTGCAACAACTGCTCTGCTCAAGGCAAGCCCACTATGCAAGATATCCTTGCAAGTTTAGCTATGCAAGCTATCCTTGCAAGTTTAGCTATGCAAGCTAACTTGTACAGATACCATATACACATCTTTGAGATGAAACTTTACCAATTCCCAGTTTTACTCCAAGCTTTACTTTTCTCTTTACTATAGTTCTTACTTAGTTAATGAATTATGATTAGTGGAAAATAGACTGGATCCTATCAAGATCATAGGATTAATCTTGGATACTCATACCATATTAGCACCCTCAAATAGTGAATACCCTCAACATTAGTTGCTAGTGCTAAGCATAAAACTTGATCACTTTAGATGGGAATACTTGGTGAAAATGATTATGAAAACCTTGGAATGATGACTCATTCTATTGAAATGTTTTGACATGTGTTGAGAAACACAATGGTTTGATGATGAAACTGATGAGGCATGAGCCTCGACTTTGATAAAAACTGATGGTTGGGTTCGGATGCGATACCATTCCAATTTTACCGTACAACCACAATACCTGAGTTGGGTAGGGCTTGACTGGAAGTTTATATGTCTTAGTATGGGTTCCCCTGTGGAAGAGGTTGAGTTGAGTCTACCTCGTGATGAATGTCCACATATGTAGTACCCAGGATGGTAGATGGCCATGGCTGGGAGGCCAAACTCATAGGGAAGGTGGCTATACTAGGGTGTGTAATTGAAAGGTTAATATTGATTATCCGCATACCAACTATGATGATTCAGGGTTATCCCTGACGGATGTATCAGATTTTGTGGTGAAAGTGTACAATCTCTATAGAGTGTCAAAATATTCGAATAGCCGCGTCCGCGGTTATGGACAGTTGGAGTGGCCATACTGTTCCTTTGTCAGATGTTTTCAAAATGACTTGTGACTTGAAAGATGACTTTGACTTGACCACAACAGAGTTGTGGACATGAAAACTAGTTCACCCCTTAAGTGATGTAGAGAACTAAAGTAGGTCTTTACTCTTGAAGTTTTATGAAATAAACCTGTCTTTTTGGCAAATAAACCTAGAGCTTAAGATTCCTATTAGTTTACCTTACTTATGTTAGTATTAGTTTGCGAGTACTTAAAGAGTAATCATGGCTTTGTCCCTGGCTATTCCCATGGCCGGACTATGAGGAGGATTACCCGGAAGATGGACATCAGGAGGTCTATGACAACTAGGATGATCTCCCATCGTCAGCATTGCCTGTGATCATGAAGATGAAGCCTCGCTACATTTACTTTCTACTGCTTTGATTGTATTAAGACTGGATCATGAGATCCTTTATTTGTAAGACCTTGAATATGGGTTGTAATGGATGATGTACTGTGGTACCACTTCTGTTATGTCTCGCAAAAAAGGTAATCATAGGATTGCGATGTACGACATAACATGCATTTGGACTTAAAAATCCGGGTGTTGACAGGTTGCCACCATCCGGTGGAAGAGGATCCTCATCACCACCAAGTCCACCAATAATCTTAGCCTGTAGGATGTAATTGACCACTGTCCAGGAATGACCATGCCCGTCATCACTAGTATTATCCCCTAAAACCATGCTAATAGGAATTTCTAGCATATCTGGCACCCTGATTTTAACTAGAATTCTAGCTCTATTAGAGTAGTCTCTATTCCAAACTCACTGACAGGTTCTCTAACTTTGTCCACAAGCCATGCATCTTGGGGGTAATTAACTATCATCAGCCAAACAACATGTGTGAATGTCATATTCCTATGATTCAGTCCTCTGTTACGAGGTATCACTCTAAGAACACAATCTCCAACAAAGAAAGGATTGCGTTCAATAGCAGTGTCCCTGGCGTAGGTGTCAGAAAACTGTACCAGTGAAGCGCCCATGGCAGACCTGGAGTAGTTGAAGATGTGGAGGCCACGTCATTGAAGAAGGTTCTAATCAGATGGGCATCTACAACAAACTATTCGGGGTCTGAAGGAGGCTCGAGGACGACAATGGCCATGTCATCGCACCGAAGCACAGCATCACCACTGAAAATGTGGAAACCACGATAGTGACGATGGATGCAGGGCTGAATGACTTCAGCGCCAGGAGGAAGGTGGGGGTTTGGGTCACAGGGGTAGTTCTCCATTATCGAGGCAGGTAGGGGATTGTTGTAGGTGTGAGATGGGGAAGGCATAGATGGCGAAGGATGAATAGGGCTCAGCGGGAAAGCGGAGGGGTCAAGGTTATCGGTATTAGAAGTCGTAATGACAAGTTCTTTTTCTGAGGAGGTGATATGCTCAGGTCGCTTTTGTTTAATGCGATAAGCATGAGGCTTGCGTTTAAGGATATAACAAGACTTCTTAATATGTATGTATCCATAACAGCCTTTGCAGCGAATCTGAGAGATGCATTCACGAGGAATATGGCCCATCACTAAGCATCTGGTGCAGGCCACTTGGGCCGATGGGAGAGGGGGAGATGGGCTTGTAAAAGTAGCAGGCCGATGATCATCAGTCTTTGAATGAAAATCCAAGAAGGAAACAGGCGTCCGATCCGAGGAATTCAGATCACGTAGCGACGAGGCCGGAGTTCGAGCCACGTAGACCAGCTTCCGATGAGCAGCCAACGGTGTGGTATTGGCACCGGTCAGACGAGATCTCTGGCGAGAAAACAAAGTCCAATCCATCTCTTGTTCATGATACCAATCATATGATTCCTTGATCCAATTCAGGCCTTCAAATCCCCAAAGAAAGAAATAGCATTTAAAAGCCGGACATTCAAACCATCTGGGATTATAAATCATGAAACCCACAGCCTTGGAGAATACTTCAAATTTGAAGGTACAATCTCTAATCATAGAGACATGAAAGCCAAGTTTACTGCCTCCAATGCAAGATTGAAGGGTGGTACAAACATTATCCACTTCAAGACGAAAATTCGCCCGACCAAAAGAAACCACTATGGGTAAAACCAGATCTAGGAGATGGGCATTGCACATGGGTGAAGAAGGAAAATCGAGCCTTAAGTTCAAGTCCCATGCCATGGGAGAAATCCAAGGTATCTCCGAGGGCACGAGGATCCATTGATCGGGAGGATTAGAGGGAGACGCCATGGATCGCCGAGGAGGTCACCGGGAGGGTGGTGGGGGTGAGGGTCGCCATATCGCTAGGATAATGGTGGATTGGTATTCAAAGTAGGAGTTCCTTAATTTACATGATTATACTTTATTGTTCAAAGGCAAGCCTATGAGTTGATTACATGACATGGAATAAAGTTTACTCATTTGAATCATCCATGTTAACAATAATTTTGCTGCATTATAAGGATGCATAAAACCCGTATGATTTGCTTGCCATTACTCTATCTATGGTGAAGTTTTTCAGATTTATGAAGTGGAGGAAACATGAGTCTACCAATCATAAGTAAGATCACCATCTCATTATTTTAGTTTAAATGTTGAGTTCCTTTCTGATTTTGGTTTTCTTGCTCGGGGACGATCAAGTTTAAGCTTGGGGAGGTTGATGGCTCTGAAATACAGCCATCTACGTACACATTTAAACTGGATATTATTCATAATTTTGATGAAATATCTCTCTAAATCCTGCCACTAATGCCTAATATTAAAAGAGGTATGCATAGTGCATCCATAATTTATATTGCCTCTGCAACGGCTTATAGCAATAACCTACTAGTCTCATCCATAGAAGAAAGAGAACTAATGATATGCATAGTGATGTCACAGTTAATCCCAAGAAAATCCCTCACATACAGTCATACTACCCCTTCTGTCACTGGGTTCCCAACCTGCAGATCAGTCATCACTCATACTCCCTATAACTGGCTCAACCCGGGGGTCTTTGGTACCTGATAAGTCCTTAGATTGAGGCAAGAGAGGATACAATAATCATCATGTCATACAAACTAATACACGATCCCATCAATGATTGCTACATGGCTAAGCCGAAGCCCTTAGCCCAAGGAGAATTACTCACACATAGAGATGAGATCAACAATCACAAACATTGTAATGAAAATCATAAGATTGATAGAAATAGTCTTACAATGTCACCAATCAGAGAAGAGATCTACTATTACAAGTGGTGGAGTATGGCTATGGAGATGGAAAAGGATGTGAAGTTCTGGAGGTGGATTTCTAGCGAGGTATGGCTTCTTCGGGGTCTGGGGAGCACGAGAGAGCTGGTGATCTGTGGCAGAGACTTTTTGGCGAGGTCTGGCCTGTTTTCTCGTTGCCTGAGGCTTCTTTATATAGGGGTCCCTTCACGAAATTTGTTCTGTTTGACCTAATGGAGGCGGCGCCAACTATATGACCGGAGCTATACGGTCGGAATTTTTTCTTTGGCCGTATAATTGGTCGTTATGGCGTCTGCCTTTGTTGGATGGCTCCTGGTTTCTTCTGGTCGAAGGAAATATCATATATTTGACTTTAATGTAGTGATTCCCTCCTTTAAATGACATTATCTACGTAGGAAAAATACAAGAACAAAGGATTGCATACCCCTCTGAATATTAGCATTAGTGGCGGGGTTTAGAGAGATATTTCATAAAAAATATGATTAATATCCAGTTTAAATGTGGACGTAGATGGGTATATTTCAGAGCCATCAACCTCCCCAAGCTTAAACTTGATCGTCCCGAGCAAGAATACCAAAATCAAAAAGGAACTCAGCATTTAAACTGAAATAATGAGATGGTGATCTTACTCATGATTAATAGTCTCATGTTTCCTCCACTTTCATAAATCTGAAAAACTTCAGCATAGATAGAGTAATGGCAAGCTTATCATATGGGTTTCATGCATCCTTATAGCACAGCAAAATTATTGTAAGCATGGATGATTCAAATGAGTAAATTTTATTCCATGTCAAGTAATCAACTCATAGGCTTGCCTTTGAACAGAAAATTGTAATCATGTAAATTAAGAGTGTGAGAGTTGTCATGAAAAACATATATACTAGAGTATCTCAATTCTCCCACATCAATGAATCAATACTTTGCAAGCACTACTTTCCTATTCATTGTCCTTCAAGAATTTTCAGTTTTTAAGTAACTGAGAGCATGCCAAAGATTTTTATTAGTTTATCGAGCCGTGATGGACACTTGTGGAATCACTAAGGTTTTTGTGACTTTTGCATAATCTTTACTCATAATAGCCAGAAGAGTGATTCCATCATGATTACAGGTACCCGGGAGTGCCAAGAATCTTACCCATTATAGCATTGCTGCTACAAGTGTTTAATCAACTCATAGCCGAAGTCTAGGAGTTTCCTCCATGAAGATCGTTCGTAGGCCAGCGGAGTTGTTGGCATCCATGAAGTTTGACACACATAAAGCTATATCATTCTTATGATTAACAAGAAAAACTTTGGCATGCTCACAAAAATGGCTAAACATTAATTCAATCGAACAAAACCTTTTAAAGAGAGATATCAAGTCAATCAACATTTTTAGTGGTGTCAAGTGTCTCTAGAAATAAACCTTCAAGACTAAGCGCTACAACACCCAAGCCTTCAATTGTGAGAATTTTTCTTATTACAATTGTTTAGCAATTTTTAGGCAAGACTTGGTTAATTGCGAGAGATGGAACAAAAAGAGCCCAATTAAATACCCATGCAAACGACAATCTTACTATAATACAAAGACTCACTCCACCAATATAATATCTCAACATTTACTACTAACTAGCATGGGTTTCTCAAACTTCAAAAGTGGGGAGTCATAAGGCATACCTCTCATGTTTGGTTCCACTTCTCTCTTCCTTTTTTATTTGTTTCCTAAAAACTCGAAGTCGATCACTCTCCTGCAAACATACGAAGCCCTCGAGGAAAAAAGAAAATAAAGAGGGAACATAAGGAAAAATGGAGAAATCTTTTTGTGATTTTTAAGAGAGGGAAATAAAGAATAGAAAATTGGCGGCAAAGCTCGGCTAGAAAATTTGAAAGCAAATAGAAAGAACTACAAATA
The DNA here is from genome assembly GCA_910589775.1 of Avena eriantha. Lineage (NCBI taxonomy): Eukaryota > Viridiplantae > Streptophyta > Magnoliopsida > Poales > Poaceae > Avena > Avena eriantha. Next base: position 121,847,438 of record OU342741.1, on the reverse strand, counting down.
AAGTGTTGGGGAAACCAACATGAGTGCTTATAAACTGAAATAAAAGTGTAACCTCGATATAAATAAGAGCAAATAAACGCCAAATAAAGATACATGAAGAAACTTCCCCAAGCTTAGGCTTTTGCAAGCTCTTCAAATCATTGCGGTGGCGGGGAAAAGTCGTTACTCTAGTTCGCGAATTGAGTGGAGAGGTTACTTGTTGATTCTCGGAGGTTCAAAGAGAGGTTCTGCATCCTCTCCATAGTCCCTCCAAGTCCTTGGAAATCTTGGTATGTGGCAAACCGGGTTTGTGGCTGCTCCTCCTGATGAGGGGCTTCTTGCTCCTCCTCTTGGTCCTCATCCTCTTCAGGAATCTCCTACTCGGGTTGGCACTGCTCAACCTGCACATCATATAGAAAACATCCTTCCTCGATACAGAAAAGACCATTAGGCAAAGGAGCAGGGTAGATATGCCTAGCTCTAGCAATATGCAGATAATAAACACCACCTCTTCTAGTGAGCATTCCACGGGCCCTCAAGGTGGAGAAACCAACACGCCTCTCACCTAGTACGGGTTGCAACTCGCCTAGATTGACGTCTAGGGAAGTGGCAAGCACGGTGATGACGCCTCCTCCTATGATTGGCCCTTGGCTTTGGGAGGCTTGCTGCTCTAGGTAGCGCACAAGGATCGTACTCAAGTTGAGTGACAGGTTGCAGTTGATGTAAGCAGCCTTAACAAGGACTAGGATGTCCTCCTCGTTGAGTCTCGTGAACTCATTGTGTGCCTACAAGGTGTTAGCAATAACATAGAACAAATAGCGAATTGCAGGACGTTAAATATTCTTCCCCTAGCTCACTCTACTAGTGAAGCTCATTCCATTATAGTATTGATCGGGGGGAGGAATTAAGCCAGTAAAGGATGTGCGTAGAGCATGAACATCATTGTTTGGCAAATTAAAGCATGCACACCATTGATCTAACGTTAAGGTGTAGTTATTGTTCATTAGACGGAAAGAAATAGTATCCTCTCCTTGTCAAAGTTTAAAAGTTCTTTGGAATGAACTTAGGAATTCAATAGTTAAGCAGCGATAAGTAGGTACATCATTGTACACAAAGTTTTGCAGGCCAGCTTGATTGCAAAGTAAATTGAAGTCATTAGAAATAACGAGTTGGTTCAATATAATGGGGCAAGCCCACTTGGTGGCCTTCACTTCATGGTTCTTGATATTGTTGAAGCATTCGCGATGAGCCTAATCCCTGAATCGTATCCCCATGCATTCCTGGGCGATCGCCTGAGAAGTGCTAGCGTGGCACGAGCACGAGTTTGGCTCCTTGTGTTCATCTTCTAAAACATTGAAGAAAGGAAAAAATAAAACATTTTGATCCAACAACAGTAAGAATAATATGTTCCTCATCTAAGCACACTAAAGAATCTCCTCAAGATAATAATCTAGGGAAGAAAATCATGGAAATTGGTTCAGAGTAGGTCTCACCCTAGATTGATAATGACAATAGATCAAAGATGAATTTGCAAAAAGTAATTGGAGGATCGAAGGAGAAACATACCGTAGATCACTTGTGTGCGAGATAATCGAACGAAATTGAGTAGAGATGAAGATCCATTGAGGTTTTGAGAGAGTTTGGAGGTAGAAGAAAGAAAAAGGATTGAAGCTTTGGAGTTGGGAGTACCTTCCCGTTTGATTTTGTGGTCGAACGCAACTATACGGGTGCAACTATACAGGCGGAAGATGCATTTCGATCGTATAGTTTGTGTTCTGTCAAAATATTAGGTCTTCCTCCTAGCGGCGCAGCGATACGACTACAACTATACAGGTGGAACAAAATATTCCGGTCATATAGTTGGTCGTTGAACTGTCTGTCCCTGTGAAAGAAAATTTGCAAAAGGCCTCGGTATCTATACGACCAGAACTATACGATTGGAATTTTTATTCCTGTTGTATAGTTGGTCGTTAACTCCTAGTATATATGAAAAGGAATTGTACGGAGGCATTGATATTTATACGACCTGAACTATGTGGCCAAATTTTTTTTTCTCGTCGTATAGTTGGTCGTTAAACTGTCTGTACATAAGAAAAGAAATTGTACGGAGCCATTGATATCTATACGGCCAAAATTTATTATTCCCGTTGTATAGTTGGTCATTAAACTCTCAGTACGTATTCCAGAAAAATTTTCGATGGCAAAGATAACTATATGACCGGAACTATACGACTGGAATTTTTATTCCTGCCGTATAGTTGATCGTTAAACCGTCTGTGTCCATCAAAAAATTTATGTTTCTTCGTAAACTATTTCTTTTCTTGTAACTTAATGATATAACTTGTTTTTGATAGAAAATTGACAGAAAATATTATCGACCAATAATAGCATGAACAATGCAGAAATTCAAGTACTACCAAATTTCTTCTTCTCAAATGGAGTTTTCTAGCACTCTTTATTGAACATGAACTTTTACTAAAACTAAAAACTTAACTCAAACCTTAATTTAACATGGGTTGCCTCCTAGGGAGCGCTCTTTTATGTTCAATAGCTTGACCTTGATGATACTTACTTGGGCCAGATGAGTGGAACACCCACTCCAAAGTAATTGGCCTTCAAAGTGATGGCCTCCTTCTCGTCATGTTTGGCTTTCTTCTTCCTGGGGAAATGAATAACAAAAGAATCCCGCGAAGGCAATTACAACTTCACGTTCCCTTCATGGAGGTTAATTAAAGCATTTATAGTTCTTAAGAAAGGACAGCCTAGTATTATAGGAGCAACAGTGTCTTCAGGCATGTCAACAATAATGAAATCAATGACAGCAGGACAACCTTTGATGCAAACTAAAGTGTTCTCCTTAATCCCTATAGCTTGTTTGTAGGTAGAATCTGCTAGATGCAATTTTAATTCAGTAATTTCAAAGGAGCCAAGATTTAACTTGTTAAAAAGACTCTTTGGAATTGTTGAGACGCTTGCACCTAGATCACAAAGTGCAGCTATCTCATTAGTTCCAATCTTTATCTTAATAGTAGGCTCAAATATGTCATCTAGTTTAACAGGTAACTTTTCAGTGATTTTCTTGTATTCCTCTTCAAGCTCGCATACCTTAATTGCTACTTGATCAACAAAGTGTTGATACATGGCTTGATCATTACCTTCACCAGAATTTTGGCGTTGATCCTTTTTATGAGATCTTTGATGGTGTAGGTTGGTGAAGGGGCATTATAATCAAGTTCTTCAGGCTCCTCCCTTTGGATTCTCATCATTTTGAGTTCTTCAACAGGATTGGGCTTAGTTTTACCTGCAAATTTAGCTAGAATGAGAGGTTGACTCTCGGTTATCTTACCTAGTTGTGCCTCAATGATCCTTGTTCTTTTTTGAAGGGCCTACAAATCATTTCTCAAACTAACAGCTTGGTTAGATAATTTACCAAGCATAGCATCATGGTTCTCCGTGAATTTGAATAGAATGTTATTTTGTTCATTTTGAGAGTCTATAAAAGACTTAAGCGTTTCTTGGAGACTACCAGTACTAGTTCCCATATTATTATTAGAGTTATTTGTAGGACTAGCATAATGTTTCTAAAAATTAGGATTGTAACTCTTCTTCCAAGCAGGATTATAATCATTACGAGCTACGAAGTCTATTTCTTCTATATTTGTTTCGGGGGTGGATCTTACCTGAGTTTCCTTACCTTTTATGGCTAGTATGAGCTCATCCAACTTAGCATTGAGATGTTCGTTCTCTTGTGGTGAGACAGAGTTCACCTTCTTTGTGTTTGATCTTTCAACATGCCATTGGGCATGGTTGTCTTGCATATTGTCTAGCAGATGCCTTGCTTCGGTAATATGTTTACCCATGAATGTTCCTCCAGCTGCAGTATCAAGCATAGACTTAGACACAGGATTAAGAGCATTGTAAAATTAATGGAGGATTAACCAATCTTCCATCCCATGACTAGGCCAGTTTCTTAGGCATTCTTTCATCCTCTCCCGTGCAAGCGCTAGTGGATCACGCTCTTCCTGTCTAAAACCAGTAATATTAGATCGGAGTTGCATAGTCTTTGCAGGTGGGAAAAATATAGTCATAAATAAAGAAGTACATCCCACCCATGATGTAATAGTATTTTTAGGAAAATATAGCAACCATTCATTTAGCTCTTCCTCTTAGAGAGAAAGGAAATAGACATAATTTGACCGCATCAGGGTCAACGTCTTTTATACGCATCATATCACATATTTCAGTGAAAGTATTTAAGTGCATACCTGCGTCTTCAACAATAGAGCCTCCAAATTGATTCTATTGAACCAAACTTAATTAATGGGGCTTAATTTCATAATCATCAGCAGCAATTGCTGGCTAAGTAATAGGAGTACGCAAATAATCATTATTGGGAGTAGCAAACTACCCAAGCTTCTTTTCAGCCATACTTCCTATGTTTTGGGTTTTCTTAGATTAAAAATTATAACAGTAAAAACAAGAATTTAAAGACTAACTATTTTTTTTGGTTTATCAAATAAAGACTAAAAGCAAACTAACAAATTAAAAATAAGAATCAAAACTAGCAAGGTTCCTAATAACCTAACCAAGGTAGCTATTGCTTCCTCGGCAACGGCACCACAAAAAGGGTTGATACCTTCGATCCGGATTACGGATGTAGTATAGCTCTTTTTCCCTAGTAGACCTAGGTTATCGAATCCACTGGAAGCGAATGTGTAGTGAAGTTACTTTAACAGACCTTCGGGAGTTTTAGCATTCCTTTTTTGTTTTCACCGGACCAGTAGCTTGCATCTTTTTGTTGTTATTGATGATGGAGAGAGAGGGCCTAGGGCGTTCGGTTTCACTTGTAGCTGTGCAAAAACATCTTATGGAAATAAAAGATAGAAATAAAGTATGCGTGTACTTGTTAGAACAAGATAAATTATATGTGGGCAGTGCATCCATAATTGATATTGCCTCCGCAACCGCTTATAGCAATAACCTACTAGTCTCATCCATAGAAGAAAGAGAACTAATGATATGCATAGTGATGTCACCGTTAATCCCAAGCAAATCCCTCACATACAGCCGTACTACCCCTTCTGTCACTAGGGTTCCCAACCTGCATATCAGTCATCACTCATACTCCCTATACCTGGCACAACCCTCGCTGTCTTGGGTACCTAACAAGTCCTTAGATTGAGGCAAGAGAGGATATAATAATCATCATGTTATAAAAACTAATACACGATCCCATCTATGATAAATCACATGCACAATTGCTACATGGCTAGGCCGAAGCCCTTAGCCCAAGGAGAATTACTCACACATAGAGATGAGATCAACAATAACAAACATTGTAATGAAAATCATAAGATTGATAGCAATAGGCTTACAATGTCGCCAATCAGAGAAGAGATCTACTATTACAAGTGGTGGAGTATGGCTATGGAGATGGAAAAAGGATGTGGAGATCTGGAGGCGGCTTTCTGGCGAGGTATATCTTCTTCGGGGTCTAGGGAGCACAAGGGAGCGGTTTTCCCATCGCATGGGGCTTCTTTATATAGGGGTCCCTTCATGAAAGTTGTTCTATTTGACCTAATGGAGGCTATACAGTCGGAATTTTTGCACTGGCCGTATAGTTGGTCGTTATGGCGTGTACCTTCGTTGGATGGCTCCTGGTTTTCTTCTAGTTGAAGGAAATATCTTATCTTTGAATTTAATGTAGTGATTCCCTCCTTTAAACGACATTATCTGCGTAGGAAAAATACAAGAACAAAGGATTGCATACCCCTCTGAATATTAGCATTAGTGGCAGGGTTTAGAGAGATATTTCATAAAAAAATGATTAATATCCAGTTCAAATGTGGACGTAGATGGCTATATTTCAGAGCCACGAGTCGTCAGCATCATACTGGTGGTGGAGCGCCTAGAGGAAGGCAAGGCTCAGCTGGTGCAGAGGCCCGTCTACTACCTGAGCGAGGTCCTCTCCCTCTCCAAGTAGAATTACCCCCATTACCAGAAGATGTGCTACAGAGTGTACCTGGCATGCAAGAAGCTCAAGCACTACTTCCAGGATCATCCGATCAAGGTGGTGTGCACCGCACCCCCTTTAATAAATCATCGACAATAAGGACGCAACTGTCCAAGTCGGCAAGTGGGCAATCAAGCTCGCCACCTACTCCGTCCAGTACAAGCCAAGGCTCACGATCAAGTCGTAGGCCCCGGAGGATTTCTTGGTCGATTGGGACAAAACCTAGTATCTACCGCCGGTTCCCGACTCGAATCACTAGAAGATGCACTTCGATGGCTCGAAGATGCTCGGGGGCTTGGGAGCCGACATCATCCTCAACTCGCCCAAGGGGGACCGGCTGGAGTGTGTTCTACAGGTCCACTTCAAGGCCTCCAACAACGTCGCCGAGTACGAGGCATTGGTGCACGGCCTTCGGCTATCCAGGGAGATTGGCATCAACCGGATCCTTTGCTTCGGCGACTCAGATCTAGTGGTGCAACAAGTATCCGGGGAATGGACGCCCGTGATACGAACATGGCCCTCTGCCGCTTCCACGTGCAGAAGCCCAGTGTCTTCTTTAACGAATGTGAGTTCCATCACGTCCCTCGTGTCCACAACGAGGCAACTGACTCGGTCGCCCGAGTCGGATCCACCAGGCAGGCAATCCCGCCAGGGGTCTCCTTAGAGCACCTGCGCAAGCCCTCCATCACCCTGTCTCTCGAGTCAGACTCCATCATCTGGGTCGGAAGCCCAGGGGCTGCCGGCTCAGCTGACCCAGAACCTTCGGAGCTAGTGAAGAAAAAGGTGCGCACCAACTCCGGCGCACATGCACCCTCTGGCTTGAAAGACCTAGGGCTGCCGACTCATAAAGTGGCTCGGGGGCTGCCATTCCGGGTACCCCACCCGGACGGCCCACTGACACCCCCCAGCTGGAGCCGGAGAGCGTCCTCATAATCTGGGAGATAACATCTTGGGCACAACTCTTCATGAACTACATCGCCATTGGGGAGCTTCCCGATGACGAGGTGGAGGCCAAGAAAATCCGGCGACGTGCGCACACGTACACCATCATCAACAAAGAACTATACAAGCACAGCGTTTCCATCATATTACAGCGGTGTGTCGATGTAGACATAGGCTACCGGCTACTTAAGGACATCCACCAGGGCGAGTGCGAACACCACGCTTCATCTCGGGCAATAGTCGCCAAGGCGTTCCCCCACGGTTTCTATTGGCCCACCGCCCTCGAGGATGCGGAGCAGCTAGTCCGCACCTGCAATGGATGCCAGCAATTCAGCTAGCTAAGGCACATGCCAACCGTGGTGCTCAAGACCATCATGATCACGTGGCCCTTCATTGTTTGTGAGTTGGACATGGCCGTCCCCTTCAAGCGGGCGCGCGCCGGCATGACCCATCTGCTGGTGGCGGTGGACAAGTTCCCCAAGTGGATAGAAGCAAAGATGATCCGGAAGCTAGACGGGGCAACAACCGTCACCTTTTTCACGGACATCATCAACCATTTCAGCTACCCCAACAACATCATCATGGACAATGGCACGAACTTCGCCAAGGGGGCCTTCGCCCAATTCTACAGCAACAAGGGGACCCGACTAGACCTCGCATCCGTCGTGCACTAACGGCCTAGTGCTAGTCGGCATCAAGTCGCGACTCATCGAGCCCTTGGAGCAGTCTCCTAGATGCTGGATCGAGGAACTTCCGGCTATGCTGTGGAGCCTCCGCACCACCCTGAATCCATCAACTGGCTTCACCCCATTCTTCCTTGTATTCTGCTCGGAGGCCATCCTCTCCGTAGACATCGAGTTCCATTCACCCCGCAAGCTCCTCTACGATGAAAAGGCCAACCAGGAGGCGTGAGAGGATGGCATGGACCTCCTCGAGGAGGCCCACGAGCTGGCATTGTCTAGATCAGTAACATACTAGCAAAGTCTGCGCCGCTACCATTCGAGCCGGATCTGACCCGTCGTGTTCCGCGAGGGCGATCTGGTTCTCTGGCTGGTGCAAGACACGAAGGGCAGGCACAAGTTGTCGCCGCCTTGGGAAGGCCCCTTCATCCAGGCACTGCGCAACAACTCCTACTACCTCATCGACGTGCAGCAGCCGTTCAAGAACAAGATGGACAAGTCAGACAAAGAGACAGAGCGCCCCTAGAACGTGGCCCTGCTCCGTCCATTTTACACCTAGTCGTCTGACAGTGTATGTATCTCATGAACCCAATGATGAATGAAAAATGTGGAACCCCGAGAGACACTCGGGGGCTCCTTGCTAGAGAATTTGCATGTTGTTCAGTTTTTCCAGCTCTGGATGGCCCAACCAGATAATTCTATAAACCGACTGAGTAGTGTGTGATGGTGTCAGAGACCCACTCTTCGTCTCAGCTATAGACCGCACCCGGCTGTCCGGCTAGCAAGAGAAAAATCCCAAGGCATCCCACATGAATAACGACAAAAAGATGCAACATATTAGACATTCCGGCCTTGTGCCTAGTTTGAGATTTTCTGGCTACTAAGCCTCCAGTACCATGCGCGATGTACTGTCAGCTCCCTCTTCGATTCCGGTTCCAGGCCGCAACCCGACTGCCCGGCAAGGACACGGCGTAAACAATAGAGTGCACGAGAAAATGACTAAGTGTCCAGAGAAGCGCAAGCTAGTTTTTTGAGACAAACCAAAGTCCTTAGCCGGTTAATAACACCAATACATGCCGACTAATATATTAAACATATCCATCTATATGTCTGTTTTGCACGACTACGCTGAGTCGACTGCCAGAAGCGATGAAGATTCAAAGTCATTGCCTTTGCCAAGCACTCCAAATCTCGGGGGCTACACCCACTGGGTGCGCTCGCACACCCCCAGTGGAATCACGTAGTTTCGGCCGGCTAAAGGAGTTTAGCTGGAAATTCGGGCCCATGCAGCAAGGGAAAAAGCAAGAGAAGAGAATATTCGAAGCACTTGGCTCCGCCAACTACTCCAAATATCGGGGGCTACACCCAGTGGGTACGCTGGCACGCCCCCACTATTGGTCGTGGTTGTCCGGTTGGTCAAAGCAAGGTCAGGCTGGCCAGCTAAAGGTGTTTAGCTAGAAGAAAATAAAATTTTGAAGGAAAGGAAGAAAGAGAGAAGATTTGAAGTCCTTGTCTTCATCAAGAACTCCGAATCTCGGGGCCTACACCCAGTTGGTGCGCTGGCGCGCCCCCACTAGAATCAGCAGTCCTCTAGATAAAGGATTTCATCCGGATGAAGATAGCCGAGCAGACCTAATCGGCAAAAATCGAAACAAATACAAAAATCAAAGTACAAAAAGTTGGAAGGAAAAGTGAAAGGATCAAACGTGTAGTGCATAAAGATAAGGGGAGTCGAAGCTCCCGCAAGTTCACCAGTGCATACAACAAGTTCAACGAATTGAAACTATTACAATTCCACCTGGCACCCCGGGGGTTAGATCTAGGCGGTGGGGCCCTTGCCGTGAGAATATCATTTTGCGGCCCAAAAGTTGGGGTGTATAGGCAACGCGGTACCCAAGTTCCTTGAAATCAGCTAGGATGACTACGGTTGGTGTGCCAAATACTCAGAGGGTGTTTTTTGGCACGAATTCAACTTTACGTTTCAATACAAAAAATCAGGCTAACGTCCATCAAGTTGGGCCCCCCTGTCAGTTCTTGCCGTTATGTCGCTCCCGTCGCTTAGGCGGGGTGGCTGTCACGTAGGCTTGCAGTGTTGGCACAGTGGATAGGACAACACCCCCTGCCCACCCCCTACCTAGTGTATTGACGTGACAAAACAGGGCACATGTATTGGCGTTATAATTATTTTTTGTTTACTCAGAAGCTAGAACGGCCACTGATGGGGATATGCCAAAGGGGGTATGCCCAGCAGGACGTTCCGATTGGGCCGAAGGGCCTCTGAGTGTGCCTGGAGGATGGTGACTGGATTACGACGGAAGGAGAAGCTTGATGACTGGAAGCTGAAGGCCCAGAAGCATATCTGAAGCCCAGTCGGATTAGGTCAGAAAGCCTCCGAGTCCATATCTGGCTCGTTTGTAACTTGTAAACCCTAGCGAGGTGACTCCTATATAAACCTCCCTAGGGTATCCTAAGGACTCACGTTCCATCATACACCCCCTCAAGCAATTCGCTGCTTAGACGCCGAGCTCGCCACCCCTGTAACTCACTCTCCAATAATCTAATCTAGCAGGAGTAGGTATTTACCCTCCGGGGGGCCGAACCTGGGTAAACCCATGTGCATCCGCCCCCATCTCGCACCGCAGATGGCCGCCAAGTCTTCCTCACGTTACAATCAATCGCTGCCAGTGGCAGCGACTACCGTGGCCATTTCCACGATAGTGGCGCCCACCGTGGGGCATAGCGGGACTGGCCTGAGTTTTGCGGTGAGAACCTACACGCCGATCGATCGGCCGCTCGCCACCGGTCGCATGATCGCCATCGGCGGGATCTTACAGATCCTGCCCAGCAGCTACATCCCGGCGTCACGCCCAATCACTCACGGCGCGGTGATGCCGGTCGGCTCCATCAACCTCTTCGTCGGCTTCACCGGTGCAGTTGACCCAGCTGCAACAGTGATCGTCAGGGGATCGCCGCCGCACCGTGATCTGCTCTCGGACGAGCAGGTCCGCTCCATCAGGAGCCTCATCACCGAGTATGACTCGGCCGCCAGCGACACGGCCGAGACCAACGACGAGGCCCTAAACAATGACGCCGACTCCACGACCCTTGCCTCGGTCGACGGATCTATCACCGCCGCATGACGAGACGGCTCCATCACGCGAGTCTCCAACCCAAAGGATTTCGAGGACCCCTCCATCCTCAGAATCTTCGACTCCGACTCCGGCTCGGAATCGCCCGAAAAACTCCGCGCTAGATCCAATTGCTTCAACGCGGTCTACATGGCGGGCAGCACGGCCACCTCGCCAGATCTGTTTGCCACGCCGATGCCAACTGCGACGGCCACAGAGGTGGAGGAAGCCCGCCTGCGGCTGGCGGAGGCGCAACGCAATGAACTCGCCGAGCGTGAGAAATGCCGCCTCGAGCGGGAAACGGCGAGGGAGCTATCGCTCTATCACCAGCGCCGCATCAGGACCCGCCTGAACTCTAACGTCCAGCGCCGCGTCCTGAACTTCAATGACGAAAGCAACCCCGCATGCGCCGCCGAGCGCGAATACTGCGAGAACGCGCCGCCAGGCGAAAGTAACCCCACGAGACCACCACCCAGCGCACCGGAGACCCGAGGCCCTCCACCACCCATCGGCCGCATGCCCCCGCCAGACCAACCGCGGATCATCATCTCACCTCAAGCCCACGACGCCAACGGACTACCACTATACTCCACCCCGATGGACAACATCGTCGCAGCCGACGCCGCGATCGCCAACCTCGACGTCCCAGGCGGCGGCGCGCTACAGATCCAGTATGCCATGGCCCTACTCGTCAGGGCCATCGAGCAACAAGCTACGGGAGTCAACCCGTGGGGGCGGATGTACTCCCGCTCCTCAGCAAGCAGGGCGGCATCAAGCGGCCAACCCAACGTCGCCAACACATTGACTTGGCCACCACCGTGGCCCCTGGCAAACTAACCACAGGTCGCCAACCCCGCGTTGTCCACCAACAAGCCGCGACCGGCGAATAACACGGTCGCTGCCAACGGGCAGCCCCTTGATGCCCGAACGAACTTCATCAACAACCAGGCGTGCCGGCGCGCCAGCCCAATGACTTGAGGCACACACTCACCAACCGCGGCGACTCGGAACCAAGAGGCTCGCTCAGTCGAGTCAGGCCGCAATGCTTCGGGCCCATGATCCGTGGGGAGAAATACCCCGCCAACTTCAAGGCTCCCAAGGAGATCAAAAAGTTCGACCCAACGTACGATCCCACTGTCTGGCTGGACACATACCTCATGGCAATGGGAATCGCAGGCCACACCGACCTGCTCGCCGCTCGCTACCTCCCCCTAATGATGGAGGGTGTGACTAGGCAATGGATCAACACCCTCCCCGCCGACGGCATCAATTCCTGGGAAGAAATGCAGGACGCCTTCATCAGGCACTTCGAGGGCTCCTACACCCGCGCCACCACCATAGAAGACTTGGAGCGATGCATCCAGGGACAACGCGAGTCGACTCGCCGCTGGATTCAAAGATGGCAAGAAATGTGGATCAATTCCTCCAGCATCCACCCAGACACGGCGATACATTGCTTCAAGAACGCGTGCCGGTACGAACCCCTGGTCGCTAAGATCAAGAGGGTCTACCGAATGCTCGACAACATCCCCGACCTCCTCGATATCGTCAAGCGCTACATGGAGGAGGACCCCAACCAAGACTCCGACGACGAGTCGAGAGGAAGACGTCGAACCAACATCCATGATAGCGGGCTCCTACGCGACATGTGCTACAGCAACACCTGCATTACCGACAAGCACCGCACGGACGAGCGAGTCGACTTCGTCGCCAACGCTGGCTACGACCAGCGCGACCCCAAGAGCTACCGCCGCGACGCAGGAAATTACCGCGACAGCGGAAACTACCGCTCCAAAAATACAGCGAGGCCGAAATTTGACCCCACTGCCCTGCTCAACCAGCCCTGCATCTACCAAAGCAGGGAGGGAAAACCCGCCACCCACACCACCGCTGATTGCCACTCTCTCAAAGAGATTGAGAAGGCGAGACGAGCAAGGGAGGTCCCCAATAACAACCCACCTCAGGACAACGGGAACGGCGGCAGCTTCGGCACCGCCGTCGGCTCGCTACACACCTTCACCGAACTTGGCACCAAGCGCGAGAAGAAGGTGCTCGCCCGCACGGTCGCCGTCAACGCGGTGACACAGGTGGACATCCCTCGCTTCCTTAACTGGTCCGAGCAGAGCATCACCTGGAGTCGCCAGGACCATGCGCCAAGAATCAAATACCCAGGGCGACTCGCCCTGGTAGTCAGGCCCAAGGTTGCCGACTGCTGGCTGCCCAATCCCTTAATCTTGGGGGCCTTGGGCCTGATTGGAGGCATGCGACCCTCTTTGATGACCATCCGCTGGAGGTTTCGGAGGTGAATGCCGAGAGCCCGGTGATCAGCAATGTAGGCGTTGATGTTCACGGTCTCGCGCTTGCCGCCTTTGTGGATGCCAGAGCCCGTGGCCTTTGCATGCTTCAGTAAGGTGTTCAAGTCGGTGCCGCCGGCGTGACTCGTCAAGCAGTAGGTGATCCCCTTGCGGAAGGGGCAGCTGTAGTCGCCACGCCTGAGGAAGGCATTGTACTAGCTGGCCTGCAGCCTCCTCAGCACCTGACGAGCCTTGGTGTGAATGGACTCATCATCGCAGCAAACGTCGCTGCCGGAAACCTATTGGAAGAAAAGGAAAATGAGGGAGTAGATGATGTAAGAAGATCGAGCAATCGAAATGCAAACAAGCGAATCCTAATAAACCAAGATCTAGCATCCAACGATGGGAACGGTAGAAGAACCAGGGGAGGGGAGCAAACCCTAGTTGTCAGGGGGATGATCCCCAGGTACCCCAACCAGATAAGAAACAAGACAGTCGGATCGCGTCCGACTGACCAGATGTAGCCGGACAGGGCAGGAAAGGTCGGCTATCACCCGGTAGTCGGATCAGGAAGAGACGGCCGGATACGGCGACGTAGCTGGACCCAATCAATGAGACAGGACGACGTGCGCATCAGTGCACGGTACGCCCTGTACAGTGACAAGACTGGCAACCACCCGGCCATACCGAAGACTTTGCGAGGATGACACAGGAACAGTGGCCTGTGCTGACGACGGGCTCGCACGGCGTCCACTGTGCCCACGACAGCCATACCGCTCATACTCCGATAAGACATGCCATACTAGATACTGTAGATGACTAGCCGGCTGGGACCCCCCTGTGGGGCCTGCCAGTTGGACTAGCCAGTGAGACCTTTGCCTCTCTGCCTATATAAGGAGAGGCAAGGCCTTAGTAGAAAGGGTTGGTCATACAGCATTTAAGGTAGTAGCTAGCACGTACAGCTCGAGGAGCACTTGTAGTTCGTGTATTCCACATACTCAGATCCGGCAGGAGTAGGGGCTTTACCTCATCATGAGGGCCCCGAACCTGGGTACTTCTTGTGTCCCGCTACGCTCGCTTGTATCCAATCCCGCCTGCGGACGCCGTCGATAGCATCCCTGCTAGTCCCCACACCTCTATCTAACCTCCTCAGGTACTGTCGTTCCCAATACAACGACAGTTGGTGCCCACCGTGGGGCAAGATGGCTTCAACCGGAGTCACGTTCCGCACGGGACCCCGCACTTCAGCCGGTGAGCGCGTGGCCTCCGGGCTGGTGCTCACGCTTGGCAAGTTCGACTGCGTCATCGACAACGCCTCCTGCTTCGCCGGAACCTCCTTCCCGGTGAACGGCACCGTCCTGCTATTCGGCGATCTCCCCGTCTACGTCGCCACCGTTCCGGAGCGTTTCCCTAGGGAAATCGTCTCTGTCGCAGAGCTGCCGCGCTCAGGCGACAGCGCCTGCGCCGCGTCCCGCGGTGTGGAGGTCATGATGACCGGTTCCAGCTCCCATCCCCGCCAGCCGCGGGAGCGAGGCGCTGACAAGGTCGGAACTTCCTCTCCCCCGTAGCCTCGGAACCCGGTGGAGGATGCCATTGATCGGCTCCTGACGCCGGTTAACCTCGGGGATAACCCGGAGGAGGTGAAGGCCAACTTCAGCATGGAGAGACAGATCCTCCTCCATGAGGCCATGGAGCTGGCGGCAGCCCGCAAGCAACTCGAGATCACCCGGCGCGAGTACGACCACGCGCACGGCCTTACGCCGGCTACGGCGGAGCCGAGCCGGCGCGGCCAGGTACGGCATCGGGGCGGCGAGCTGGGCGGTAGGATGGAAAAGGACGGGGAACCGGATCCCGCGCCTGCCCTCACACGGCCCACCGACAGCACGCCCATCAAGAACCTGCGCGCGGCGCGAGCCGCGGCAGAGGAACTACCCAGCCTGGAGGGCGAGGAACGGGACCGCCAGCACGCTCGCGTGCAGGAGCTCCTCCGCGTCGCGAACGAGTAGGCCGGTGCCAACCGGCAGATGCAGGAATACACCTGCCAACAGCAGGGGCGCGCCGCGCGACACCAGCAGGCATCCTCCCCTCAGCCGCCCAGGGCCCGCAGCAGGCGTCGCAGCTTTGGCAACAGGGGCTAGCCGCGCCAGGAGCAGACGGTGAACAACAACCCGCCACCTCCCCCTCTGCCAGCCGGAGCGCCCAAACCAGCTGGTTCCCGTCTATCGGGCCGGGTGGGAGCGCCCAACCCAGATTGTCCGGATGCCCGCGACCGCATCGAGCTCCTCGCTCAAGCGCGCGTCATGGAGGAGGAAGATTCGACCGGCCCGGTTTGTTTCGGACCCCGCATCCGGAACGAGCCGTTTCCGGATAAATTCTCCCTGCCTAGGGACACCCCCAAGTACGACAGCAGCGTGAAGCCAGAAGACTGGTTGATCGACTATGCTATGGCAGTCGGTATCGCCCACGGGAACAAGCGCACAGCCGTGCGCTACGTCCCCCTCATGCTAACCGGGTCGACAAGGACATGGCTCAATAGCCTTGCACCCAATAGCATCAACGCCTGGCCTGACTTCGAGAAGGTGTTCGTCCGCAACTTCAACGGCACGTACAAACGTCCAGGGCGCCCGCGCGACCTGGCCTTGTGAGTCCAGGGCGACCACGAGACCGACCGCGAGTACCTCGCCAAGTGGACGGAGCTGCGCGATACTTGCGAGGGCATCCTAGAGAGCCAAGCCATCAGTTTCTTCATCTAGGGTTGCCGAGAGGGCAGCATGCTTCGCCACCGGCTACTGTGTGACAAGCGGAAAACCATGGCGGAGCTCATGACGGTTGTGGACCAGTACGCCATGGCGGATACCGCCATGAAGAAGCCCCTCCGAGTAAACGCAGACGAGCGTCCGACTCCCACGGAGCCGGCTCGCGACCGACCAAGCAACCCGGCAGGAGAAGCCGGATCCTCCAGACGCCACGGCAACGACAACCGGTTCCATGGGGACCGCCAGGCTGGACAGCAGAAGCCTCGCTACCACGCACGGTAGGTCAATGCTGTGGAGGGCGCACCCGATGCACCGGCTAATGAGGCAAGAAGGCAGAAGCCATGGCTTACCTTCGACCAGATGTTTGACGGCCTATGCAAGTGGCATAGCAGTCCCTTCAAGCCGGCTACGCACACTACCCGGAACTACAGCTGGACCCGCCAGCTAAAGGACCAGGGCAACCAGCCTCGTCCCCCGCCTCCCCCACCGGGTGGACCTCCACCATCGGCTAGGGGAGCCGACAATGATGGTAACGGCGGCAACAGCGGCAACAACAACAACGGCTACCCCTAGCCCACGCCGCCTACCACATCTTCGAGACGGAGCAAGACGACAAGCACAGCCGCAGGCGACGCTCCAAGGAGGTCAATGCCATCGTCTCTCTGGTCCCCCAGTACCTGAACTGGTCGGAAACCCCCATCACCTGGAGCCGGGCGGATCAGCCTGAGCATCTGTCGACTCCCGGGGGCTATGCCATGGTGCTCGACCCTCTCATCATCTCCAACGTGCGCACGTGCCGATTCTCGTGCGTCCTCGTCGACGGAGGCAGCAGCCTCAACCTCCTCTACCAGTCCTCGCTGGAGAAGCTGGGCATTCACGAAAGTGACCTGCACCCGACTACCACGACATTCCACGGCGTACTGCCGGGGCCAGCCTGCGCCCTGCTGGGGAAAATCCAGCTGGACGTCATCTTCGGGACCGAGGAGAACTTCCGCCGCGAACCAATCTGGTTCGAGGTGGTAAATCTAACGAGCTCCTACCACGCTCTCCTCGGGCGCCCCGCCCTCGCCAAGTTCATGGCCATCCCCCACTACGCCTACCTCAAGATGAAGATGTCTGGACCCCACGGCGTGATCACTGTCGCCGGCTGCTTCAGGCGGTCGATGGAGTTCGCCTAAGCCGGTTCCAAACTGGCAGAGGCCCTCATCATAGCCAAAGAAAAGCGCGTGATCATGCGCAATGTGGCCATGGCCCAGCAGGACATTCCGGCTAGCAGCAAACCGGCGAGAGAAGGAGCTTTCCAGTCGGCAAAGGAGACGAAGAGGATCCTGCTCGACCCCTCCGACCTGACTAAGTTAGTCACCATTGGTGCCGGCTTGGACAACAAATAGGAAGGTGTGCTCGTCGACTTCCTCCGTGAGAATCGGGACATCTTCGCATGGTCCCCCAAGGACATGCCGGGTGTGCCGAGGGAGTTCGCCGAGCACTCACTTCATGTGCGTCCGGATGCCAAGCCGGTCAAGCAACCTCTGCGCCGGTTCGCAGAGGAGAAGAGAAAGATAATCGGTGACGAGATCACCCGGCTGCTTGCAGCCAGGTTCATCATGGAAGTGTACCACCCGGACTGGTTGGCGAACCCAGTCCTGGTGCTGAAGAAGTACAAGACCTGGCGCATGTGTATCGACTACACCAGCCTAAACAAGGCATGCCCGAAAGACCCCTTCGCCTTGCCCCGTATCGATCAAGTAATCGATTCAACGGCCGACTATGATTTGTTGTCTTTTCTAGATTGCTATTCCGGGTACAATCAGATCTGGCTAAACCCGGCTGATCAGATTAAGACATCATTTATCACCCCCTACGGGGCTTTCTGCTATGTAACCATGCCTTTCAGCCTAAAGAACGTAGGCGCCACCTATCAACGATGTATGCAGAAATGCTTGCACTCGCAGATAGGCCGAAACATACACGCTTCCGTGGATGACGTGATCATCAAGACCAAGGAGAAGCGCACCCTCCTCGAGGATCTGGGAGAAACATTTGGCAACCTCCGTCAATACCAGATGAAGCTGAACCCAGAAAAGTGCGTCTTCGGGGTGCCGTCCGGCCAGCTCCTCGGTTTCCTCGTATCACAACGAGGTATCGAAGAGAATCCAGAGAAGATCGCAGCCATCGAGAGGATGCAGCCGCCCAGGAATCTGCTTGGGGTCCAGAAGTTCACCGGATGCCTGGCTTCCCTCAGTCGCTTCATCAGCCGGCTGGGGGAGAAGGCACTCCCGTTGTACCAGCTGATGAAGAAGACGGACAAGTTCTCCTAGACTTCACAAGCCGAAACCGCGTTTCACGACCTCAAGCGCATGCTATCCACAGCACCGGCTCTAGCCACGCCGGCTAGCAAGGAGACGATGTTGCTCTATATAGCAGCCATCAGCCGGGTCGTCAGCGTCGTCCTGGTGGTGGAGCGCCCCGAGGAAGGCAACGCTCAGCCGGTTCAGAGACCCGTCTACTACCTCAGCGAGGTTCTCTCCCTCTCCAAGCAGAACTACCCCCACTACCAGAAGATGTGCTACGGCGTGTACCTGGCATGCAAGAAGCTCAAGAACTACTTCCAGGGGCACCCGATTAAGGTCGTGTGCACTGCACCCCTTTCGGAAATCATCGGCAACAAGGACGCCACCGGCCGAGTCGCCAAGTGGGCCATCGAGCTCGCCGCCTACGCCATCCAGTACGAGCCCTGGCTCATGATCAAGTCGCTGGCGTTGGCGGACTTCCTTGTCGACTGGGCCGAGACCCAGTATCTCCCACCGGTTCTAGAGTCAGACCACTGGCGGATGCACTTCGACGGGTCGAAGATGCTCGGGGGCTTGGGAGCCGGCATCGTGCTCACCTCGCCCAAAGGAGACTGGCTGGAGTACGTACTGCAGATCCACTTCAAGGCCTCCAACAACGTAGCCGAATACGAGGCACTGGCGCACGGGCTCCGGCTGGCCAAGGAGATCGGTGTCAACCGGATCCTGTGCTTCGGTGATTCGGACTTGGTGGTGCAGCAGGTGTCCAGAGAATGGGACGCCAACGATGTAAACATGGCTCTCTACAGATTCCACATCCAGAAGCTCAGCGCCTCCTTCGATTGGTGTGAATTTCACCACATCCCCCGCATGAACAACGATGCAGCTGATGCGCTCTCCAAGATCAGATCCACCAGGCAGGCTATCCCACCAGGGGTCTCCTTGGAGCACCTGCGCAAACAATCCATCAACCCGTCACCAGAATCAGACTCCATCGTATGGGCAGGAAGCGTTCCAGCTGACGGAACGGCAGAAGCAGAGCCGGCAGAATCGCCGAGGAAAAAGATTCAAAGCACCAATTTCGGCCAGGCAGTGCCTTCCGGCTCGCAAGACCCAGGGGCTGCCGGCTCGCCTAGTGGCTCGGGGGATGCCCTCCAGGGTACGCCACCCAGACGACCCCCCGATATCCGTCAGCCGGATGACAGGAGTGTCCTCGTCATTCGGGAAGTGCCGTCCTGGACACAGCCCTTCATGAGCTACATCGCCAATGGAGAACTCCCGGACGACGAGGTGGAGGCCAGGCAAATCCGGCGCCACGCGCACACGTACACCATCATAAACGGCGAGCTGTACAAGCGCAGCGTATCCGGCATCTTCCAAAGATGTGTCGATGTGGACACGGGCTACCGGCTACTCAAAGATATCCACTAGGGCGAGTGCGGGCACCACGCTTCGTCAAGGGCGATAGTCGCCAAGGCATTCCGCCATGGTTTCTATTGGCCCACCGCCCTCGAGGACGCTGAGCAGCTAGTCCACGCATGCAATGGGTGCCAACGCTTCGGGCAGCTCAAGCACATGCCAACTTCTGTACTCAAGATCATACCGATCACCTGGCCCTTCGCGGTTTGGGGCCTCGACATGGTGGGTCCTTTCAAGCGAGCACGTGCGGGCATGACCCACCTACTGGTAGTGGTGGACAAGTTCACAAAGTGGATCGAGGCCAAGCCTATCCGGAAGCTGGATGGAGCGACGGTTGTTACCTTCTTCACCGACATCATCAACCGCTTCGGCTACCCCAACAGCATCATCACCGACAACGGCACGAACTTCGCCAAGGGGTCCATCGCCCGGTTCTGCAGTAACAAGGGCATCCGACTGGACCTCGCCTCCGTCGCGCACCCGCAATCCAACAGGCAAGTCGAAAGAGCAAACGGCTTGGTGCTAGCCGGCATCAAGCCACGCCTCATCGAGCCGTTAGAGCGGTCACCCGGATGTTGGATCGAAGAACTTCCGGCTGTGCTGTGGAGCCTCTGCACCATGCCGAATAGGTCAACCGGCTACACGCCATTCTTCCTGGTCTACGGATCGGAAGCCGTCCTCTCCGCCGACATCGAGTTCGACTACCCTCGCAAGCTCATGTACGATGAAAAAGCCAACAGGGAGGCACGGGAGGATGGAGTGGACCTTCTGGAGGAGGCCCGCGAGCTGGCCCTGTCCAGATCAACCCTGTACCAGCAGCGACTATGTCGCTACCATTCAAGCCGGATCCGCCCAGTCGCATTCCGCGAGTGCGACCTGGTTCTCCGGCTGGTGCAAGACACGAAGGGCACGCACAAGCTATCACCACCCTGGGAGGGCCCCTTCATCATCAGCTGGGCGCTGCCCAACGATTCCTACTACCTCATCGACGCGCAACAGCCGCGCAAGAACAAGATGGACAAATCAGACGAGGAGACCGAGCGTCCCTGGAACGCGGCCCTGCTGCGCCTGTTTTACACCTAGTTGCCAGGGAGTGTATGTATCCCGAAAACCCTATGAATGAAAATGCGGACCCCCACGAGAATCTCGGGGGCTCCTTGCTAGAAATGTGTGAGCACCTATTTTCCGGTTCAAATTTTCCGGCTCTGGCAACCCCTACCCGGGGGCTCGCCGGCTGGCCCGGCCTGCTAAGTCAACAAATCGGCTGAGTAGTGTGTGACGATGTCAGAGGCCCACTCTTCGTCTTAGCTACAGACCGCAACCTGGCTGTCCGGCTAGCAAGAGCAAAAGCCCGAGGCATCCCACACGAAAAACGGGGAGGAAACGCAGCAGACCGGGCGTCCCGGCCCTGCGACTGATTCGAACGAATCCAGCTGCTAAGCCATTAGTACCGTGTGCAATGTACTGTCAGCTCCCTTCGATTCCGGCTGCAGACCGCAACCCGGCCACCCGGCAAGGACGCAGTGAAAACAGCAGAGCGCACGGGAAAGCAACTAAGTGTCTAGAAAGGGACAAGCCAGTTTTCGAAAAAACAAGCCGTTTTCCGGCTACAATTTGGCAGACTAACCTACTAACCTATGTGGACATGTGTGTATGCGTATGTACATTCTTGTTCGACTACCCGAGTCAGAATTCAGGAGAAGGAAAGAAGATTCGAAGTCCTTGCCTTCATCATGTGCTCCGAACCTCGGGGGCTACCCCCACTAGGTGCGCTCGCACGCCCCCAGTGGAATCTTGTAGTTGCCAACCGGCTAAAAGTGTTTAGCCGGCCGTTCGGAGCCCAGGTGAGGGCAAGGGCTAGAGCAGGAGAAGACAAGGAAGATTTGAAGCACCTGGCTACGCCAGCTACTCCGAATCTCGGGGGCTACACCTAGTGGGTGCGCTCGCGCGCCCCCACTGGAATGTTAGTTCCCCCGGCTGAAGGCGTTCAGGCGACGAAAGCATCCGACTGGGACGAGGCCAGTCGAATAAAGTTAGAAGACTTGGGAGAAATAAGGAAGATTCGAAGCACCTGGCTACGCCAGCTACTCCGAATCTCGGGGGCTACACCCAGTGGGTGCGCTAGCGCGCCCCCACTGGAGGTGTAGTTCGTCCGGCTAAGAGTGTGTAGCCGGACTAGGATAGCCAGGCGGAGCAAGCCGGCAAAATATCAAAAGGAAACTCAGCGCACAAGTTAAAGGAGACTCAAGAATTTAAACGTTAGCAAACAAAAGGGAGACGAAGCTCCCATAAGTTACCCGGCGTCAAAGATAGCCGGTATAGACAGACAAAGTTCATGGATATCTAAGACAAGACAAATACACCCGGCATCCCGGGGCAATAACTAGAAGGCAGGACCCTTGCTGTGAAGGGGATCTTGGCCGGCGGAAGCTTCGGGCGGCGGAGGAGGCGTAGATCTTGATCCGGTTCCAGCACCTACGGGCGGCGGCATCGGGCCCTCCATGTCAGGAGTGCCGACGGACTCCGAGTCGTTGAGCACCTCATCTAGATCCACGCAGTCGGCGATCTTGATGGCGGATCCGCGGAGCTCCGGATGGGCTTGGCGGATGGCGGCAAGATCGGCTCCGGCACGGAAGCCACCGTCGATCTTCTCGACGCGGGCGTCCTTGTACCAGGAGAGCATGAGGGCCAGAGCCATCTCCGCTCCGGCCCGCGCCGCCAAGTCCTGCAGCCGGTCCACCGCAGCCGGCACCTCTCCCACCTTCACAACCAGCTGCTCCATCATCTCCGGATTCGGAGCCTCCGGCCACATGAAGGAGAAGACGTCCCATGCCGCCTGACGAAGCTTGGTAGCTTCCTCACCAAGAAGGACGACAAGATCATTGGCCGTCGGTTGTGCTCCCGGCCAGTTCTCCTGCAGCCGGTTGTAGGCCAGTAGGTCTATGCCGGGGTAAAAGGCTGTCAGAAAAGAGGAGTCAGATCCGGCTACCGGATCCGGAAAGAAAGGAAGACGGGAGAAGGAACTCACCTTTGGCAGTGTGGCCGACCTGCATCAGCTCCTCCACCAGCGCCTTCTCCTTGATCGCTAGTCGTTTGATCTCCTTCTCTTGGTCCTTATTCTGGGCCTCGAGAAGGGTGAAGGCTTCGGCCCGGTTAGCGAGCGAGGCGTCGCGCTCCTTGATGGTGGCCTCCAGACCGTCTACCCTCGTGTGCCAATCCTTGTTCTGCAGCCGCAGAGTAGAATTGGACTTGCTCAACCGGTCTTTCGCTTTCTTCAAGCGATCGATCTCGTGCTGAGCGCACACGAGGATGGCTGCGGAAATTCCGGCCATCAGTAAAAAAAGCCAAGAGAAGCGAGCTTACTCTAGGAAGTCCCGTTGGCGGCAGCACGCTTCTGCTCCAGCGTCCGGTTCCCGCCGGCTGTGGCCTCCAGCAGCCGGATCTCCTTCACCGCCAGCTCGAGCGTGGCGGCAAGGTCCGACAGCGAGGCGACGGAGGAAGCGTCGTCGTCCATGGCATTGACGGCCAAGGACTCCTTCGCCGCGACCACCACCTTTCGCCACTCCTCCCCAGGCTCCTCGTCGGAGTTGTCATCGCCAACAACGACGAGCTCCTTGCCAGCAGCCCCCCGCGCGCCTGCGGGGGAGCCTTCGGCTGGGAGGGCCCCGCTTCCGGCTGGGGACCTTCCGGCTGGGAGGAGGCGGTCGACTCAGCTCAAGGGGGAGGCGAAGGCTGCGCCTCGGAAGAAGGAGGGGCGCCGGTTGGCGCAGTCGGGGCACGGGGCAGCGACCCGGCCGGCACTCGTGTCGGGCTTGCGGCTCCGAAAGAGACCAGCGTGCTAAAAAGAAAGAGGAGAAGGCAAGAGCAAAATAAACCAAAGTCAGAAAAAGAAGAAAAAGGGCAAACAAACAGAAAGCACCGAAAGAAAAAGGGGGGATAAGGAATGTACCCCGGCACAACCGGGGGCGGCCCCTTCTTCCGGCCAAGATGGCTCAGCGGCAAGGCGCCGGACCGGCTCCTCTTGGGAGCCGGCTCCTCCGTCGCAGGCCGGTGGGATCCGGAATGGCTGGAGTCGGTCCCGCCTGCCTCGTTGTCCATCGCGGAGCGCGTCACCAGATCTGCGGTCGGCGCGGCCTCCTCCTCCTCATGCACCTCCGCGTGCGGGTCGGCAGCCGGCTCGTCATTCCGGCTGGGGAAGGCATCACCGTCCCCATCCGATTCCTCGTCGGACCATCGAGCGCGCGGCTCGGGCCAGTCATGCGTGAATACCCCGAGGGGAGCCTCGCCCTCCTCATGAAGGATGCAGGCGAAGATCTGTCGAATACAAGAAGTCAGTCAGACAGAACAAGGAAATAACACAGAAAGAGCAAATAAAGTTTCCGGCTATAAGAACTTACCCGGGGCGCGCGGTTCTCCCGGCTGTATGGCGCCACTGAACGTCCAGTTCTCCGGCAGCCGCTCCTTGCTGATCCTCCACAACCACTCCTTCAAGTTGTGGTAGCGGGGATCGCGGCGCGATAGCCGGGTCGGGTCCAGCCGGCCGGAGTAATAGCACATCTTGTGCGCCCGCTGCTGCATCGGCATCATTAGCCGGGACATCCAGCTAAGAGTGATGTCCCGGCCGATTAGCCAGCAGGTGACGAGGGAGCGCATGCGCTGCAGCATCGCGTCCGTCTCCGCCTGGTCACCGTGGAACTTAAAGTCCCAGTTCTGCCGGCTGGTCTCGACATCCTGGAAGGCCGGAAGATTTTTCCGGTCGACGTTGGTGACGTTCTTGACGTAGAAGTACGACTGCTACCACAGCCATACCGTGTCCTGGAGCAAGAACTTGGGGTAGCCGGATTGGGAGCGGGAGTAGATGGAGGCGCCGCCGCAGACGACTAGCGGCCCCTTCGTGTACTGCACCTGCGGCCGGAATCGAAGGAGCCGGCAGAAGAGCCCGAGATCCGGCTGGATCCCGAGATAGCTCTCGCATAATGCCATGAAGTGCGCTAGCGTCCCGATGGCGTTGGCGCCGAGGTGGTGAAGACGGAGGTCGAAGAAGGCGAGAAAGGTCAGGAGGAAGGGGTTCACCGGAAGGGCGAACCCGCGCGCCAGATGAGAGAGGAAGACGACGCGCTCCCCCTCCGCCGGGTGTGGCAACACCTCTCCCGCCGGCGCCAACCGCACCGCCACCTCCTCCGACGACGGGAGAACACGGGTGGCGCGATACTTCTGAATCTGGTCTTTGGTGACGGAGGAGCCGCACCAAGCCCCGCGGTCGGCGGCCATTTCCAGCTGGTGGAGAGGAGCGGCGATGGAAGAGTGGTGGCGGCCCGTAGCGTCGACGACGGCGAGCGGGCGGCGCAGAAGGCAAGAGCACATAAGTAGGAACACGCGAGGGAGAAGGAGACTGCATCGAGGAAGCAAAGGAAAGGAACTACCTCCCCCGCGTCGTCCCTTTAAGGGGCCGGAAGGGCAACCATCGACGGAGCCACGCGGCGCGCACCCAGGCAACCCACACCCCAACCGCCGCCTAGATCCTGTGTGCCATGGCAGGATGCACAGAAGATCCCGGAGCGAGAACCGAAGCGCCGGGCAGTGGTTTCCCGAGGCGACGTGTGACGGGACGTTACGCTGCCCACCGCAGAGCAATGATGGCGCGTGCGCGCGTGGCCAGTGTCAGCACTGACGTCACCGGTAGCGCAACCGCCAGGCTCAGCCGAACGCAAATTCAAAAGCAAGAAGGAGCGCGCGCACATTTCGCCTAAGGGCAGAATCCACACGTGCTCGGGGGCTAGTGTCAGGGGGATAATCCTCAGGCACCCCAACCAGATAAGAAACAAGACAGTCGGATTGCATCCGGCTGACCAGATGTAGCCGGACAGGGCAGGACAGGTCGGCTATCACCCGGTAGCCGGATTAGGAAGAGACGGCCGGATACGGCGACGTAGCCGGACCCAATCAGTGAGACAGGACGACGTGCGCATCAGTGCACGGTACGCCCTGTACGGTGACAAGACTGGTAACCACCCGGCCATACCGAAGACTTTTCGAGGATGACACGGGAATAGTGGCCTGTGCTGACGACGGGCTCACACGGTGTCCACTTTGCCCATGACAGCGATACCGCTCGTACTCCGATAAGACATGCCATACTGGATATTTTAGATGACTAGCTGGCTGGGACCCGCCTGTGGGGCCTGCCAGTCGGACTAGCAAGTGAGACCTTTGCCTCTCTGCCTATATAAGGAGAGGCAAGGCCTCAGTAGAAAGGGTTGGTCATATAGCATTTAAGGCAGTAGCTAGCACGTACAGCTCGAGGAGCACTTGTAGTTCATGTATTCCACATAATCAGATCCGGCAGGAGTAGGGGCTCTACCTCATCACGATGGCCCCGGACCTGGGTACTTCTTGCGTCCCACTACGCTCGCATGTATCCAATCCCGCCTGCGGACGCCGTTGATAGCTTCCCTGCTAGTCCCCACACCTCTATCTAACCTCCTCAGGTACTGCCGTTCCCAATACAACGACAGTAGTTACCTCCGACCATGGGTCGTCGATGCCGATGTCGTAGGGGTTCATCAGAGTGATGTACTTATCTAGATCGTAGGTGCCCAAGAAGTGCTTGATCTGCTTGTGACCGGCGGGGGGCTCCTCGGCGGCGGGGGCACCTCTTCGGCGGCTCCGTCAGTAGTGGGGACGGGGGCCTGGACGGGAACAGTGGCTGCCATCGATGCCTCGACTGGGGCCTAGACAGGGACGGCGGCTGCTTTCAACATGTCGAGGGGGACCGGCTAGGAGACAAGGGCCTCCTCGCCGGTGGACATGGAGGCGACGATGGCCACCTTATCCTCCTTGGCCATCACCAGCGCAAACGGGGTATTCTCGGGAGTTTGCGGGTGCTGGTGGGACAGTGGAGAGGGTTGTGTGAGGACAGTGAGCGAGAGTGAGAGTGGGTGTGTGGAGAGGGGCTCTATAGTTAAGGTGGATGGAAGCAAGGCACGTTTCTTTGCACCATTGTGCAATGCGCTGTGTAGTCTACTGCACCGTGCACCGCGACACTTGCACCGCGACACGTGCACGGTACGTCACGTTTTTTCCGGGCCATGCATGGTAGTTCTGTATTGAGCTGCATGCAAAGGGTGCACACATAATTTCTATGTATGAAGTTTGACACGGCCCTAAAATTGGCGATAGTTAAAAGTGGAAATGTAGAGGGGAAGGTAGGTGGTTGTACGGTGAGATTTGTGGGGTTGTGATAGATCGAGTAAAGGGATGTGTTGATGGCTGCGAGTGACTCGATGAAACCAGAGACGTAAGGTCTCGTCGAGGTCAGCTGTTCGGCCTCCGGCTAGCAGGTGCAAGCTTCTTACGGTGGGCCCTAGTTGGAAGTGAGATTGAGAGCTGCTGGATAAAATGGATGTGTCTTATTAAAATCAAGTGGCAATAAATTGCAGCTGTCCATCGACAACCGTGCACTCGATGATGCATGTGTTGTGGCGTAGTAGTAGTAGTAGTAGTAGTAGTAGTAGGCTTTTCAGACTTGATTAAACGTGACATGACCGCTTGACGACTTTTTCCATGGACGGCATCGTGTTCCTTCTTGTAGAGGGAGACGTCAAGATGGGGCCTCGTCAAGATGGTAGCTCGTTAACTGGCAGTTTGAAAGAGTACCCTTTTCCTCTCTCGCTAAATAGATATGTTTCATTTTTCTCAAATTGGTACCAAATCTAGAGAAGATTCTCTCTTCGATAATTCGTTCCCTTTTGGACCTCTTTTTGCCTCCGATCAGGTAGCAAATCTAGAGCAGCAAATCACACCAGGCATAATACATTCATTCAGAAAAGAAAACAAATGTAGATATAGCTGTGCGCAGCTAAATAGGATATAGCGATAGAAAGTAGGTTGCTTAACGAGGTTCGATGCATTCAGCCAGAAATAGGATGCAAGCAAAATATAGAAAATCAAAAGAAGCTGCTTACCAGCAGCAGCCGCCGCAACAGCAGGTACATTGAGGGAGACATCTGACCCATTCATTCGCCAGCGCCTCCACCTTCCTCCGGTGCCTCCGCCACTTCTTGATGCCTAGTCCCTTGATCCCGGGGGGCTTTGGCCTGATTGGAGGAATGCGACCCTCTTTGAAGGCCAACCGCTGGAGGTTTTGGAGGTGAATGACGAGAGCCCGGTGTTCAGCGATGTAGGCGTTGATTTTCACGGTCTCGCGCTCGCCGCCTTTGTTGATGCCGGAGCCCGCGGCGTCTGCATGCTTCATTAAGGAGATGAAGTCGGTGCCGCCGGCGAGAGTCACACAATAGAAGTTGATCCCCTTACGGAAGGGGCAGCACCAGGAGCTACCCCTGAAGAAGGCGTCGTACTGGCCAGCCCGCACCTCCTCGGCACCTGACGAGTCTTAGTGTGTATGGACTCGTCATCGCTGCAGTCGTCACTGCCAGAAACCTATTGGAAGAAAAGGAAATGGGGGAGTAGATGATGTAAGAAGATCGAGCAATCGAAATACGAACAAGCAAATCCTAATAAACCAAGATCTAGCATCCAACGATGGGAACGGTAGAAGAACCAGGGAAGGGGAGCAAACCCTAGTTACATTCGACCATGGGTCGTCGATGCCGGTGTCATAGGGGTTCAGCGGAGCAATGTACTTATCTGGATCATAGGTGCCCAAGAAGTGCTTGATCTTCTTGTGACCAGCGAGGGCCTCCTCGCCGGTGGGGGCTCCTCTTCGGTGGCTCCGTTGGTAGCGGGGACGAGGGCCTGGACGGGAACGGCCGCTGCCATTGATGCCTCGACTGGGGCCTGGACAGGGATGGTGGCTGCTTTCAACGTGTCGAGGGGGACCGGCGAGGAGACGGGGGCCTCCTTGTAGGCAGCCACGGAGGCGACGATGGCCACCTTATCCTCCTCGGCCATCGCCGGTGCGGACGGGGTATTCTCGGGAGTTTGCGGATGTTGGTGGGACAGTGGAGAGGGTTGCGTGGGGACAGTGAGCGAGAGTGGGAGTGGGTGTCCGGAGAGGGGCTCTATAGTTGAGGTGGATGGAAGCAAGGCATGTTTCGTTGCACCACCGTGCAACACGCCGCGCAGTCTACTGCACCGTGCACCGCGGCACGCGCACGGTACGTAGCATTTTTTCCTGGGCCATGCATGGCAGTTCTGTATTGAGCCGCATGCAAAGGGCGCATACAAAATTTCTTTGTACGAAGTTTGACACGGCCCTAAAATTGGTGATTGAGAGCCACTACGTAAAAAATGGGATATGTATTATTAACATCAATTGGCAATAAATTACAACTGTCCATCGACGACCGTGCACTAGATGACGCATGCGCTGTGGCGTAGTAGTAGTAGTAGTAGTAGTAGTAGGCTTTTCAGACTTGATTAAACATGACATGACCGCTCCATGACATTTTCCATGGACGACATCGTGCTCCTTCTTGTAGAAGTCTCGCAGAGGGAGACGTTCGTGCTGTCTCACGCTGTACTGTGAAGGGCACGGCGTGTGCAACGATCATCGTTGGATCACACATAATCAACGGTTTGTGCGCACAATCCGCGTGACAACTGTGACAACCCATCAGGGAGTAGCAGACAGGGTGAGCATAGGTTTGTGCATCTACGAAAGATAGAGAGAGGGGGCAAAACTGAGTAGTACCACATAAAACTAAGGGCAAAACTGAGTTGTATAAAAATGGAAAGTGAGTGTCTTGTACAATGAAATACATCGTGGAATACATCAAATTATGCCAAGATAGATCCACTAGAGTTCATTGGATGTGTGTTCTTCTCATAAACCACATGGACCCACTAGAGTTCATTGCATGTGTGTTCTTCTCATTAACCACACATGGATCCACCAGTGTCATTGCATGTCTGCTCTGTTCATTAACCACAGTTAGAGTCATTGCATGTCTGTTCTTTTCACAAACCACATATCACCAGTGTCATTGCATGTATGTTCTTCCCACAGACCACATATCACCAATGTCATTGCATGTGTGTTCTTCTCACAAACCACGTAAGGATCCACCGGTGTCATTAGATGTGTGTTCCTCTCATAGACCACACATGGATTCACCGGTGTCATCGCATGTCTGCTTTTTTTCATGAACCACATCTAGAGTCATTGCATGTGTTCTTCCCACAGACCACACATGGATCTACCAGTGTCATTGCATGTGTGTTCTTCTCACAAAAAACATATGGATCCACCAGTGTCATTGCATGTGTGTTACTCCCACAGACCACACATGGATCCACCGGTGTCATTGCATGTCTGCTCTTTTCATGAACCATAGTTAGAGTCATTGCATGTGTGATCCTCTCAAAGACCACACATGGATCCACCAGTGTCATTGGATGTGTGTTCTTCTCATGAACCAACGCTAGAGTCATTGGATGTTTGTTCTTTCCATGAACCACAGCTAGTCATTACATGTGTGTTCTTCTCACAAACCACATAAGGATACACCAGTGTCATTGCATGTGTGTTCTTCTCATGAACCACAGCTAGAGTCATTGCATGTGTGTTCTTCTCAAAAAAAATATCATGAACCACACCCAGTCATTGCATGTGTGTTCTTCTCATTAACCACACATGGATCCACCAGTGTCATAGCATGTCTGCTCTTTTCATTAACCACAGTTAGAGTCATTGCATGTCTGTTCTTTTCACAAACCACATATCACCAGTGTCATTGCATGTGTGTTCTTCTCGTTAACCACACATGGATCCACTAGTGTCATTGCATGTCTGCTCTTTTCATGAACCACAGTTAGAGTCATTGGATGTCTGTTCTTTTCACAAACCACATATCACCAGTGTCATTGCATGTGTGTTCTTCCCATGAACCACACATGGATCCACCAGTGTCATTGCATGTGTGTCCTTCTCACAGACCACATATGGATCCACCAGTGTCATTGCATGTGTGTTCTTTTCACACACCACATATCAGCAGTGTCATTGCATGTGTGTTCTTCTCACAAACCACGTACGGATCCATCGGTGTCATTGGATGTGTGTTCCTCTCATAGACCACACATGGATCCACCGGTGTCATCGCATGTCTACTCTTTTCATGAACCACATCTAGAGTCATTGCATGTGTGTTCTTCCCACAGACCACACATGGATCCACCACTGTCATTGCATGTGTGTTCTTCTCACAAACCACATATGGATCCAGCAGTGTCATTGGATGTGTGTTCCTCCCACGGACCACACATGGATCCACCGGCGTCATTGCACGTCTGCTCTTTTCATGAACCACATTTAGATTCATTGCATGTTTGATCCTCTCACACACCACACATCAATCCACCAGTGTCATTGGATGTGTGTTCTTCTCATGAACCACAGCTAGAGTCATTGGATGTGTGTTCTTTCCATGAACCACAGCTAGAGTCTTTGCATGTGTGTTCTTCTCACAAACCACATAAGGATACAACAGACTCATTGCATGTTTGTTCTTCCCATGAACCACAACTAGAGTCATTGCATGTGTGTTCTTCTTACAAACCATATCATGAACCACACCTAGTGTCATTTCATGTGTGCTCTTCTCATTAACCACACATGGATCCACCAGTGTCATTGCATGTCTGCTCTTTTCATGAACCACATTTAGAGTCATTGCATGTTTGTTCTTTTCACAAACCACATATCACCAGTGTCATTGCATGTGTGTTCTTCCCATGAACCACACATGGATCCACCAGTGTCATTGCATGTGTGTCCTTCTCACAAACCACATATGGATCCACCAGTGTCATTGCATGTGTGTTCTTTTCACAGACCACATATCACCAGTGTCATTACATGTGTGTTCTTCTCACAAACCACGTAAGGATACACTGGTGTCATTGGATGTGTTTTCCTCTCATTGACCACACATGGATCCACCGGTGTCATCGCATGTCTGCTCTTTTCATGAACCACATCTAGAGTCATTGCATGTGTGTTCTTCCCACAGACCACACATGGATCCACCAGTGTCATTGCATGTGTGTTCTTCCCACAAAGCACATATGGATCCAGCAGTGTCATGGGATGTGTGTTCCTCCCACGGACCACACATGGATCCACCGGTGTCATTGCATGTCTGCTCTTTTCATGAACCACAGTTAGATTAATTGCATGTGTGATCCTCTCACAGACCACACATGCATCCACCAGTGTCATTGGATGTGTGTTCTTCTCATGAACCACAGCTCGAGTCATTGGATGTGTGTTTTTCCATGAACCACAGCTAGAGTTCTTGCATGTGTGTTCTTCACACAAACCACATAAGGATAGACCAGACTCATTGCATGTGTGTTCTTCTCATGGACCACACCTAGAGTCATTGCATGTGTGTTCTTCTCACAAACCATATCATGAACCACACCCAGTGTCATTGCATGTGTGTTCTTCTCTTTAACCACACATGGATCCACTAGTGTCATTGCATGTCTGCTCTTTTCATGAACCACAGTTATAGTCATTGCATGTCTGTTCTTTTCACAAACCACATATCACTAGTGTATCCACTCGTGTCATTGCATGTGTGTCCTTCTCACAAACCACATATGGATCCACCAGTGTCATTGCATGTGTAATCTTCTCACAAACCACGTAAGGATCCACCGGTGTCATGAGATGCGTGTTCCTCTCCTAGACCACACATGGATCCACCGGTGTCATCGCAT
Organism: Avena eriantha; assembly: GCA_910589775.1. Taxonomy (NCBI): domain Eukaryota; kingdom Viridiplantae; phylum Streptophyta; class Magnoliopsida; order Poales; family Poaceae; genus Avena; species Avena eriantha. Next base: position 121,815,252 of record OU342741.1, on the reverse strand, counting down.
GTCTGCTCTTTTCATGAACCACAGTTAGAGTCATTGCATGTGTGTTCTTCCCACAGACCACACATGGATCCACCAGTGTCATTGCATGTGTGTTCTTCTCACAAACCACATATGGATCCAGTAGTGTCATTGGATGTGTGTTACTCCCTTAGACCACACATGGATCCACCGGTGTCATTGCATGTCTGCTCTTTTCATGAACCACAGTTAGATTCATTGCTTGTGTGAAATTCTCACAGACCACACATGGATCCACCAGTGTCATTGGATGTGTGTTCTTCTCATGAACCACAGCTAGAGTCATTGGATGTGTGTTCTTTCCATGAAACACAGCTAGAGTCCTTGCATGTGTATTCTTCTCACAAACCACATAAGGATACACCAGTGTCATTGCATGTGTGTTCTTCTCATGAACCACAGCTAGAGTCATTGCATGTAACCACACCTAGTGTCATTGCATGTGTCTTCTTCTCATTAACCACACATGGATCCACCAGTTTCATTGCATGTTTGCTCTTTTCATGAACCACAATTAGAGTCATTGCATGGCTGTTCTTTTCACAAACCACATATCACCAGTGTCATTGCATGTGTGTTCTTCCCATGAACCACACATGGATCCACCAGTGTCATTGCATGTGTGTCCTTCTCACAAACCACATATGGATCCACCAGTGTCATTGCATGTGTGTTCTTTTCACAGACCACATATCACTAGTGTCATTGCATGTGTGTTGTTCTCACAAACCACGTAAGGATCCACCGGTGTCATTGGATGTGTGTTCCTCTCATAGACCACACATGGATCCATCGGTGTCATCGCATGTCTGCTCTTTTCATGAACCACAGTTAGAGTCATTGCATCCGTGTTCTTCCCACAGACCACACATGGATCCACCAGTGTCATTGCATGTGTGTTCTTCTCACAAACCACATATGGATCCAGTAGTGTCATTGGATGTGTGTTACTCCCTTTGACCACACATGGATCCACCGGTGTCATTGCATGTCTGCTCTTTTCAAGAACCACAGTTAGATTCATTGCTTGTGTGATCCTCTCACAGACCACACATGGATCCACCAGTGTCATTGGATGTGTGTTCTTTTCATGAACCACAGCTAGAGTCATTGGATGTGTGTTCTTTCCATGAACCACAGCTAGAGTCCTTGCATGTGTATTCTTCTCACAAACCACATAAGGATACACCCGTGTCATTGCATGTGTGTTCTTCTCATGAACCACATCTAGAGTCATTGCATGTAACCACACCTAGTGTCATTGCATGTGTCTTCTTCTCATTAACCACACATGGATCCACCAGTGTCATTGCATGTTTGCTCTTTTCATGAACCACAATTAGAGTCATTGCATGTCTGTTCTTTTCACAAACCACATATCACCAGTGTCATTGCATGTGTGTTCTTCCCATGAACCACACATGGATCCACCAGTGTCATTGCATGTGTGTCCTTCTCACAATGCACATATGGATCGACCAGTGTCATTGCATGTGTGTTCTTTTCACATACCACATATCACTAGTGTCATTGCATGTGTGTTCTCACAAACCACGTAAGGATCCACCGGTGTCATTGGATGTGTGTTCCTCTCATAGACCACACATGGATCCATCGGTATCATCGCATTTCTGCTCTTTTCATGAACCACAGTTAGAGTCATTGCATCCGTGTTGTTCCCACAGACCACACATGGATCCACTAGTGTCATTGCATGTGTGTTCTTCTCACAAACCACATATGGATCCAACAGTGTCATTGGATGTGTGTTCCTCGCTTAGACCACACATGGATCCACCGGTGTCATTGCATGTCTGCTCTTTTCAAGAACCACAGTTAGATTCATTGCTCGTGTGATCCTCTCACAGACCACACATGGATCCACCAGTGTCATTGGATGTGTGTTCTTCTCATGAACCACAGCTAGAGTCATTGGATGTGTGTTCTTTCCATGAACCACAGCTAGAGTCCTTGCATGTGTATTCTTCTCACAAACCACATAAGGATACACCAGACTCATTGCATGTGTGTTCTTCCCATGAACCACACCTAGAGTCAGTGCATGTGTGTTCTTCTCACAAACCATATCATGAACCACACCTAGTGTCATTGCATGTGTGTTCTTCTCATTAACCACACATGGATCCACCAGTGTCATTGCATGTCTGCTCATTTCATTAACCATAGTTAGAGTCATTTCATGTATGTTCTTTTCACAAACCACATACCACCAGTTTCATTGCATGTGTGTTCTTCACATGAACCACACATGGATCCACCAGTGTCATTGCATGTGTGTCCTTCCCACAAACCACATATGGATCCACCAGTGTCATTGCATGTGTGTTCTTTTCAGAGACCACATATCACCAGTGTCATTGCATGTGTGTTCTTCTCACAAACCACATAAGGATCCACCGGTGTCATTGGATGTGTGTTCCTCTCATAGACCACACATGGATCAACCGGTGTCATCACATGTCTGCTCTTTTCATGAACCACATCTAGAGTCATTGCATGTGTGATTTTCCCACAGACGACACATGGATCCACAAGTGTCATTGCATGTGTGTTCTTCTCACAAACCACATATGGATCCAGCAGTGTCATTGGATGTGTGTTCCTCCCACAGACCACACATGGATCCACCAGTGTCATTGCATGTCTGCTCTTTTCGTGAACCACAGTTAGATTCATTGCATGTGTGATCCTCTCACAGACCACACATGGATCCACCAGTGTCATTGGATGTCTGTTCTTCTCATGAACCACAGCTAGATTCATTGGATGTGTGTTTTTCCATGAACCACAGCTAGAGTCCTTACATGTGTGTTCTTCTCACAAACCACATAAGGATACACCAGACTCATTGCATGTATGTTCTTCTCATGAACCACAGCTAGAGTCATTGCATGTGTGTTCTTCTCACAAACCATATCATGAACCACACCCAGTGTCATTGCATGTGTGTTCTTCTCTTTAACCACACATGGATCCACTAGTGTCATTGCATGTCTGCTCTTTTCATGAACCACAGTTATAGTCATTGCATGTCTGTTCTTTTCACAAACCACATATCACTAGTGTATCCACTAGTGTCATTGCATGTGTGTCCTTCTCACAAACCACATATGGATCCACCAGTGTCATTGCATGTGTAATCTTCTCACAAACCACGTAAGGATCCACCGGTGTCATGAGATGCGTGTTCCTCTCCTAGACCACACATGGATCCACCGGTGTCATCGCATATCTGCTCTTTTCATGAACCAAAGTTAGAGTCATTGCATGTTTGTTCTTCCCACAGACCACACATGGATCCACCAGTGTCATTGCATGTGTGTTCTTCTCAGAAACCACATATGGATCCAGTAGTGCCATTGGATGTGTGTTACTCCCTTAGACCACACATGGATCCACCGGTGTCATTGCATGTCTGCTCTTTTCAAGAACCACAGTTAGATTCATTGCTTGTGTGATCCTCTCACAGACCACACATGGATCCACCAGTGTCATTGGATGTGTCTTCTTCTCATGAACCACAGCTAGAGTCATTGGATGTGTGTTCTTTCCATGAACCACAGCTAGAGTCCTTGCATGTGTATTCTTCTCACAAACCACATAAGGATACACCAGTGTCATTGCATGTGTGTTCTTCTCATGAACCACAGCTAGAGTCATTGCATGTAACCACACCTAGTGTCATTGCATGTGTCTTCTTCTCATTAACCACACATGGATCCACCAGTGTCATTGCATGTTTGCTCTTTTCATGAACCACAATTAAAGTCATTGCATGTCTGTTCTTTTCACAAACCACATATCACCAGTGTCATTGCATGTGTGTTCTTCCCATGAACCACACATGGATCCACCAGTGTCATTGCATGTGTGTCCTTCTCACAAACCACATATGGATCCAACAGGTGTGTTCTTTTCACAACAGTGTCATTGCATGTGTGTTCTTTTCACAAACCACATATCACTAGTGTCATTGCATGTGTGTTGTTCTCACAAACCACGTAAGGATCCACCGGTGTCATTGGATGTGTGTTCCTCTCATAGACCACACATGGATCCATCGGTGTCATCGCATGTCTGCTCTTTTCATGAACCACAGTTAGAGTCATTGCATCCGTGTTCTTCCCACAGACCACACATGGATCCACTAGTGTCATTGCATGTGTGTTCTTCTCACAAACTACATATGGATCCAACAGTGTCATTGGATGTGTGTTCCTCCCTTAGACCACACATGGATCCACCGGTGTCATTGCATGTCTACTCTTTTCAAGAACCACAGTTAGATTCATTGCATGCGTGATCCTCTCACAGACACACATGGATCCACCAGTGTCATTGGATGTGTGTTCTTCACATGAACCACAACTAGAGTCATTGGATGTGTGTTTCTTTCCACAAACCACAGCTAGAGTCCTTGCATGTGTGTTCTTCTGACAAACCACATAAGGATACACCAGACTCATTGGATGTGTGTTCTTCCCATGAACCAC
>OU342741.1:121771979-121809720 GCA_910589775.1 Avena eriantha | reverse complement strand
ATGAACCACATCTAGAGTCATTGCATGTGTGTTCTTCCCACATACCACACATGGATCTACCAGTGTCATTGCATGTGTGTTCTTCTCACAAACGACATACGGATACAACAGTGTCATTGGATGTGTGTTCCTCCCACAGACCACACATGGATCCACCGGTGTCATTGGATGTGTGATCCTCTCAGAGACCACACATGGATCCACCAGGGTCATTAAATGTGTGTTCTTTCCATGAACCACAGCTAGAGTCCTTGCCTGTGTGTTCTTCTCACAAACCAGATAAGGATACACCATACTCATTGCATGTGTGTTCTTCCCATGAACCACATCTAGAGTCATTGCATGTGTGTTCTTCGCACAAACCATATCATGAACCAGACCCAGTGGCATTGCATGTGTGTATTTCTCATTAACCACACATGGATCCACCAGTGTCATTGCATCTCTGCTATTTTCATGGACCATAGTTAGAGTCATTGCATGTCTGTTCTTTTCACAAACCACATATCACCAGTGTCATTGCATGTGTGTCCTTCTCACAAACCACATATGGATCCACCAGTGTCATTGCATGTGTGTTCTTTTTACAAACCACGTAAGGATCTACCGGTGTCATTGGATGTGTGTTCCCCTCATAGACCACACATGGATCCACCGGTGTCATCGCGTGTCTGCTCTTTTCATGAACCACATCTAGAGTCATTGAATGTGTGTTCGTCCGACAAACCACACATGGATCCACCAGTGTCATTGCATGTGTGTTCTTCTCACAAACCACATATGGTTCCACCAGCGTTATTGCATGTGTGTTCCTCCCACAGACCAAACATGGATCCACCGATGTCATTGCATGTCTGCTCTTTTCATGAACCACAGTTAGAGTCATTGCATGTGTGATCCTCTCACATACCGCACATGGATCCACTAGTGTCATTGGATGTGAGTTCTTCTCATGAACCACAGCTAGAGTAATTGGATATGTGTTCTTTCCATGAACAACAGCTAGAGTACTTGCATATGTGTTCTTCTCACAAACCACATAAGGATACACCATACTCATTGCATGTGTGTTCTTCCCATGAACCACAGGTAGAGTCATTGCATGTGTGTACTTCTCACAAACCATATCATGAACCACACCCAGTCGCATTGCATGTGTGTTCTTCTCATTAACCACACATGGATCCACCAGTGTCATTGCATGTCTGCTCTTTTCATGAACCAGAGTTAGAGTAATTGCATGTATGTTCTTTTCACAAACCACATATCACCAGTGACATTCCATGTGTGTTCTTCCCATGAACCACACATGGATCCACCAGTGTCATTGCATGTGTGTCCTTCTCGCAAACCACATATGGATCCACCAGTGTCATTGCATGTGTGTTCGTTTCACAGACCACATATCACCAGTGTCATTGCATGTGTGTTCTTCTCACAAACCACATAAGGATCCACCGGTGTCATTGGATGTGTGTTCCTCTCATAGACCACACATGGATCCAACCGGTATCATCACATGTCTGCTCTTTTCATGAACCACACTTAGAGTCATTGCATGTGTGTTCTTCCGATGAACCACCGCTCGAGTCATTGCATGTGTGTTTTTCTCACAAACCATATCATGAACCACACCAAGTGTCATTGCATATGTGTTCTTCTCATTAACCATACATGGATCCACCAGTGTCATTGCATGTCTACTCTTTTCATTAACCACAGTTAGAGTCCTTGCATGTCTGTTCTTTTCACAAACCACATATCACCAGTGTCATTGCATGTGAGTTCTTCCCACAGACCACACATGGATCTAACAGTGTCATTGCATCTGTGTCCTTCTCACAAACCACATATGGATCCACCAATGTCATTGCATGTGTGTTCTTTTCATAGACCACATATCACCAGGGTCATTGCATGTGTGTTCTTCTCACAAACCCCATAAGGATCCACCGGTGTCATTGCATGTGTGTTCCTCTCATAGACCACACATGGATCCACCGGTGTCATTGCATGTCTGCTCTTTTCATGAACCACATCTAGAGTCATTGCATGTGTGTTCTTCCCACAGACCACACATGGATCCACCAGTGTCATTCCATGTGTGTTCTTGTCACAAACCACATACGGATACAGCAATGTCATTGGATGTGTGTTCCTCCCACAGACCACCCATGGATCCACCGGTGGCATTGCATGTCTGCTCTTTTCTCGAACCATAGTTAGATTCATTGCATGTGTGATCCTCTCACAGACCACACATGGATCCACCAGTGTCATTGGATGTGTGTTCTTCACATGAACCACAGCTAGAGCCATTGGATGTGTGTTCTTTCAATGAACCACAGCTAGAGTGCTTGCATGTGTGTTCTTCTCACAAACCACATAACGATACACCATACTCATTGCATGTGTGTTCTTCCCATGAACCACAGCTAGAGTCATTGCATGTGTGTTCTTCTCACAAACCATATCAGGAACCACACCCAGTGGCATTGCATGTGTGTTCTTCTCATTAACCACACATGGATCCACCAGTGTCATTGCATGTCTGCTCTTTTCATGAACCACAGTTAGAGTCATTGCATGTATGTTCTTTTCACAAACCACATATCACCAGTGTCATTGCATGTGTGTTCTTCCCATGAACTGCACATGGATCCACCAGTGTCATTGCATGTGTGTCCTTCTCACAAACCACATACGGATCCACCAGTGTCATTGCATGTGTGTTCGTTTCACAGACCACATATCACCAGTGTCATTGCATGTGTGTTCTTCTCACAAACCACATAAGGATTCTCCGGTGTCATTGGATGTGTGTTCCTCTCATAGACCACACATGGACCCACCGGTATCATCGCATGTCTGGTCTTTTCATGAACCACACTTACAGTCATTGCATGTGTGTTCTTCCCATGAACCACCGCTAGAGTCATTGCATGTGTGTTCTTCTCACAAACCATATCATGAACCACACCCAGTGTCATTGCATATGTGTTCTTCTCATTAACCATAAATGGATCCACCAGTGTCATTGCTTGTTTACACTTTTCATTAACCACAGTTAGAGTCCTTGCATGTTTGTTCTTTTCACAAACCAAATATCACCAGTGTCATTACATGTGAGTTCTTCCCACAGACCACACATGGATCTACCATTGTCATTGCATCTGTGTCCTTCTCACAAACCACATATGGATCCACCGGTGTCATTGCATGTGTGTTCTTTTCACAGACCACATATCACCAGGGTCGTTGCATGTGTGTTCTTCTCACAAACCATATAAGGATCCACCGGTGTCATTGCATGTGTGTTCCTCTCATAGACCACACATGGATCCACCGGTGTCATTGCATGTCTGCTCTTTTCATGAACCACATCTAGAGTCATTGCATGTGTGTTCTTCCCACAGACCACACATGGATCTACCAGTCTCATTGCATGTGTGTTCTTCTCACTAACCACATACGGATACAACAGTATCATTGGATGTGTGTTCCTCCCACAGACCACACATGGATCCACCGGTGTCATTGGATGTGTGATCCTCTCACATACCACACATGGATCCACCAGTGTCATTTGATGTGTGTTCTTCACATGAACCACAGATAGGGTCATAGGATGTGTGTTCTTTCCATGAACCACTGCTAGAGTCCTTGCCTGTGTGTTCTTCTCACAAACCAGATAAGGATACACCATACTCATTGCATGTGTGTTCTTCCCATGAACCAAATCTAGAGTCATTACATGTTTGTTCTTCTCACAAACCATATCATGAACTAGACCCAGTGGCATTGCATGTGTGTATTTCTAATTAACCACACATGGATCCACCAGTGCCATTGCATGTCTGCTCTTTTTATGAACCACAGTTAGAGTCATTGCATGTATGTTCTTTTCACAAACCACATATCACCAGTGTCATTGAATGTGTGTTCTTCCCACAGACCACACATGGATCCACCAGTGTCATTGCATGTGTGTCCTTCTCACAAACCACATATGGATCCACCAGTGTCATTGCATGTGTGTTCTTTTCACAAACCACGTAAGGATCTACCGGTGTCATTGGATGTGTGTTCCCCTCATAGACCACACATGGATCCACCGGTGTCATCGCATGTCTGCGCTTTTCATGAACCACATCTAGAGTCATTGCATGTGTGTTCTTCCCAGAGACCACAAATGGATCCACCAGTGTCATTGCATGTGTGTTCTTCTCACAAACCACATATGGTTCCACCAGTGTTATTGCATGTGTGTTCCTCCCACAGACCAAACATGGATCCACCGGTGTCATTGCATGTCTGTTCTTTTCATGAACCACAGTTAGAGTCATTGCATGTGTGATCCTCTCACATACCGCACATGGATCCACTACTGTCATTGGATGTGAGTTCTTCTCATGAACCACAGCTAGAGTCATTGGATGTGTGTTCTTTCCATGAACCACAGCTAGAGTACTTGCATGTGTGTTCTTCTCACAAACCACATAAGGATACACTATACTCATTGCATGTGTGTTCTTCCCATGAACCACAGCTAGAGTCATTGCATGTGTGTACTTCTCACAAACCATATCATGAACCACACCCAGTCGCATTGCATGTGTGTTCTTCTCACAAACCACATAAGGATCCACCAGTGTCATTGCATGTCCGCTCTTTTCATGAACCACAGTTAGAGTCATTGCATGTATGTTCTTTTTTCACAAACCACATATCACTAGTGTCATTGCGTGTGTGTTCTTCCCATGAACCACACATGGATCCACCAGTGTCATTGCATGTGTGTCCTTCTCACAAACCACATATGGATCCACTAGTGTCATTGCATGTGTGTTCTTTTCACAGACCACATATCACCAGTGTCATTGCATGTGTGTTCTTCTCACAAACCACGTAAGGATCCACCGGTGTCATTGGATGTGTGTTCCTCTCATAGACCACACAATCATCCACCGGTGTCATCGCATGTCTGCTCTTTTCATGAACCACACTTAGAGTCATTGCATGTGTGTTCTTCCCATGAACCACAGCTAGAGTCATTGCATGTGTGTTCTTCTCACAAACCATATCATGAACCACATCCAGTGTCGTTGCATGTGTGTTCTTCTCATTAACCATCCATGGATCCACCAGTGTCATTGCATGTCTGCTCTTTTCATTAACCATAGTTAGAGTCCTTGCATGTCTGTTCTTTTCACAAACCACATATCACCAGTGTCATTGAATGTGAGTTCTTCCCACAGACCACACATGGATCTACCAGTGTCATTGCATCTGTGTCCTTCTCACAAACCACATATGGATCCACCAGTGTCATTGCATGTGTGTTCTTTTCACAGACCACATATCACCAGGGTCATTGCATGTGTGTTCTTCTCACAAACAACATAAGGATCCACCGGTGTCATTGCATGTGTGTTCCTCTCATAGACCACACATGGATCCACCGGTGTCATTGCATGTCTGCTGTTTTCATGAACCACATCTAGAGTCATTGCATGTCTGCTCTTTTCACGAACCACATCTAGAGTCATTGCATGTGTGTTCTTCCCACATAGCACACATGGATCCACCAGTGTCATTGCATGTGTGTTCTTCTCACAAACCAGATACTGATACAAAAGTGTCATTGGATCTGTGTTCCTCGCACAGACCACACATGGATGCACCGGTGTCATTGCATGTCTGCTCATTTCTTGAACCACAGTTAAATTCATTTCATGTGTGATCCTCTCACAGACCACACATGGATCCACCAGTGTCATTGGATGTGTGTTCTTCACATGAACCACATCTAGAGTCATTGGATGTGTGTTCTTTCCATGAACCATAGCTAGAGTCCTTGCATGTGTGTTCTTCTCACAAACCACATAAGGATACACCATACTCATTGCATGTGTGTTCTTCCCATGAACCACAGCTAGAGTCATTGCATGTGTGTTCTTCTCACAAACCATATCATGAACCACACCCAGTGGCATTCCATGTGTGTTCTTCTCATTAACCACACATGGATCCACCAGTGTCATTGCATGTCTACTCTTTTCATGACCCACAGTTAGAGTCATTGCATGTATGTTCTTTTCACAAACCACATATCACCAGTGTCATTGCATCTGTGGTCTTCCCATGAACCACACATGGATCCACCAGTGCCATTGCATGTGTGTCTTTCTCACAAACCACATATGGATCCACCAGTGTCATTGCATGTGTGTTCTTTTCACAGACCACATATCACTAATGTCATTGCATGTGTGTTCTTCTCACAAACGACGTAAGGATCCACCGGTGTCATTGGATGTGTGTTCCTCTCATAGACCACACACAGATCCACCGGTGTCATCGCATGTCTTCTCTTTTCATGAACCACAGCTAGAGTCCTTGCATATGGATCCAGCTGTGTCATTGGATGTGTGTTCCTCCCAAAGACAACACATGGATCCACTGGTGTCATTGCATGTCTGCTCTTTTCATGAACCATAGTTAGATTCACTGCATGTGTGATCCTCTCACAAACCACACATCGATCCACCAGTGTCATTGGATGTGTGTTCTTCTCATGAACCACAGCTAGAGTGATTGGATGTGTGTTCTTTCCATGAACTACAGCTAGAGTCCTTGCATGTGTGTTCATCTCACAAACCACATAAGGATACACCAGACTCATTGCATCTGTGTTCTTCTCATGAACCACAGCTAGAGTCATTGCATGTGTGTTCTTCTCACAAACCATATCATGAACCACACACCGTATCATTGCATGTGTGTTCTTCTCATTAACCACACATGGATCCACCAGTGTCATTGCATGTCTGCTATTTTCATGAACCATAGTTAGAGTCATTGCATGTCTGTTCTTTTCACAAATCGCATATCACTAGTGTCATTTCATGTGTGTTCTTCCCATAGACCGCACATGGATCCACCAATGTCATTGCATGTGTGTCCTTCTCACAAACCACATATTGTTCCACTAGTGTCATTGCATGTGTGTTCTTTTCACAAACCACGTAAGGTTCTACCGGTGTCATTGGATGTGTGTTCCCCTCATAGACCACACATGGATCCACCGGTATCATCGCATGTCTGCTCTTTTCATGAACCACATCTACAGTCATTGCATGTGTGTTCTTCCCACAGACCACACATAGATCCACCAGTGTCATTGCATGTGTGTTCTTCTCAGAAACCACATATGGTTCCACCAGTGTTATTGCATGTGTGTTCCTCCCACAGACCAAACATGGATCCACCGGTGTCATTGCATGTATGCTCTTTTCATGAACTACAGTTAGAGTCATTGCATGTGTGATCCTCTCACATACCGCACATGGATCCACCAGTGTCATTGGATGTGAGTTCTTCTCATGAACCACAGCTAGAGTCATTGGATGTGTGTTCTTTCCATGAACCACAGCTAGAGTCCTTGCATGTGTGTTCTTCTCACAAACCACATAAGGATACACCAGAGTCATTGCATGTGTGTTCTTCTCATGAACCATATCATGAACCACACCCAGTGTCATTGCATCTGTCTTCTTCTCATTAACCACACATGGATCCACGAGTGTCATTGCATGTCCGCTCTTTTCATTAACCACAGTTAGGGTCATTGCATGTCTGTTCTTTTCACAAACCACATATCACTAGTGTCATTGCATGTGTTTTCTTCCCATGAACCGCACATGGATCCACCAGTGTCATTGCATGTCTGGCCTTCTCACAAACCACATATGGATCCACCAGTGTCATTGCATGTGTTTTCTTTTCACAGACCACATATCACAAGTGTCATTGCATGTGTGTTCTTCTCAAAAACCATGTAAGGATCCACCGGTGATATTGGATGTGTGTTCCTCTCATAGACCACACATGGATCCACCGGTGTCATCGCATGTCTGCTCTTTTCATGAACCACATCTAGAGTCATTGCATGTGTGTTCTTCCCACGGACAACACATGGGTCCACCAGTGTCATTGCATGTGTGTTCTTCTCACAAACAACATATGGATCCACCAGTGTCATTGCATGTGTGTTCCTCCCACAGACCACACATGGATACACCGGTGTCATTGCATGTCTGCTCTTTTCAAGAACCACAGTTAGAGTCATTGCACGTGTGATCCTCTCATAGACCACACATGGATCCACCAGTGTCATTGGATGTGAGTTCTTCTCATTAACCACAGCTAGAGTCATTTGATGTGTGTTCTTTCCATAAACCACAACTAGAGTCCTTGCATGTGTGTTCTTCTCACAAACCACATAAGGATACACCAGTGGCATTGCATGTGTGTTCTTCTCATGAACCACAGCTCGAGTAATTGCATGTATATTCTTCTCACAAACCATATCATGAACCACACCCAGTGTGATTGCATGTGTGTTCTTCTCATTAACCACACATGGATCCACCAGTGTCATTGCATGTCCGCTCTTTTCATTAACCACAGTTAGGGTCATTGCATGTCTGTTCTTTTCACAAACCACATATCACCAGTGTCATTCCATGTGTTTTCTTCTCACAAACCACGTATGGATCCACAAGTGTCATTGCATGTGTGTTCCTCCCGCAGACCACACATGGATCCACCGGTGTCATTACATGTCCGCTCTTTTCAAGAACCACGGTTAGAGTCATTGCATGTGTGATCCTGTCACGGACCACACATGGATCCACCAGTGTCATTGGATGTGTATTCTTCTCATGAACCACAGCTAGAGTCATTTGATGTGTGTTCTTTCCATGAACCACAGCTAGAGTCCTTGCATGTGTGTTCTTCTCACAAACCACATAAGGATACACCAGTGGCATTGCATGTGTGTTCTTCTCATGAACCACAGCTAGAGTCATTGCATGTATGTTCTTCTCACAAACCATATCATGAACCACACCCAGTGTCATTGCATGTGTGTTCTTCTCATTAACCAGACATGGATCCACTAGTGTCATTGCATGTCTGCTCTTTTCATTTTCCACAATTAGAGTCATTGCATGTCTGTTCTTTTCACAAACCACATATCACCAGTGTCATTACATGCCCGCTCTTTTCATTAACCACAGTTAGAGTCATTGCATGTATGTTCTTTTCAGAAACCACATATCACCAGTGTCATTGCATGTGTTTTCTTCCCATGAACCGCACATGGATCCACCAGTGGCATTGCATGTGTGTGCTTCTCACAAACCACATATGGATCCACCAGTGTCATTGCATGTTTGTTCTTTTCATAGACCACATATCACCAGTGTCATTGCATGTGTGTTGTTCTCATGAACCACGTATGTCGTGGAAATGGCCACGGCAGGCGCCGCCACTGGCAGCGATTGATTGTTTCGTGAGGAAGAGTTGGCGTCCATCTGTGGTGCGATATGGGGGCGGATGCACATGTGTTTACCTAGGTTCGGACCCCTGGAGGGTAAAGACCTACTCCTACTAGATTAGATTATTGGAGAGCGAGTTACAGGGGTGGCGAGCTCGGCGTCTAAGCAGCGAGTCGCTTGAGCGGGTGTATGATGGAACGTGAGTCCTTAGGATAGCCTAGGGAGGTTTATATATGAGGCACCTCGCTAGGGTTTACAAGCTACCACCGAAAAAGATAAGGATTCAGAGGTTTTGACCTAATCCGACTGGGCTTCTGCTACGCTTCTGGGCCTCAAGTCTCCAGTCGCCGGGCTTCTCCTTCCGTCGTAGTCTAGTCGCCGTCCTCCAGGCGCACTCACAGGCCCTTCGGCCCAATCGGAACATCCTACTGGGCATACCCCCTTTAGCATATCCCCATCAGTAGTCCCCGAGGCCATCGTTGATGCAGGCGCAGGCATCCCTTTGGTGTTCGAAGTAGGTGAGGCCAATATGGGCGTCCAGTCGAGTCCGCGATGGACTCCATCAGAACCAAGGAGAATTTCCCCATGTTTCCATTCGCCACCCCAATGAATGTTACTACTGCCAAGTCGTCGTTTCAGCGAGTGAAAAGACTGGCGGGTAGCGGGTGAAATGAAGGAGTTGGATCGTCAAATCTGGTCAAACTATCCGTTGGAATTTCCAACGGTAACTTCGGCGCAATTACCATGAGTAACGGCTATCCCGATTTTGGCGGGTGGCATTCCCATATAAGGGGAGTGATAATTCAGCTCTGTAGATCTTCTCCGCATTCTTCATTCTTCCTCATTTGTTCTTCCTGTCTTCAATCTCCCTGCCTTCAACTCTCCGACTCGTCTTTTCAACACCATGTGACTCCACATCCAACCCGATGGCGCCTCCCAAAGGCTCATGGGGAAAGTCCAAGTGCACCACATCCCAGCTAAGGTCCTTCAAGGACGCCGGAGTCCTTCGCAAGGGGAACTGGCAGGTTCCCCCCTCCTCCGAGACCGAGCCAAAGCCGCGACTTTTTCCGCCATCTTGAGAGGGGTCTGGGATTCCCCACTTCACTCTTCTTCCGCCGCTTCTGCGCGTATTACGCGATCAAGCCGTCGGATCTCGGTCCGCACAGCATCGAGCATCTGGTGATCTTTGTCGCCTTCTGCAAATGCTATCTCGGCTGTAGACTGTATTTCCCGCTGTGGTTGGAACTCTTCCACGGCCGCATCGGGCGCGAGGCGTTCGGTGGCTTGATGTTGGCCGCAGGTGGCGTCACATTCCAATTGAAGCCGAAGGCCAATTTCGTCAAGCTCCTCCTGCCGAAGAAGGCCGCCAGTGAGTGGAAGAAGAGCTGCTTCTACATAAAAGAATCCACTCCCTCCGGTGAGGTGGCACTTCCCGAGTTCGTCGCCGAGAGGAGCGAGCCTCGCCGATTGGCGCCGAAGAAGCTTCCCGAAGACCAGCGGATGGCCGTCGCGGAAATGATGGACCAGATCCAGAAGCTAAAGGACCAGGGGTTGATTCCGATCAACCTCTACAACTGCTGGCTCGGGCAGCGTCTGGTTCCGCTAGCGGCTCGGCCGCATTGGATGTATGAATACAACGGGAAGCATGACCCTTCCCAAACCAGCAAGGAGTCATGAGAGGCCAAGGACTACAAGGCCACCCTGAAAAAGATCACTGATCCAGGGTTCACCAGCGTGGCGGTCGGGCTTGCCCCGTACACTCCTATGAAGAATGAAGCCCCCACAGTAAGTTTTCTTCCCAGTCGCTATGTCCATACCTCAGTTCCCAGTCGCCGCGTTTGGTGTTTTACTCATGGTGGTTCTCAGCTTTTTCAGGTGCTGGAGGGCGGGCTCCCTCCGCTCGATGAAGAGGTTCCCTAGGAACTGGAGGAAGACTCCAAGGGAGACTCTTCCGACAGCGACGGGGAGGAGGAAGAGGTTCCTCCCCCAGCGCCTGTGGCTCGCAAGACCCGTATGCAGAAACAATGTGAGTTCGAGGCGAGCCGTAGCCTGGACGAACACGACGGAGATGACGAGGTCACGCAAGAGCACACGTCCTGGCGTACTGCTACGCCGTCGAAGCCCGCACGCAAGCCCAAGTCACCAGCAAAGAGGCCAACGTCACCGTCCAAATCGACAGTGGTGTTCGAATCGGATGACGACTCCGATGATGAAGGTTCCCCTGAAGTCTCGCACAAGGCCCCAAAGGATGCGGTCCCGACAAAGGGGTTGGAGGGCGAGAACACCGAGGTAGTGGTAGAGGTTCCCCTGGCGGCGATTGCGCCGATGGTCTCGGGGGTTCCAAGCTAAGAAGCGGCTGAGGCGATGACGTCTAAGTCGCCACAGCCGTCAAGGGCGGCCGTGTCTTCGGAGCCGAAGATCCCGGCGACTGCGGCTTCATCGTCGAGGAAGCCCGCGGTGTCGTGGGCTTCAGACGTCTTCGAGAGGGGGCTCACTCGCAAGCTGGGTCCCGAGTTGGACAAGCCTGCCCACATCAGCACCAGGCTTCGCGTCCTCCCGGTCGCTAAGTGAGTATTGGTTCTTCATCCCTATTCTCCTTGCTCTTTTTTTATTGTCGTTATATTGATTGTGGGAACTCGTGCAGTTCGGGGGCCAAGAAGATTGGCCATCCTTCTGTGGCTAAGATTCCACCGGCCGCCCCCACGGGAGAGGGTGACCTCCCCAAGAAGAGAAAGGCCGCCGGAGATGTGGCGACCGCGGGAGGCACGAAGAAGCAGAAGGGGGCGCCGACGACGTCGCAGCCAAGGACGGGGCCACGGAGCCCGATGTTGCATCAGTCGCCGAAGAAGTGGTGGCGGCGCGATCGGAACCAGTCTTGGATGTGTCCGTGCCAGAAGCACCGGCCCTGACAACCAGTGCCCCCGCCAGAGCATCGGCGATGTTCCCGCGCTTCATGGCTAGGGGGTTTCCAGGCGTGGCGGACACCCAATCTCTGCAGAGTCCAGAGATCATGGATGCGGACATTGGGTCCTATCGTGGGTGCACTTCCTTCACGATCCCGTCGACTAACGCTGGAGAACTTCACAGGATGCTCGGTGCCGCTATTTAGGTATGTCTAGTCCCCGAGTTCCTAGTCGCTGAATTTTAGCGGCTGGGAACTGAACTACTTTCTCCTCTCCAGTCCCCGAATTCCTAGTCACTGAATTTCGGCGGCTAGGAATTGAGCTTCTTTCTCCTCTCCAGTCCCCGAGTTCCTGGTCGCTGAATTTTGGCGGCTAGGAACTAGGTTTTTATTTTGTCAAATGCTGAGATGTGTTGTTTGTTTGCAGGGATTGCAAAGGGAGTCGATCAATCGGCAGGCCGCGAGAGAGCGCTTGGAGCATGATCTGCGCGAAGCAAAAGAGGCGAACCAGTGGCTTCAGGAAACTATTGGTGAGTATCTAATTTTCTTTCTTTTCCTCTGTCAGGTTTGAACTAATGGTGTGCAGCATGCTGATGGCTTCTCTTTCAGATGATTTCCCGGCTGCAATTTCCAAGGCTCGTGAAGGGTATGTTCTAGTCGCCGAGCTGGAAGCGGCGAATGGACGAGTAGCCTCCCTGGTCCAAGACTTGGAGGAGGCGAAAGCGGCCTTAGTTTCTTTGGAGGAGCAAGCAAAGGCTGCCGTTGCTGTGGCTGAGGAAGAATGCAAAGCCACGGATTCCATCATTGTGGGGCTGCACAACGAGCAAACCGCCTTGGAGAAGCATGTCACAGAGAACTGCCGCAAACTCCTTGGTCAGTATCCGTCTTTGCCTGACCCGTTTGTTGAGTCCCTGATTGGGGAGTTTCATAGTTTCACTGACGCCTGATTTTGCACCTGTGATAGGCCAAAGCGATCTGGTGGTGCAGACCTACAATGCTTCGCAGTGCGTGACTGCCGTGGTGAACGCGGCCACGGCTTCGATGTTGTGCGTCCAAGTGGATCTTCAAGGCATGTCTCCCACCGAAGTCATTCCTGGGGGGCTTACGGAGGTGTGGCGCTATCTGGAGGAGGTGCCTGCCGTCGTGGAGTGGATGGCGCGCTCAGCGTTCAGGCGTGGGGCCACCACAGCGTTGAGCTTAGGTCTCGCTCACTTTCCCGACGACTTCGACCTTGACGACGTGACGAGTGGCTACCCGTCGGTGACCGGCATGGTGGAGATGTCAGAGGTGCTGAAGCTGACCGCGAAGGCTGCCCCGTACGCCGGTCGGGTGTTGGCTATGGGGGATCTGTTATCGTACCAGGAAACAGTGTTGGCGCCTGGCGACCTCGAGCCGGAGCATCGCGATATGAAGTCGGAGCAGCCATTCTGGTCGTCGTTGTCGAAGTCGCTGACGACGTACCCGACAAACCCGTGGCAGCATTTTGTTCGTGTCAAGGGGGGTCGTGCTGCTTCTTAATCAGGGCCTGTGGAATAAACAATGTAATTGTGCAATATGTGATGTATGCCAAGTGGCGAATGCTGTAATGTATTTTGCAATGTATGCCAAGGGGAGTCAATCGACTCGTATTGCGACTAGGATTGTGTGGTGTGTTAGTTCTTGTTGAGCGAGTCCCCAAGTGCGTCTTCTCTTTAATGGGGTATAACTCGATTGTATGCTTTTGTGTATTGTTTTGGGTGTGCACTTTTTATCTCTTGCATCTTCTGAGTGGCGAGTCCTCGAGCGCGAGTAGGACTGATTTGTAGGCGAGTCCCCGAGCGTGGTGCTCGACCATATTGATCATGTTCCTGTTGTAGGTTGTGAATGCATTGTTTGTAACCCGTCTCCTCCCCTAGCCCAGAGAGCCCGTCGCTTGGCGAGTCCAAGGCAGCTCTCTTACTTGGTGTGTCCCCGAGCCACGTGGTGGTTCCCGTTTTGCGGAGTCCCCGTGCGTGGTACTTAACCGTTCGAGTCGCTTTGCACGAGGATGGGAGGGACAGGTCGTTGTGAGAATCGTGTACCGGTTGTCTTGGCCCGGTGGGCCAGTCGGGCTAGGCGACTCCAATGGCGGCTCCGGGTAGGCGTTTTCATGGACGACCCAAGGCCCGAATATTTCTGGTGCCCTTGTGCCGCACTACTTAGCCGTGCCGGACGCCCGACCAGAGGTTGACTTCCGTAAGTAGCGTATTGCTAATATGTACGAGTGCGAGTGGCACAAGAATATGGCGAGTGGGCACAATTTGTGCGATCCGAATGAACTTCATTATATATGCCAGCGGAGTACAATGTGAGGTTCTAAGTATAGAACTTTTTGAGGAGGTTTACATTCCATGGCCTCCCGACCTCGAGCTGGCCGTCACCCCTAGGTCGATGACATAGTAGGCATCATTGCCAAGGACTCGGCCTATGGCGAATGGCCCCTCCCATGGGGGGGGGAGATTTTGTGCATGCCTTTTTTGTCTTGGACCAGTCGTAGGACCAGGTCTCCTTCCTGGAAGGTGCGAGTTCGCACTCGTCGGCTGTGGTAGCGGCGGAGTCCTTGTTGGTATATGGTGGTGCGGGAGCGAGCCAGGTCGTGTTCCTCGTAGAGTTGATCGATGCTGTCTTGAGGCAACCTCGTTGGTCGCCTCGACGTAGTTGGCGACTCGAGGTGAGTCGTGCTCCAGATCAGTTGGCATTACGGCCTCGGCGTCGTACACCATGAAGAAGGGCGTGAACCCGGTGGAGCGATTGATGGAGGTGTGGATCCCCCATATCACAGAGGGGAGCTTGTCGACCCAGCATCCTGGGGTGCGCTCGAGGGGCACCTCGAGTCGTGGTTTGAGCCCGTGGAGGACGCTCTGGTTGGCACATTCTGCTTGGCCATTTGACTCCGGGTGGGTGCCTGATGCGAGGTCGAGTCGTATGCCATGTTCTTCACAAAATTCTGCCATGGCCCCCTTGGCGAAGTTGGTGCCATTGTCTGTTATGATGTTGTGTGGGTAGCCGTACCGGTAGATGAGCTCGCGTAAGAACTTGGTGGCCGTCTTGCCATCGCACTTTTTTATTGGCTTGGCCTCGACCCATTTGGTGAACTTGTCGACTACAACCAGGAGGTGAGTGAAACCAGACGAGGCCTTCTTGAACGGGCCTACCATGTCCATGGCCCATACGGCGAATGGCCACTTGATGGGGATGGTCTTGAGTGCCGAGCCAGGGAGGTGCGTCTGGTGGGCGTACTTATGGCACCCGACACATCGTTGGACGATGTTGGTGGCGTCGGCGTGTGCGGTGAGCCAGTAGAAACCATGTCGCATGGCCTTGGCGACTAGCGACTTGGCACCGGCGTGATGTCCGCAGTCGCCGGCGTGAATGTCTTGGAGGATCTTGCGGCCTTCTTCTGGCTGTACATAGCGCTAGAACACGCCGGTCACGCTGCCTCTGTGGAGCTCGCCGTTGATGATGACGAAGGATTTGCAGCGGCGCACGATCATTCGCGCCTCCGTCTCATTGCTTGGTAGGATCTTGTGCTCCAAGAAGGCGATGTATGGTGCTGTCTAGTCGCTAGTTTCCACAACCATGGCGACTAAGGCCGGTTCTGGTTGCAGTGGTATCCCGACGTCGATCTCTTTTGGTTGGCTGACCGACGGTTTGTGGATGATGTTCAGGAAGACGCCTACTGGTGGCGCTTGTCGGGTCGATCCGATGCGGGAAAGGGCGTCTGCCTCCTCGTTTTTGCGCCTGTCGATCCACTCGATGGAGTAGCCGTCGAAGTGTCCTCCCAACTGGTCGACAGCTTGGCGGTATGCGATCATTGTTGGGGAGACGGCGTCGCACGTCCCGGCGACTTGGCCGGCAACTAGGTCGGAGTCGCCATAACATCATAGGCGGTTGACGTTCATCTCCTTGGCATCTCTCATGCCGTGAAGGAGGGCCTCGTATTCTGCCATGTCGTTGGTGTAGGGCTTGAAGTTGAGGTGGAGCACGTAATGGAGCTTGTCTCCTTTGGGAGAGGTCAGTATGACCCCAGTCCCTGCGCGTCGGCATTCTTGGAGCCATCAAAATGGAGCGACCAGTAGTGGAGGTACGGGAGCTTTTCTGGCTGTTGTGCTTCTTCCCAATCTGCAAGGAAATCAGCCATGACTTGATCGCTTTGCGGGGCTCGTGTTTGATGTTGTGGACGCCGATTTCGATGGCCCACTTGGCGACTCGCTCGGTCGCCTCGCGATTGCGTATGATGTCTTGCAGGGGCGCGGAGGAGACCACCATGATTGGGTGCTCCTGGAAGTAGTGTGGGAGTCGCCGCTATGCTCGGAATACCGCGTACACCAGTTTTTGGTATTGCAGGTAGCGATGTCGTGAGTCCGTCAGGACTTCGCTGATGTAGCAGACAGGGCGCTGTATGAGGCACTCCTTGCCTCTTCTGGTCGTTCTACGACCATCACGGCGCTGACGACTCGAGTAGAGACCGCGATGTAGACAAGCATTGGCTCTTTGTTGAGTGGAGCAGCGAGTAGTGGGGCCGCGAGTAGCACTTCTTTGAGTGCTTTGAGTGTGTCGTCGGCCTCCGCATCCCATTGGAACATGGGGTTCTTGTGCATCAGGCGGTAGAGGGGCATTGCCTTCTCGCCTAGTCAGGGGATGAAGCGACTAAGGGCCACTACTCGCCCTGCCAACTTCTGGACATCGCGCAGGCACTCGGGTTTCCCGAGTCGCGCGATGGTGTCGATCTTGGTGGGGTTGGCTTCAATGCCTTGCTTGGAGACTACATATCCCAGGAGCTGTCCAGTGGGGATGCCAAAGGTGCATTTTCCGGGGTTCAGCTTGATGTTGTACCTCCACAGGTTTGCGAAGGTTTCGGCTAGGTCGGCGAGTAGGTCATCCTGGCGGGTGGATTTTACCACCTCGTCGTCGATGTAGACGTGAATGTTGCGGCCAATTTGGCTCGCTAGGCACTCCTGCATGCATCTCTTGTATGTGGTGCTTGCGTTCTTGAGGCCGAACATCATGGCCGTGTAGTAGAAGGCGCCGAATGGCGTAATGAACACCGTCTGCTGCTTGTCCTCGACCGCCATCTTGATCTGGTTATAACCAGAGTAAGCATCATGGAAGCACAACAACTCCGATCCCGTGGTCAAGTCGATGATCTAATTGATGCGCGGTAGGACGAACTCCTCCTACGAGCAGGGGCTGTTGAGGTTGGTGTAGTCGATACACATTCTCCATGTGTTGTTCTTTTTTAGAACCAGGACTGGGTTTGCCAGCCACTTGGAGTATTTGATTCGCCGGATGAAGCCTGCGGCTAGCAGGCGCTGAACTTCTTCAGCGATTGCTCGACGGCGCTCTTCATTGTAGGGCCGTAGTGACTGCTTTACTGGTCGCACTTTGGGGCCGGCGTTGAGTTTGTGCTCAGCGAGTTCCCTCGGGACACCTGGCATGTCAGATGGCTTCCATGCGAAGATGTCGCGGTTCTCACGGAGGAACCCGATGAGCCCGCTTTCCTATGCGGGGCTCATGTGCGCCCTGATGGTGACCGTCTGGCTGGAGTCGCCTGGGACGAGCTCGACGGTGCGGGTGTGCATGGTCGCCTCGAACGTGGAGTTCGCGGTGTTGGAAATATGCCATAGAGTCAAATAGTAGTAAGGACTATTATCATATTTCATATAGTTTATGATTAAGTTTGATATGATGCTATAACTGTATTGAGTGGAAACATCAATACATGTGTGATATACAAACAACCAGGGGTTCCCAGTGAAACTCTAGTCACTGGAACATTAGTCAACAGCTGATCATGTTTCCTGATCATGTGGCATTTATGCCAGTTGGAAATGAGGTCATCTCATTCTGAGAATGAGATGATGAACCAATACCCAACCTAAACATCGTGATTCGATCATGTCACGAAGTTCAAGTTACGATGATTAGAAAAGGACCCTTGTAGACTATTCCTTAGACTGTGAGACTATATCAATCACTATCTCCTGAGAGTGCTTAGATAGCATCAAACGCCATCTGGTAAAACGGTGGTTATAAAGGTGTGTTCAGGTATTCGGAGGAAACAGTAGAGGCAATCTATGTCAAGAGCGGGATTTGTCCGTCCATGTGACGGGAAGATACTCAAGGGCCCACTCGGAGAAGTTGTATCCAATAGCTGCGTAGCGTGTGATTAGATCACAGGGATATCACTTGTCGGAACGAGTCAAGTAGCATTGTTCAGTAACGAGATTGAACACGACATGGTGATGTCATTGATCAGATCTCGGGCAATGCAAGTATCGACTGACAAAGGGAATAAGACACGACTGTCCCGGTTCAAACGACGAAAGATCTTCGTGGAACACACAGGGGTCACATGGCCATCCAGGTCCCTCTATCGATCATTGGTGCGGGAGTGTCCCGACCATGTCTGGAGTGTTCCCGAACTGTGGGGTATAACGCTTAAGGGCTTGATGATGCTCAGATAGCATTTATAGGATCGGTAGAATCACCGAAGAAAAGAAGGGAGAAAACCGGAAGGGTTTCGGTAAATCCGGAGGATGTCCGGAGTGGAGGTGGAAGGTGTTCCATGGCCATAGAGATTAGATAATATGTGAATGAATGTTAAATGTTGATTTAATCATTTATTCATAATTATTTAATAAAGAGAAAATCAATTAAAGGTCAAAAAGGCTTAATGGGCCAATTCCGGAGGGAGAGGGCCCATCAGGGGAAAGGAGAGAGGGAGAAGGGGCAAGGGGGAGGCCGGCTAGGCCTACCCCCCCCCCCCCCCCCCTGCGTGGGGCAAACTAGGTGGCCGGCGGCCACCTCCTCCCCCTCCTCTCCTTTAGTCCCACCCCGGGACTTGAGGGGAGGTAGTACCTCCCCTCCCCTATATAAAGTGGGGTATTTGGCCTAGAAAAATACACCCAATAATCAATAAAGGTCTCCCCACTTTTGGGAGGACCTCTAATTGATATTTTCTCTCTTCCCCTCTCTCTCTCTCTCTCTCTCTCTCTCTCTCTCTCTCTCGTGACTGTGGTCCCAAGTATGGACTGCGTGAGCAAGAGACATCTTCACTGCGGAGCGCCGTCGTGCTGCGGGATTCGGATTCGGGAGCTCTACTTCCGCAACTGCTGCTGGATCGGGGAAGTGGGAGTCATCGTCAGGCACCGGACGTGTGTAACTCCCCGTGAGGTGTTGCACTTGAGGCACTCAAGTCATTGGAGCCAGAAGGAGCGCAATGACTTCATCACGACCTTGAGGTCGTCTTCGGCTCGTCTACATCAACCACGCTCTCCTAAGCGTTGACAACGCTTTTCGGTCTTCAAGGGTAAGTTCGCCAAAATCCCCTCCCGTTACTGTTTTACTAATAGATAGGTCCTGGTAGCTTCAGGGGTTCAGGAGCGTAGAGTAAAATTTATTGTTTTTATGCGCGGAACCCCTACAATGGTATTAGAGCTAGATCTATGCGTAGTAATGCTAGTACGGGTAGAACACACGAGATGTAGCATGTGGGCGTTGATCTTTTAGTTGTTTCCCTCCCACGTGTACTTGTGTATACCACAGTAATGCTTGATGAAGCGGCCCCCAACCGACTTTACGCGTTCATTCGCGAGACTGGTCCATGATTAACATACGGCTTGTACCGTATAAAGTGGCTTAGGGGGGTGTCTGTCTCTCTCGCATTAGTTGGTATACCATTTGCAACGGGGCCCCGAAAGGGGTGTAGTATAGACAACTACTTGATCAGTGTTGTGCTGAAAGTTCGTAGGTAAGAACGGTTCTTGTGCGAAAGCCCATTCAGCCACGTAAAACATGTAAAGATAAAGTAGAGGCGTCTAACTTTGTTTTGCAGGGGGCATTGCTTTGTGATATGGTTGTGGCAAAGGTAAAGTAATTACCTTTTGTTGCGTACTAGTAGGTACTCACGAAGGTGACGAACTACCACACCGGAATGACACCGGTACCCTGGTGTCTACGGCGCCAGAACCCTGGCACCGGAACCCGGTGACGGTGGATGGAGATCACGACGTGAAGGACCATATCACATAGCATTTACATTCAATGTTATTGTTTGTATATCTTATTGTGTGCTAGTATTAGATACTCAACGGTAGCCTAATAAGATGACCCCTGTTCAAATTACCAATAATTGTGTTCCCCCTTAGTGTGCACCACCAAGAAAGTTCTTCGATATGAGGCGATCCAGGGTCACAGGCCGGGGTGTCATACATATCTACGTTCACATACAGTGGGTGTAAGCCATGTTGCACAGCGAATACACTAAGGTTGAGTTGGCAAGCCTAGCACGCTAGAGAAGCGTGGCCTCGGAACGCGGATGATCGAAAGATCAAGCACGAGTCGCATAAATGATGTGACCGACGTTTAGCATCCACCCTTGAACCCACATTGATGGCCATGACGATCGGGGGAGATGTGGCTGATAGGGGTCGTGTTATCACCAGGAACCCTCACCGGGGATAGGTGTTTCTAAGTGGAGTTATTATTAACTCATTTAATTATAAACTTAGTCTAAATTCCTTTTGCAATTATAAATGTAGAAAATGGTTCTTCCCGAGATTACCTTTCCTATCGACGATTGGTTAAAAGGAGAAAAGCTCAAGTTAGATGGATCCAACTTTTCTGCATGGGTCATACGCCTATTTCATCTCCTTGGGGAGAACAATGTAGTTGACTACATGACCTGCGAGATGTATTTGGAATCACCCTATTCTCATGAGACCCAGGAGCAGCGGGATCTGCATTATCGTCGTCGTGTGCTGGCCACATTCATATCAGTGACCATGCACCTCGGAATGGAGGATGGGCTATGGCCAATAGTGGGGAGTCTCAAGCCCCGGGTGGTCATGACACATCTGAGAGCACATTTCGTCGAACAAATGCGCATGTGGGAGTATGAACTGATGGGGGACTTCCTCTCCATAAAGATGGAGGAGGGCTCCTCACTGGATGAGCACTTATTGCGCCTCTACGATGCATACATGAGTCTAGCATACTACCTGGACAACTGGTTCTCAAGCTCATTTGTGATGGGAGTTGTGCTGTGGTCGCTTCCTCCAAGCTTCCAAGCACAAGTCAGGATCTGCGTTATGAGAGGCGACACGGAAACACTGGATTTCCTTGAGTTCATATCACATTTCATAAATGTGATAGATGAACCCAACGTCGCTGGAGTCGTCAACAACAAATGTATATATTTGATATACAGTTCTATAAATGTTATAATCTTGCAAACACAATGCAGTGTTAAGTATATCTAATACTTGTTCTGTTTTACTGAAAACAGGTCCTTCTGCATGAGAGGTGCTTGCTTGAGAGGAGGTGACGTTGCGTGTTGATGGCGAGCATGATGATGACGGCCAACGACACTCTCCCTCGACATTTATCATTTAGTTTATGTTTTAGGATAATTATTGTAATCAAGAGATTGTGAACTTCTTTAGTGTGTCTCACACTTCGTGAGACGGTTATTCATATGAGTTTGTAACAAATAGTTGTTCTGCTTTTATGAATGATTTCTATTCGTGTTCATATCTTGTTTGATTACTTGTGAATTATCCTTATTGTTTGAAACTGATTGATAATGCATGAACATTTGTAAAACATTAAAAATGCCTTGTTTAAAAATACCCAACTTAATGATATTTTATTAATTGAATGAAACCATTGTTTGAATTCAAAGTTATAATGATAATATGTGAAAGTCATTCAATTTCTTATCACATATAAATCATTCCTAAGTTCGGCAAAATAACTTGAACACTGTGTATTACTTGAATACAAAGTGTTCAATGAATTGTTAAAAGTTAATACATATCCGATGTATTGGGTTTTAATGAAAATGGTAATTATCATTAAATGATTGTTTAAATGTGTAAAGTAAGTTTACCAAAGGAAACATGAATATAAAACTATTTGATTTGATCAAAGTGTTTCATCAACAAAGGGTATAAATATAAAAGAGAATCCAATTACTATGATTTGATCAATAGTAATGAAGTTCAAACTTTATAAGAATGGCATAAAAGAAATTGTGGAAAGCAAAGTGTTTTGAAACGTCAAAATACAAAGCATCACAATGTGATATTAGATATCAAAGGGGTTGAATAGAAGGCACCAAATAAATCATTGTAGTATATATAGAGACCATTAGTTAAGAAATAGTTAACACTCAATTAGAATTAGTAAACCATTTGAATTTTTGAAAGTTTTGGGGTTATTCGGTATAACCAAAACAATAGCGTATAAGTTCTTGTAGAGTATTCATTGGAAACTTTGAATACGGAACCCATAGCTCAAACCAAAAGGAAAGCAAGATTCGTATTGCTTGGATTTTGGTGCATTCTTGAGAAAGCTCACCTCTAGTGATGTTTCTCAATTATGAGCAAATGGAAATTAGTGTAAAACACGATGAGGATTCAAAACCCTGCATCAGAGTGTTGAGAAGCGCAACGGACAATGTTCCTGAACGATTCTCCTCACAAAAGGAAAGAATCAATGATTTTGATCATTGTGTTTTTACCTCCACTGCTGTTTTTCACTATATGAAGTAGGATTCAAAATGTAAAGCCATATCTTGTATGGAGACATTTGTGAATCATTTTTCATGATTCTTGGAATGTGACATACCTACGAACTACAAAAGAAATAATGGTAAACTAAAATATGAGAAATCCTAATAGAAAAATTCCCTTGAGATTAGAAAGCAATTCATTGCTGAATCTCACAAGTAAAAGGGGTTACTTGAATTTTCCCAAATGACTACAAAGCCATAATAGGAAAAAGGGGGTGAATGATAAAAGCACAATTTGTCAAGTATTGGATGAATTCAAATGAATTTGATTCATGTGTGCTGGATGTCTAGTGGATTTAAAACTAGTAAAGTACTAGTATCTCATAGTAAATCTCCAAATTTGATATTTGATCAAATGATTTTGAAGTTATTCAAAATAGTAAGGAGATATGCAATTTGCATAAAATTGAGTGGGAGCTATGAAAGTCTTCCTGAAACAATATGTGATTGACATATTTTTAAGTGGGAGCAACATAAGTCTCAAATTCAAATATGTAGGAACATATTTTGAGTGGGAGCTTATAGGAGTAATTCTTAAGTAAGTTAAGGATGAAACTGCAAATACTTATAAATAAGGATTTATAAGATGTAGAAGTTGATAATGGGTGTATTATGATATTATGTGGTATTCCTTAAGGGATTCTGAAAAGGGCTTCAGAATAGAATTTAATTAAGGAACTGGTCCTTAATGACTCAAATTAGGAATAGCATTAAGTTTTAATATCAATGGTTGAAAGAAAGAAAAGGATGATCATCATCCACTATGTTGAGACATAGGTTCTATCTTAGTAAACCATGATGATAACTTAGCATAATATGTGATCCAATAAGGAACGTTTGAAAGTGATCAAGTTCGAATCACAAGAACGTTTGAGCTGAGTGTCCGTAGTGCCTAGTAGAGAACTGTAGACATATTTTCCAAATCCATAAAGGATGACATATCTTAAAAGCATAAAGAGTTATGTTATAAGGCAATATTTTGGAAACTCCTATAGATAAAGTCAAGTAGGAAGCGAGATGAACAAAACATCGAAAGTTGCACAGAGTGCACTAGTGTTTCGATGAATACATTTATAATAATAGATAAGGGTACCATCTAAAGTGTTGTATAATGTTATGGCGAGGCTAGTTCGCTTTTAACGTAGAATGATGTGTCCCAGGGCTTAGTGCCCATGAGAAAGCCCTCGAGGTTGATCTAACGTCACTGTAGGCTCCTGGAATCAGGCCTCGTTCTACTGCCATAACAACGATGCCTACACACAGATGCTGTCATGTGATGATAGAATATTAATGTCAATCAAAGTAACATTAGTAAGTTGCAAAGGATCTGGGAATGTAAAGTACAGACCCAAGACTCAACCTCTTCCATGATCAAGCATGTTCCAGGTACCAGGTATACGGTGCCAACGATTAAGAACAAATGCAGCTAGTGTATTTGTACTCTAGTGCAAGTGGGAGACTGTTGGAAATATGCCCTAGAGTCAAATAGTAGTAAGGACTATTATCATATTTCACATATTTTATGATTAAGTTTGATATGATGCTATAACTGTATTGAGTGGAAACATCAATACACGTGTGATATACAAACAACCAGGGGTTCCCAGTGAAACTCTAGTCACCGGAACATTAGTCAACAGCTGATCATGTTTCCTGATCATGTGGCATTTATGCCAGTTGGAAATGAGGTCATCTCATTCTGAGAATGAGATGATGAACCAATACCCAACCTAAACATCGTGATTCGATCATGTCACGAAGTTCAAGTTACGATGATTAGAAAAGGACCCTCGTAGACTATTCCTTAGACCGTGAGACTATATCAATCACTATCTCCCGAGAGTGCTTAGATAGCATCAAACGCCATCTAGTAAAACGGTGGTTATAAAGGTGTGTTCAGGTATTCGGAGGAAACCGTAGAGGAAATATATGTCAAGAGCGGGATTTTTCCGTCCATGTGACGGGAAGATACTCAAGGGCCCACTCAGAGAAGTTATATCCAATAGCTGCGCAACGTGTGATTAGATCACGGGGATATCACTTGTCGGAATGAGTCAAGTAGCATTGTTCAGTAACGAGATTGAACACGACATGGTGATGTCATTGATCAGATCTCGGGCAATGCAAGTATCGACTAACAAAGGGAATAAGACACGACTGTCCCAATTCAAACAACGAAAGATCTTCGTGGAACGCACAGGGGTCACATGGCCATCCAGGTCCCTCTGTCAATCATTGGTGCGGGAGTGTCCCGACCATGTCTGGAGTGTTCCCAAACCGTGGGGTATCACTCTTAAGGGCTCGATGATGCTTAGAGAGCATTTATAGGATCAGTAGAATCACCGAAGAAAAGAAGGGAGAAAACCGGAAGGGTTTCGGTAAATCCGGAGGATGTCTGGAGTGGAGGTGGAAGGTGTTCCATGGCCACAGAGATTAGATAATATGTGAATGAATGTTAAATGTTGATTTAATCATTTATTCATAATTATTTAATAAAGAGAAAATCAATTAAAGATCAAAAAGGCTTAATGGGCCAATTCCGAATGGAGAGGGCCCATTAGGGGAAAGTAGAGAGGGAGAAGGGGCAAGGGGGAGGCCGGGTGGGCATACCCCCCTCCCCCCCCCCCTGCATGGGACCCACTAGGTGGCCGGCGGCCACCTCCTCCCCCCTCCTCTCCTTTAGTCCCACCCCGGGATTTGAGGGGAGGTAGTACCTCCCCTCCCCCTAGAAAAATACACCCAATAATCAATAAAGGTCTCCCCACTTTTGGGAGGACCTCTAATTGATATTTTATCTCTTCCCCTCTCTCTCTCTCTCTCTCGTGACCGTGGTCCCAAGTCTGGACTGCGCGAGCGAGAGACATCTTCACCGCGGAGCGCCGTCGCGCTGTGGGATTCGGATCCGGGAGCTCTACTTCCGCAACTGCTGCTGTATCGGGGAAGCGGGAGTCATCTTAAGGCATCAGACGTGTGTAACTCCCCGCGAGGTGTCGCACTTGAGGCACTCAAGTCGTTGGAGCCAGAAGGAGCGCAAGGACTTCATCACGACCTTGAGGTCGGCTTCGGCTCGTCTACATCAACCACGCTCTCCTGAGCGTTGACAACACTTTTCGGTCTTCAAGGGTAAGTTCACGAAAAGCCCCTCCCGTTACTGTATTACTAATAGATAGGTCCTGGCAGCTTCAGGGGTTCAGGGGCGTAGAGTAAAATTTATTGTTTTTATGCGCGAAACCCCTACACACGACGGTTGGTTTCTTCAGGATGGTAGGGTCGTCCTTGTTGATGTTGCTCGCGTATTTCACGAGCTCCTCCGCTTGGTTGGTTTCTGCGGTGATGACGGCGTCGGCGAGCTTGGCGCCTTTGTCCATGCATTCCACGACCATGTTGGGGTCGCCGTGGATGGTGATGATGCCGCTTGGCCCGGGGAGCTTCATCATGTTGTAGGCGTAGTGCGGGGTCTCCATGAACTTTGTGAATGCCTGGCGACCCAGGACGCAGTGGTAGGGGCTGCGAGAGTTCACCAGCTGGAATACGATCCTCTCCGTGCGGTAGTTTGCCGAAGTGCCGAAGGTGACTGGCAGCGTCACTTTGCCGATCGGGTACGCCTTCCGACCGGGGACGATACCATGGAAGGTCGTTAGGGTTGGCTCAATGGCTGTTTCTGGGAGCTATAGCCTCTTGAACCTGTCCAGGTACATGATGTTGATGGAACTCCCACTGTCCATCAGTGTCTTGGGCTGCCAGTAGTCGGCCACCTGGGGCCTGACTACTAGGGCAACTCGCCTTGGGTATTCGATCCTTGGCGCATGGTCCTGGCGACTCCAGGTGATGCTCTGCTCTGGCCAGTTGAGGAAGTGAGGGATGTCGACTTGTGTCACCACTATGACGACGACCGCGCGGGTGAGCAGCTTCTTCTCGCGCTTGGTGCCGAGTCCGATGAAGGTGTGTAGCGAGCCGACGGTGGTGCCGAAGCTGCCGCCATTCCCGTTGTTTCGAGGTAGGTTGTTATTGGGGTCCTCCCTTGCTCGTCTCGTCTTCTTAATCTCTTTGAGAGAGTGCCAATCAGCGGTGGTGTGGGTGGCGGGTTTTCCCTCCCTGCTATGGTAGATGCAGGGCTGATTTAGCAGGGTAGCAGGGTCGAATTTCGGCCTTGCTATGTTGTTGGAGCTATAGTTTCCGCTGTCATGGTAGTTTCCTCCGTCACAGCGGTAGTTCTTGGAGTCACGCTGGCCGTAGCTGGCGTTGGCGATGGAGTCGACTCGCCCGTCCGTGCGGTGCTTTCCGGTGATGCGGGTGTTGCTGTAGCGCATGTCACGTAAGTGCCCGCTATCGTGGATGCTGGTACGGCGTCTTCCTCCCGACTCGTCGTCGGAGTCTTGGTTGGGGTCCTCCTCCGCGTAGCGCTTGGCGATCTCGAGGAGGTCGGGGATGTTGTCGAGCGTCCGGTAGACTCTCTTGATCTTAGCGACCAGGTGTTCATACCGGCACGTGTTCTTGAAGCAATGTATCACCATGTCTAGGTGGATGCTGGAGGCGTTGATCCACAGTTCTTGCCATCTTTGGATCCAGCGGCGAGTCGACTCGCGTTGTCCCTAGATGCATCGCTCCAAATCCTCTATGGTGGTGGCGCGGATGTAAGAGCCCTCGAAGTGCCTGACGAAGGCGTCCCGCATTTCTTCCCAGGAATCGATGCTGTTGGCAGGGAGCATGTTGATCCATTGCCGAGTCGCAGCCTCGATCATCAGGGGGAGGTAGCGAGCGGTGAGCAGGTCGGTGTGGAATGCGATTCCCATTGCCATGAGGTATGTGTCCAGCCAGACAGCGGGATTGTATGTCTGGTCGTATTTTTCGATCTCCTTGGGGGCCTTGAAGTTGGCGGGGTATTTTCCCTGCGGATCATGGGCCCGAAGCATTGCGGCCCGACTTGACTGAGCGAGCCTCTTGGTTCCGAGTCGCCGCGGTTGGTGAGGATGTGCCTCAGGTCGTTGGGCTGGCGCAACCGCCATGCCTGGTTGTTGATGATGTTCGTCCGGGCATCGAGGGGCTGCCCGTTGGCGGCGACCGTGTTATTCACCGGTCGCGGCTCGTTGGTGGACAACGTGGGATTGGTGGCCCGTGGTTGGTTCGCTAGGGGCTGCGGTGGTGGGCAAATTAATGCGTTGGCCACGGTGGGGTGGCCGCTTGATGCCGCCCTGCTTGCTGATGAGCGGGAGTACATCCGCCCCCGCGGGTCGACTCCCGCAGCTTGTTGCTGGACGGCCCTGATGAGTAGGGCCTTGGCGTACTGGATCTCTAGTGCGTCGTCGCCTTGGAAGTCGAGGTTGGCGATCGCGGCGTCGGCTGCGACGACGTTGTCCATCGGGGTGGAGTATAATGGTAGCCCGCTGGCATCACGGGCTCGAGGTGAGATGATGATCCGCGGTTGGTCCGGCGGGGCCGCGCGTCCCATGCGTGTGGAGGGGCTCCGGTTACCGGTGCGCCAGGTGGTGGTATCGCGGGGTTGCTTCCGCCTGGCGGCGCGTTCTCGTAGTATTCGCGCTCGGCGGCGCGTGCGGGGTCCCTTTCGTTGTTGAAGTTCAGGACGCGGCCCTGGACGTTGGAGTTTAGGCGGGTCCTGATGCGGTGCTGGTAATAGAGCGATAGCTCCCGCGCTGTTTCCCGTTCGAGGCGTTATTTCTCGCGCTCAGCGAGTTCGTTGCGTTGCGCCTCCGCGAACCGCAGGTGGGCTTCCTCCACCTCTATGGCCGTCGCAGTCGGCGGGATTGGCGTGGCAAACGGATCTGGCGGGGCGACCATGTTGCCCGGCATGTAGATCGCGTTGAAGCGATTGGATCCGGTGCGAAAATCCTCGGGGGACTCCGAGCTGGAATCAGAGTCCAAGTCCTCGGGGCTGGAGACTCATGTGATAGAGTCCTCCTGTGATGCGGCGATGATGGATCCATCGACCGAGGCAGGGGTCGCGGAGTCGGCATCGTCGTTTAGGGCATCGTCATTGGTGGCGGCGTTAGTCTCGGCCACGTTGCTGGCGGCTGAGTCGTACTCGGTGACGAGGCTCCTGATGGAGCAGACCTGCTCCTCCAAGAGCATATCACGGTGCAGCGGCGATTCGTCGACGATCACCGTTGCGGCTGGGTCGACCGTGCCGGTGAAGCCGACAAAGAGGTTGATGGAGCCGACTGGCATCACCGCGCCGTGAGTGATCGGGCGTGACACCGGGATGTAGCTGCTGGGCAGGATCTGTAAGATCCTGCCGATGGCGATCATGTGACTGGTGGCGAGCGGCCTATCGATCGGCGAGTAGGGTCTCGCCGCAGAACTCAGGCCAGTCCCGCTATGCTCCACGGTGGGCGCCACTCTCATGGAAATGACCATGGCAGTCGCTTCCACTGGCAGGGATTGATTGTTTCGTGAGGAAGAGTTGGCGGCCATCTGCGGTGCGAGATGGGGGCGGATGCACATGGTTTTACCCAGGTTCGGCCCCCGAGAGGGTAAAGACCTACTCCTGCTAGATTAGATTATTGGAGAGCGAGTTACAGGGGTGGCAAGCTCGGCATCTAAGCAACAAGTCGCTTGAGAGGGTGTATGATGGAACGTGAGTCCTTAGGATACCCTAGGGAGGTTTATACATGAGGCACCTCGCTAGGGTTTACAAGCTACAACTGAACAAGATAAGGATTCGGAGGTTTTGACCTAATTCGACTGGGCTTCTGCTACGCTTCTGGGCCTCCAGTCTCCAGTCGGCGGGCTTCTCCTTCCGTCGTAGTCCAGTCGCCGTCCTCTAGGCGCAATCACAGGCTCTTCGGCCCAATCGGAACGTCCTGCTGGGAATACCCCCTTTGGCATATCCCCATCAACGTAAGGATCCACCGGTCTTATTTGATGTGTGTTCCTCTCATAGACCACACATGGATCCACCGGTCTCATCGCATGTCTGCTCTTTCCATGAAACACACTTAGAGTCATTGCATGTGTGTTCTTCCCATGAACCACAGCTAGAGTCATTGCATGTGTGTTCTTCTCACAAACCATACAATGAACCACACCCAGTGTCATTGCATGTGTGTTCTTCTCATTAACCACACATGGATCCACCGGTGTCATTACATGTCTGCTCTTTTCATTAACCACAGTTAGAGTCATTACATGTCTGTTCTTTTCACAAACCACATATCACCAGTGTCATTGCATGTGAGTTCTTCCCACAGACCACACATGGATCTACCAGTGTCATTGCATGTGTGTCCTTCTCACAAACCACACATGGATCCACCAGTGTGATTGCATGTGTGTTCTTTTCATAGACCACATATCACCAGTGTCATTGTATGTGTGTTCTTCTCACAAACCACATAAGGATCCACCGGTGTCATTCGATGTGTGTTCCTCTCATAGAACACACATGTTTCTACCAGTGTCATTGCATGTCTGCTCTTTTCACGAACCACATCTAGAGTCATTGCATGTGTGTTCTTCCCACAAACCACACATGGATCCACCAGTGTCATTGCATGTGTGTTCTTCTCACAAACCAGATATGGATCTAGATGTGTCATTGGATGTGTGTTCCTCCCACAGAACACACATGGATCCACCGGTGTCATTGCATGTCTTCTCTTTTCATGTACCACAGTTAGATTCATTGCATGTGTGATCCTCTCAATGACCACACATGGATCCACCAGTGTCATTGGATGTGTGTTCTTCTCATGAACCACAGCTAGAGTCATTGGATGTGTGTTCTTTCCATGAACCACAGCTAGAGTCCTTGCATGCGTGTTCTTCTCACAAACCACATAAGGATACACCAGACTCATTGCATGTGTGTTTTTCTCGTGAACCACAGCTAGAGTCATTGCATGTGTGTTCTTCTCACAAACCATATCATGAACCACACCCAGTGTCATTGCATGTGTGTTCTTCTCATTAATCACACATGGATCCACCAGTGTCATTGCATGTCTACTCTTTTCATGAACCACAGTTAGATTCATTGCATGTCTGTTCGTTTCACAAACCACATATCACCAGTGTCATTGCATGTGTGTTCTTCCCATAGACCACACATGGATCCACTAGTGTCATTGCATGGGTGTCCTTCTCACAAACCACATATGGATCCACCAGTGTCATTGCATGTGTGTTCTTTTCACAGACCACATATCACTAGTGTCATTGCATGTGTGTTCTTCTCACAGACCACGTAAGGATTCACCGGTGTCATTGGATGTGTGTTCCTCTCATAGACCACACATGGATCCACTGGTGTCATCGCATGTCCGCTCTTTTCATGAACCACATCTAGTGTCATTGCATGTGTGTTCTTCCCACATACGACACATGGATCCACCAGTGTCATTGCATGTGTGTTCTTCTCACAAACCACATATGGATCCAACAGTGTCATTGGATGTGTGTTCCTCCCACAGACCACACATGGATCCACCGGTGTCATTGCATGTCTTCTCTTTTCATGAACGACGGTTAGATTCATTGCATGTGTGATCCTCTCACAGACCACACATGGATCCACCAGTGTCATTGGATATGTGTTCTTCTCATGAACCACTGCTAGAGTCATTCGATGTGTGTTCTTTCCCTGAACCACAGCTAGAGTCCTTGCATGTGTGTTCTTCTCACAAACCACATAAGGATACACCAGACTCATTGCATGTGTGTTCTTCTCGTGAACCACAGCTAGAGTCATTGCATGTGTGTTCTTCTCACAAACCATATCATGAACCACACCCAGTGTCATTGCATGTGTGTTCTTCTCATTAACCACACATGGATCCACCAGTGTCATTGCATGTCTACTCTTTTCATGAACCACAGTTAGATTCATTGCATGTGTGATCCTCTCAATGACCACACATGGATGCACCAGTGTCATCGGATGTGTGTTCTTCTCATGAACCACAGCTAGAGTCATTGGATGTGTGTTCTTTCCATGAACCACAGCTAGAGTCCTTGCATGCGTGTTCTTCTCACAAACCACATAAGGATACACCACACTCATTGCATGTGTGTTCTTCTCGTGAACCACAGCTAGAGTCATTGCATGTGTGTTCTTCTCACAAACCATATCATGAACCACACCCAGTGTCATTGGATGTGTGTTCTTCTCATTAACCACACATGGATCCACCAGTGTCATTGCATGTCTACTCTTTTCATGAACCATAGTTAGAGTCATTGCATGTCTGTTCGTTTCACAAACCACATATCACCAGTGTCATTGCATGTGTGTTCTTCCCACAGACCACACATGGATCCACCAGTGTCATTGCATGTGTGTCCTTCTCACAAACCACATATGGATCCACCAGTATCATTGCATGTGTGTTCTTTTCACATACCACATATCACCAGTGTCATTGCATGTGTGTTCTTCTCATAGACCATGTAAGGATCCACCGGTGTCATTGGATGTGTGTTCCTCTCATAGACCACACATGGATCAACTGGTGTCATCGCATGTCTGCTCTTTTCATGAAACACATCTAGAGTCGTTGCATGTGTGTTCTTCCCACAGACCACACATGGATCCACCAGTGTCATTGCATGTGTGTTCTTCTCACAAACCACATACGGATCCAGCAGTGTCATTGGATGTGTGTTCCTCCCACAGACCACACATGGATCCATCGATGTCATTGCATTTCTGCTCTTTTCATGAACCATGGTTAGATTCATTGCATGTGTGATCCTCTCAAAGACCACACATGGATCCACCAGTGTCATTGGATATGTGTTCTTCTCATGAACCACAGGTAGATTCATTCGATGTGTGTTCTTTCCATGAACCATAGCTAGAGTCCTTGCATGTGTGTTCTTCTCACAAACCACATAAGGATACACCAGACTCATTGCATGTGTGTTATTCTCATGAACCACAGCTAGAGTCATTGCATGTGTGTTCTTCTCACAAACCATATCATGAACTACACCAAGTGTCATTGCATGTGTGTTCTTCTCATTAACCTCACATGGATCCACAAGTGTCATTGCACGTCTGCTCTTTTCATGAACCACAGTTAGAATCATTGCATGTATATTCTTTTCACAAACCACATATTACCAGTGTCATTGCATGTGTGTTCTTCCCAGAGACCACACATGGATCCACTAGTGTGATTGCATGTGTGTCCTTCTCACAAACCACATATGGATCCACCAGTGTCATTGCATGTGTGTTCTTTTCATAGACCACATATCACCAGTGTCATTGCATTTGTGGTCTTCTCACAAACCACATAAGGATCCACCGGTGTCATTGGATGTGTGTTCCTCTCATAGACCAGACATGGATCCACCGGTGTCATTGCATGTCTGCTCTTTTCATGAACCACATCTAGAGTCATTGCATGTGTGTTCTTCCCAAAGACCACACATGGATCCACCAGTGTCATTGCATGTGTGTTCTTCTCACAAACCACATATGGATCCAGCAGTGTCATTAGATGTGTGTTCCTCCCACAAACCACACATGGATCCATCGATGTCATTGCATTTCTGCTCTTTTCATGAACCATGGTTAGATTCATTGCATGTGTGATCCTCTCACAGACCACACATGGATCCACCAGTGTCATTGCATGTGTGTTCTTCTCACAAACCACATACGGATCCAGCAGTGTCATTGGATGTGTGTTTCCTCCCACAGACCACACATGGATCCATCGATGTCATTGCATTTCTACTCTTTTCATGAACCATGGTTAGATTCATTGCATGTGTGATCCTCTCACAGACCACACATGGATCCACCAGTGTCATTGGATATTTGTTCTTCTCATGAACCACAGGTAGAGTCATTCGATGTGTGTTCTTTCCATGAAACATAGTTAGAGTCCTTGCATGTGTATTCTTCTCACAAACCACATAAGGATACACCAGACTCATTGCATGTGTGTTCTTCTCATGAACCATAGCTAGAGTCATTGCATGTGTGTTCTTCTCACAAACCATATCATGAACTACACCGAGTGTCATTGCATGTGTGTTCTTCTCATTAACCGCACATGGATCCACCAGTGTCATTGCACCTCTGCTCTTTTCATGAACCACAGTTAGAATCATTGCATGTATGTTTTTTTCACAAACCACATATTACCAGTGTCATTGCATGTTTGTTCTTCCCACATACCACACATGGATCCACTAGTGTGATTGCATGTGTGTCCTTCTCACAAACCACATATGGATCCACCAGTGTCATTGCATGTGTGTTCTTTTCATAGACCACATATCACTAGTGTCATTGCATTTGTGGTCTTCTCACAAACCACATAAGGATCCACCGGTGTCATTGGATGTGTGTTCCTCTCATAGACCAGACATGGATCCACCGGTGTCATTGCATGTCTGCTCTTTTCATGAACCACATCTAGAGTTATTGCATGAGTGTTCTTCCCACAGACCACACATGGATCCACCAGTGTCATTGCATGTGTGTTCTTCTCACAAACCACATATGGATCCAGTAGTGCCATTGGATGTGTGTTCCTCCCATAGACCACACATAGATCCACCAATGTCATTGGATGTTTGTTCTTCTCATGAACCACAACTAGAGTCATTGGATGTGTGTTCTTTCGTTGAACTACAGCTAGAGTCATTGCATGTGTGTTCTTCTCACAAACCACATAAGGATACACCAGTGTCATTGCATGTGTGTTCTTCTCACAAACCATATCATGTACCACACCCAGTGTCATTGCATGTGTGTTCTTCTCATTAACCACACATCGATCCACCAACATGTTTGTTCTTTTCACAAACCACTTATCACCAGTGTCATTGCATGTGTGTTCTTCCCACAGACCACACATGGATCCACCAGTGTCATTGCATGTGTGTCCTTCTCACAAACCACATATGGATCCACCAGTGTCATTGCATGTGTGTTCTTTTCACAGACCACATATCACCAGTTTCATTGCATGTGTGTTCTTCTCACAGACCATGTAAGGATCCACCGGTGTCATTGGATGTGTGTTCCTCTCATAGACCACACATGGATCAACTGGTGTCATCGCATGTCTGCTCTTCTCATGAACCATATCTAGAGTCATTGCACGTGTGTTCTTCCCACAGACCACACATGGATCCCCCAGTGTCATTGCATGTGTGTTCTTCTCACAAACCACATATGGATCCAGCAGTGTTATTAGATGTGTGTTCCAAACACAGACCACACATTGGATGTGTGTCTGCTCTTTTCATGAACCATAGTTAGATTCATTGCATGTGTGATCCTCTCACAAACCACACATGGATCCACCATTGTCATTGGATGTGTGTTCTGCTCATGAACCACAGCTAGAGTCATTCGATGTGTGTTCTTTCCATGAACCACAGCTAGAGTCCTTGCATGTGTGTTCTTCTCACAAACCACATAAGGATACACTAGTGTCATTGCATGTGTGTTCTTCTCATGAGCCACAGCTAGAGTCATTGCATGTCTGTTCTTCTCACAAACCATATCATGAACCACACCCAGTGTCATTGCATGTGTGTTCTTCTCATTAACCACACATGGATCCACCAGTGTCACTGCATGTCTACTCTTTTCATGAAGCACAGTTAGAGTCATTGCAAGTCTGTTCTTTTCACAAACCACATATCACTAGTGTTAGTGCATGTGTTTTCTTCCCACAGACCACACATGGATCCACCAGTGTCATTGCATGTGTGTCCTTCTCACAAACCACATATGGATCCACCAGTGTCATTGCATGTGTGTTCTTTTCACGGACCACATATCACCAGTGTCATTGCATGTGTGTTCTTGTCACAAACCACGTAAGGATCTACCGGTGTCATTGGATGTGTGTTCCGCTCATAGACCACACATGCATCCATCGGTGTCATTGCATGTCTTCTGTTTTAATGAACCACATCTAGAGTCGTTGCATGTGTGTTCTTCCCAAAGACCACACATGGATTCACCAGTGTCATTGCATGTGTGGCCTTCTCACAAACTACATATGGATCCACCAGTGTCATTGCATGTGTGTTCCTTTCACAGACCACCTATCACCAGTGTCATTGCATGTGTATTCTAGTCACAAACCACGTAAGGATCCACCGGTGTCATTGGATGTGTGTTCCTCTCATAGACCACACATGGATCCATCGGTGTCATTGCATGTCATCTCTTTTCATGAACCACATCTAGAGTCGTTGCATGTGTGTTCTTCCCACAGACCACACATGGATCCACCAGTGTCATTCCATGTGTGTTCTTCTCACAAACCAGATCAGGATCCAACAGTGTCATTGGATGTGTGTTCTTCTCACAAACCAGATCAGGATCCAACAGTGTCATTGGATGTGTGTTCCTCCCACAGACCACACAAGGATCCACCGGTGTCATTGCATGTCTGCTCTTTCAATGAACCACAGTTAGATTCATTGCATGTGTGATCGTCTCACAGACCACTCATGGATCCACCAGTGTCATTGGATGTGTGTTCTTCTCATGAACCACAGCTAGAGTCATTGGATGTGTGTTCTTTCGATGAACTACAGCTAGAGTCCTTGAATGTGTGTTCTTCTCACAAACCACATAAGGAGACACCAGTGTCACTGCATGTGTGTTCTTCTCATGAACCACAACTAGAGTCATTTCATGTGTGTTCTTCTCATAAACCATATCATGAACCACACCCAGTGTCATTGCATGTGTGTTCTTCTCATTAACCACACATGGATCCACCAGTGTCATTCCATGTCTGCTCTTTTCATGACCCACAGTTTGAGTCATTGCATGTCTATTCTTTTCACAAACCACATATCACCAGTGTCATTGCATGTGTGTTCTTCCACAAACCACACATGGATCCCCCCAGTGTTATTGTATGTGTGTCCTGCTCACAAACCACATATGGATCCACCAGTGTCATTGGATTGTGTTCTTTTCACAGACTACATATCACCAGTGTCATTGCATGTGTGTTCTTCTCACAAACCACGTAAGGATCCAACGGTGACATTGGATGTGTGTTCCTCTCATAGACCACACATGGATCCACCGGTGCCATCGCATGTCTGCTCTTTTCATGAACCACATCTAGAGTCAATGCATGTGTGTTCTTTCCACATACCACACATGGATCCACCAGTGTGATTGCATGTGTGTTCTTCTCACAGACCACACATGGATCCACCGATGTCATTGCATGTGTGTCCTTCTCACAAACCACATATGGATCCACCAGTGTCATTGCATGTGTGTTCTTTTCACAGACCACATATCACCAGTGTCATCGGATGTGTGTTCTTCTCACAGACCATGTAAGGATCCACCGGTGTCATTGGATGTGTGTTCCTCTCATAGACCACACATGGATCAACTGGTGTCATCGCATGTCTGCTCTTTTCATGAACCACATCTAGAGTCATTGCATGTGTGTTCTTCCCACAGACCACACATGGATCCACCAGTGTCATTGCATGTGTGTTCTTCTCACAAACCACATATGGATCCAGAAGTGTCATTGGATGTGTGTTCCTCTCATAGACCACACATGGATCC
This sequence comes from Avena eriantha, assembly GCA_910589775.1. Lineage (NCBI taxonomy): Eukaryota > Viridiplantae > Streptophyta > Magnoliopsida > Poales > Poaceae > Avena > Avena eriantha. The sequence continues at coordinate 121,772,341 of OU342741.1, read as the reverse complement.
ACCGATGTCATTGCATTTATGCTCTTTGCATGAACCACGGTGATATTCATTGCATGTGCGATCCTCTCACAGACCACACATGGATCCACCAGTGTCATTTGATATGTGTTCTTCTCATGAACCACAGCTAGAGTCATTCGATGTGTGTTCTTTCCATGAACCATAGCTAGAGTCCTTGCATGTGTGTTCTTCTCACAAACCACATAAGGATACACCAGTGTCATTGCATGTGTGTTCTTCTCATGAACCATAGCTAGAGTCATTGCATGTGTGTTCTTCTCACAAACCATATCATGAACCACACCCAGTGTCATTCCATGTGTGTTCTTCTCATTAACCACACATGGATCCACAAGTGTCAT